>JAJGOT010000004.1:755000-1320000 GCA_022457155.1 Cladopsammia gracilis
GTGCCATATCCGTGCATCTGGCCCTAGTATTTCTTACTCCCGCGAAGTACTCAGCTGATAGTGTGGTTCCAGAAAATATCCATACCTCCCCACGGATGGTCGATGGAGATTCCAAGGGGGAGGGGGGGCTTATAGGCAGAAATGTCCAAGGGGTTGGGTGGTGTCAACATGAAGAATTTGTCCGGAGGGTAAGGAAATTCACTGAAAAAATCGTAAGCAAGGCACAAAGTGAACTTATTATACTTACGTGAAAATTTTTGAACGGATGAAGTTGAACGGCTAAACAGCAGAAGAAAAATTGTGAATGGCTTGCGGCGAACAGCTGAACGGCAAAATCATTATTCCACGCGGCTGACTGTGAACGGCTAAAACAATATTTCGAACGGCTCATGCTGAACAGCTAAACGGCAGATCAAGAAAAATTCTGAATGTCTGGCTGTAAACAGCTAAAATGGCTATCGAAAAATCTTGAGCGAACAATCGAAGACATGAAGGGATATACAGTTCCGAAGAAATTTGACCGACAGCAACAAAGGCAATCTTTGAATGATAAGATGTCAATATCGGCAAGTTGTAATATGCCCAGGAAAAAAGACAAATGGTTATACAAAACAATAGCTACATGTAGTGTGCCAAACACCCAAACAAAAGCGGTAAGAAAACAGGTTGAAGACCAGAGTTTTCTGACAACAAGTGTGCAAAACCAAAATGATTCTTGGGTCACTGTTTGGGTCATTTACGCTCAGTTGCCGACAGCAACAATTAAAATCAAAACCCGAGTCTTTTTCGGTCTTAAAATCAAAACCCTTTATTAAAAAGTAAATTGCAGGCTTAATGATTACATTTACCAAGCATTTTATAATATCAAGGATGATGAAACCATCAGTTTGAGCACTGTATGTACTAACCGAAGCGGAACGGAACTCTGTGTTTTGCTAAAATTTGCATACGAAACAGTGTTGGTAACGCAACACACTTTTGACTGTCCGCTTCTAAGAATTCTTTGTTTTCTTTGTAGTTTTGCTGGACAAAATTAAGACTAAGCTTTTCCAAACTCCCTGCTTTCATTTCCAAATATCGTTTTGGCAATAGAATGACTATGTGCTCTGGGGTTGCTTCCCATCTCTTTTTGAAAAGCGAGATGTCTATATCCAAAAGGTTTCAAATTACTTTTGACATATGCAAATTGCAAGTTGAGTGAACAAAAAGACTAAAGCTCTTTCAATAGCCGTAAAAATGGCTGAAAATCTTTTTAATCGTTTGTCAACAGATAAAAGTAGCCGTTAGTTTTTGTCTAAATGGATACAAACATAAGCCGTTCGAACAGCTGAATATTTTTTCCAAACAGATACCCTAGCCATTTGAACGGCTGAAGATGTTTTTCCAGTGGCTAGCAGCAGCCGTTCGAACAGCTGAAGATTTTTTTTGAACGGCTGAAGATTTTTTTGAACGGCTAGCAGCAGCCATTTCACCAAACAGCCTCTTGCCGTTCGTGAATGCCGGGCAAGTGAACGGGCTTCAACGGTAGCCGTTAGTATTGTTTTCATGTGAGAGGTCTCTTATGTTGTGTGTAAACCAAGTGAACGTTTTTTTTTTAAGCATGACACAGTTGGTAATTTGAAAAGGGTAAAAAGAAAAGTCGGAAATTCCTGAGGGGTGGGGGGTCATCAAAGAACCCCCTGGAACGGAAATTCTAGTGGGGTGGGAGGGGGGGTCTAAACTGAAAGACCATCCGTGGGGGAGGTATGGACATTTTCTGGAACCACACATGCATAACAGTAATTTGGCAAAGGGGCGCAAAAGTGTTCAACTTAAACAGTTCTTCTGAGGCTAAGAATATTGTATCTACCGGTATCTGTCATTAACACTGCAAAATTCGAATTTTGCGTACCGCAAAGGAAACAGATCATTTTGTTTGTTCAAAATAAAGCTATTTTACAGGCGATTTTTCCTCCTTAACTTAAACTTTATTAAATGCTGTCATTATTTGGAATTTGTTAGAACGAATACTGTGATGCAGGGATTTCAATAAAATTAAGAGTAAGTGGCAATATTTATAAAATAGACGGCAGTGGCAGTGGTATCTACAGCATTCTGGGCATCAACTTCAGTGAAATTAATTAATCAAAGTGCCCTCTGGGCTATCTCCTGTAAGTTTTTCCCATCATGCAATGCTGTCATATTATGTCCGAATATTGTTTTTGATGTTGCAATTGGACATTTAGGTTAAAGTGTCAATTAAAAAGTGTCAATTGCTTCTTGTCGTTTTTAACAGAGAGTAACATATGGTAAAAAAACTCCATTTGTTCTCTGTTCAAAGAATGAACAAGTTCTTTATAACTGTTATCATCCATACGATTAATTACCAGCTTTTCATTATCATTTGCTATAGAAAAAATTCCAGCATTACTTGAAAGATTGTTCCCTTGGTGATTGTTATCTAAACATGGGTTAAAACAACCAAACAGTTCACTGTATTGCCGTGTTTCTTCACTTATATCCTGCTCATCGTTATGTTGAGCAGACGGAGCTACAGTACCTAACTGATCACGTTCCTTATTTTCAGGATCTCCCATGGCTTTTTCTTAAGAGTTCTCCTTTCTTTCTTTTCAAATATAACATGTTTTACTTGCTGAAATCTTATTTTTACATGGGATAAGCATCAAGAGCTCTCTGCAATTAATCTTCAGCATCCATTTTATTAAACATAACTAAATGAATGATTTAGCTTTTATTCTGCGAAAAAGTTTCATTCCTCCTTTCAAGTAAAATTCTTTACAACTTTGTTCTCTGTTTTCATTATTGGGATCATCATCAATCTTATCGTCAAAATCTGTTTCAGGTGGAAATCTAGTTCCTGTAAACTTACTCAGTATTCATCCCCTCATCTTAACTTTTGTTTGAATCAGTGTCACTGTTAACAAACAGTTATACCAAGAACAGAAATGAACTAAACATAGTTGCTAGAGCTGTCGTGGTCGTCTTTGACATTTTCATTCTTACACACTTATACATCTCAGAGTGACGAAGAAACATTCTTTCACAAGCCTTGCACGTCGCAGACTTAAACGCTGCATCACGAACAAAGAAATTTACTGATCCTAAAATTTTCATAGCGATAACATAAACTTATTTATCTTGCAACACGACTCTGAGCCAAAGAAACCCTAATATATGCCTAATGTAATCTAACGGGACAAATATCTTGCAGGTATACTCGGGAAAGCTATCCTAAAGGCTACTTAATACATTTTGCGACTAGTGGGAGTCGTGTTTGGCCTGTCTCTTTCTATACTTCGTTGTGATTTTTTTTTTTACAGAGACTATACCGTAAAATGCTGCTTATAAGCCCTGGGCTTATGTAACTTCGTAGGGTTTTTTTGGCTGGCAAGCAAAAATATTGCCATAAAGAAGCGTTCTTTGAGTTAATTTCATTTAGGCGTAAACTTTTGTAAAGAATTTCTGTTAAGGAATTAAGACTGAGGAATAAGGAATTAATGGGTATAACCGGAGTAATGTTTTGTTACCGATGGGCCTATAACCGGGTTGGCTTTTTTTTTTCATTTATTCCATTACTCCATTTACTCCATTACTATGGAATTACTCCATTATTATGGTACGCATGGAGCACAACATTACTTCACGAGAATTACACGCTTGTTGTACAAAAGATACGTAGTGTAGTCTCGTGTATGTCTCAATGAATTCAAAATACATTGGTACAACTCTACAAGTGAAGCTGTTCTTCGCGTACAGAGGATATACTATTGGATGCAGTGATCGCAATGCCTTGATAAGACAACGGAAGTTCTGTCTAGCTCCAGGTCACTACTCAACAAAAGAATAAACTAAAGAGCTAAAACTACCTGCAAGAAGTCGTGATTCCAATATAGGAACATGACAGGAGTTTATTACTCCTGAAAATGATTGCATTTTCATTCTTGGATCTTGAATAGACACTTATCCGTGATCAAGAAACACTTTCTCACAAGTCTTGCATGCCGCAGGCTGTGGACACTTATCACAGCCTCTTTACTGATCCTAATATTTCCACAGCGGTAACATAATCTTTAGCCGATTGCTATTTATTTTGCAACACGAGTCTGAGCCAAAGAAGCCCAAATATATGTCAGGACAGTGTAGAGAATACATAAAGAAATAAAATAATTATAGTCATGGCTATGGCATGAAATCCTCCGGGATTGATCCTGTCATTAGAGAAATTATCCAAAGATCAATGGGTCAATATTATAGAGCAAAGCGGATAATTGCGACTTGTAACATCCTAACAGTGATCTATAGCAAGGGACAAATACCTCGTAAACCTACTTGGGAAAGCTGTTTTAAAGGCTTTTAAATACTTCTTGCGACTAGTGGGAATCGTGTTTGGCCTGCCTCTTTTTAAGAGCTTATGACGCGTAAATAAGCCATTTCACAGCTATAGATTCGAATACCAGATATATTAAAACCATCGATAGGAAAAATCTAAGGACTATCCGTACCACAATTATCTCTTTAAGCAGAGACTAAATTGGGCACGAATCTTTCTGACCAAAATGAACCAAAATGAGGCCTAATAAAGTAAAAACAAAAATGAACTAAAACCCCGAACCTCACTGAAACCTAACTGTTTGACATTGGTTTGTTTGACCTGGAAAATCAATCTGATGACAGTATTGCAAAACTCTGCTTAATCATTTCTAATGATATGGCTAAAAAAAAAAACAGGTTTGTTTAGTACACTGTACGATGACTCACTAAAAATAAAATAATGTCGCTTAAAACAGTCCCCTTGATAAAATAAAATTCTTTTATTCACATCTTACAAAAGCGTTCGTGAAATTGTTTCTGATCGCTTTTACAAGCACACTTATAGAAAAAGTTCTATATTTGTTTTTCAACCTACAAGGAAATTGAAAGCACTGGTTCGTTAAAACCTATTGTTGTTTAATTTAGTCAGCTTCTATAACTTGCAAATGCGGGGTAAATTGACCGAGGACATTTTTAACTAAAGGGACACTGTCCCGACAGAAATATCGTGTTTTCATGATTATGGCCAGGAGCTTGCTTTAGCTTGCTTTATCATCCGAAAATAGGAAGAAAAAAATAGCCAAAAGTGATGAACGCAGAAAAATATGAATTAAAAAGACAAAATAACGACAAAATTCCACCAGAATCGAAACTTTGAATATTTCTTGACCGCATGTCATGTAATCAAAATTGCTTAACCGTAATCGACTTGATCCATTCTTCTAATTCCGCACTTTTTCTCCAAACTACTGCTTCTGTTTTTCTCCTTGAGAATCTTTTAATCCAATTTAGTTGTATATTTGGTGACATTTGGCGATATAACATGGAAATTAACAAACACATTATTTCAACAAAACTTCATTGTAAACGTACAGCATACAACCATTCTCAATCAGCAATGTCAGCTTACCTCAAACTCTCCGGTTTTCCCTTTCTTAAAACGCAGTGCTATAATATGATAATACCACTGAAATGTCTTGAAGCAACCAGTTTGACAAACCAGACTGGACATCGTAAAGTATATTAGCCAAGCGCGCTTCTAGCGTGCCAAATATCTGAGCACAGTCTACACTAGGTGAGATAAGATTACATTACGTTACACTTTTTGACGCTCGATACAATGAAAGTATTCTGCAACATGTTCCCAAAAAAACATAGAATTCATAATCGTACGCCTTAAAAATCATCGCTACGAAAAAGAGATAACAAACAGTAGGAATGTTACCTAACTGAAAAAATATATTCCGAGACATTTTTCGAAATAGGCAAACAGCGTGGCAGATTTTATATGAAATTTTAACACGCATATTTCTTCACTGTGAAGGTCAAGTCAATAAACCACTGTATTAAAAAAATATGCAACTCGACTCTTGTTTTCTTATTGATAATATCTAACACAAATCTATCTAACTCCGTAGTGACGTAGGACTGATGACAGATAGAACAGTAATGTGCTAACAAAAATGCAACAGGAATGTCCCCACAAATTCACTAAAAAGTCTATTAATAGTATCTAACGCATTTTTTGCTAACAAAAATGCATAAAGAATGCATGTTAGCCCACATAAACTCCTGTAAGTTAAACATTAACTTACAGGAGATAAAAAGTACCGGTAGGTGGCAATAATTTAGGAAGTAGCCGGCGAAATTCGCCGGTTGCCGGCTTCTAATGAAACCTCTGGACTGATTGTATTATTGCATTTAGCCATCATATTTAGCGAATTTCGACAGACGCCATTTTGTTTACTGTGGTGCGTGTCACGTGCAAATTTCTTAAGCTCATGTTTTATTTATCCTGGTTACTAAGGTTAACCGAGACAGCTGCTTGTTTACATTACAAACTTTATTTTTTTGGCTTCTTTCGTTCATCTTTGGTGTTCCTTCATTGTAAAAAGCTTCAAAATGTCCCAGAAACGTAGCCAGCACTTTTTAACACAAGTATTTTGACAATTTGAGGTTCAATTTTACAGTTTATGACCACAACGCTCACATTCGTGCATTTAGTGCTAGATGCGTATTCAAGAACAACAACAAGTTTTCTTTCAAGTATTCTTCGATCTGAGGTGCTCTAGTTGCACCTCTGTTAGAGAAACAAGACTCACTTTTTTAAGTTATTCATTTATCTGCCAAACCATAAAATGCAGTAATAATAAGAGCAAAACAACTATTCTCCGACCCGGTGATGTAGTCTGGTACGTAACATGAAAAATAAATCTACCGTGTCATGACTAGCGTGTTAAGAAACAAAGAAATAACTGTGTCAATCTACCATGTTAAAATACAAAGCTCTACCGTGTCGAACCGTGTTAACAAAATGCAGACAAAGGCCACAAGCACGTTACTTGAAATCAATTGTTTTAGATTGCATGTCACACGATAAGCGTGTTGTGTCAGAAACGTGCAAACGTGTCAGTACCGTGCCGTATGCGTGCGTTCACCTCATTCACTGTTTTCGTGTGGAGGGTCACAAATTATTTTACATTAGAGTAAGAAGCTTTCACAAAAAATGTTTTCTCCTAAGATTGTCAAGAGAGTCGGCTCTGAGTCTGCTCCTGGCTATATGAGTACGTCGTGATGTGCGAATATAACAATGTACATGTACATACGGCAAATCAAAAATTGTGTCTCAAATTCTAATACCGAGAATTAAAAGCCACTGCATTGGCTTTTTTCTTTCCTGTTTTTTGGCTCTCCTATCTAAGAAAGTTAAAAATATCACACTCAATTGGCAACCAGACTGTCTCTCATCATGGAATGTGCAGTTCCAGAAAATATCCATACTCCCCCCACGGAAGGTTTTTTGTTTAGCACCCCCCATCCCCCCAGGAAATTCCAGTTTAGCTTCATACTTTGCTTCTAAAATGTTGGCTTTTAAGACCCCCCTCCCCCTAGGAATTTCCAATGACCTTCCATGTGGTGGGTATGGATTTTTTTTTGGAACTACACAATACTGTAACGGGACGAGCAGACCACAAATGTAAACCACAAAAACCAACAGTCTTTATTTAACACTAGCTCCGTGTTCTCCCCAGTTACAACGCACACTCTAACCCCTACGTATTTAACTCACGACATCTACTACGACAACAATAACTGTCTTCTGCTAGCTCGCGCATAACAACTATAGTTTACTGATTTCGTTACAATACAATACATGTATTTTCATTTATTCATTTATTTAGTTGCATGCAAATGGTAATGCAAAAAGTTTACAGCAAAAAAATAAAGGAAAATATAGTCTGTCTACAGACCCATTTATTTTTAGCCCAGCGCTCGGCTCAAAAGGAAAAGTCTGTGAACAGATTAAGAAAAATACAGCAAAACAGGCAGATAAATGTGATGCACACACATACATGTAGCAGCTACATTCATGTATAATTCCTGTAACTTACAGTGTGGTTCATTTTGCTCTAAATTTAGACATGTCATTATTCTTGATGACATGATGACAAGAGAAAAATTTATGATCATTAAATACTGAATAAGAAATATTTCGGAGGCAACTTGCAAAAGGGGTCGTCGTTTAACTATGAAAAACAAAACATAAGAAAGATAGAAAATCCAGCATTTACTTGAATAAAAAAAACTGGAATAGTGTACAATATTGTTTGTCTCTCAAAAAATGCTTAATGTTTAACCCTATCCAGACCGGGCTTTTTTTTGACCACCTGGGGCGGGGGGGGGGGGGGGGGGAGGGGGGGGGGGGCTCCAGAAGCCCCCCCCCCCATGTAACTTTGAAACCGCTAGTTATGCTATGGCCACCAAATTTACACAGGATAATGTTGTCATGAATTCTAGTCACTACAGATACTTTGGTGTCATAATGATGTAATGTGACGTCATTATTATCTCATATAGTCAATTTTACTGGCTAAAAGTCTTTCATCAATATTTTCTCAATTTTGAACATTTTACAACAAGACTTTAACAGCTACCTATTTGATAAAAGTCTTATGTTTACTAACACTGTTGGTGTTGTTAACAATAACAGTGATGTCATTATGACATCATATACAATGAAATAACCAACTGAAACGTTCTATAAGGCATATCTCTGAAACAAACGGTAGTGTTCATAAAAAACGTTTACATATTGATGCAGGAGTAAAAGTTAATGAATTCGTACACTTTGTTGCTATGGTAGCAGCATGTGACATCATAGAAGTGATGTGTACATTTTCTTAAAAACTGGAAGAGTTAAATTATGGCTTTTCATGTACGTAATGAAATAAAAAAAGCTTTCTCAAGTGAAAAGGACATTTTTTATGATATTTTGACAATAAATGTTTAGAGATAATGGAATTACACAGACACGTAATACACTAGAAATAAATTTCCCATTTTATTGTCCGCCATCTTGGATCCGCCATCTTGGATCTGCCATCTTGAATTAGTCCAAACGTGTTTATTTCGGTAAAAAAAAAAAACGAAAAATAAAGCAAATGAACTGCTAAAGCTTAGTTTATTGTGGGCAAATGTTTTACAATCAAAATATGAACCAATAATAATATTATAGAGAGAAACGACCTTTAGTAAAACTTCGATCTGCCATCCTGGATTTTGACATTTCATATTTTACATTTTCCGAAAATTAGCATTAATTTGCCTTAATTAATAAACAATTATACATAATTTGATCAATTATCGCTAAATTAAGTGAAAAGTATTAATTCAATAAGAAAACTTTGAAATAATCTTGATTAAAGCGAAAAATGCTAATTTTGTAAAAACATAGGTGTCAAAAAGCGGTTGCTATGGAAACGTCAATGTCAGTGGACAAAGGACGTTAACGTGAAAATGTTTCCAGATAAATTTTAGGAAAAGTCACCAAATTTGGTGGTCATTGCATCGACCGTTTTGAAACGACACAACTTCAAAGTTCAAGCGGGCTCCAAAAGCCCCCCCCCCCTCCTCCCCCCCGGTCTGGATAGGGTTAAAATTGCTTTTATTCACTCCATTTCATTTTCTATTTTTTTCTTTCTTACACCCACGACCTACGACTTTTTACCCACCACCCGCGATGTTTTACCCACAACCAATGACTTTTTACCCATGACCCACGACTATTTTTACCCATGACCCATGACTTTTTACCCACGACCCACGACCATTAGCTTCTCCCATATGAGAGCCTGCCCATATAAAGGTAGGCTATGTTTTAGCCCGGCTGGGAGGGTGACCCTGGCACCCGGGTCAGACTCCCTCCTTGTAAACAGGCCCTTAGATGCATCACAGTCGCACAGGTGACAGCTGGAGGATAACACATTCGACATGCGATCAAAAAATAGAACTCTCACAAGAAGAACGTTAACATTCAAAACACAGAAAGGTATTTTCCTCCTTACTTCTAACGAATAATTCACTGCAGTTTGCTCCGGATTTTTCAACTCAACAGCAAAAGTCGTGTGGACAAAATAGCAATTTTCTGAGAAATACTGTAACTGCGAACTATCTGTACGGATCCGTTTATCTGGTTGTGTTAACTGTTATCCAGCGACCATACACTGAAAACCGGTATTTTACTTTTTATACAAAATGTTTACATTACATTGCATAATATTTCATACATGTATGCAAAAATGTATACATCTAGGTTAACTAATTGTTCAATGTTTTCAAGTGAAGGTGAAAACAGACCAACACTGGGCAGACCATTACATGGTGTGTGCAGTTTAAAATATTAAAGTGGGACTACCATGAAAATAGTCATAGACATGTTTCTCTACAATTTAGGACCAGAGATTGGTTCTCACAACGTTTTTGTCAGTGTGTAAACATATTACAGTCCTTGTAACCACGGGCAATGTCATAAAAAAATAATCAATTAGCCCATTTCTGAGTTGCTCTTAGCCTCTTTTTCAAACCAAGGCCAAGTGCAAAACCATTGATCTGGATTTATTTGCATATGTCTTGAAAGAAAAACCAGCAGCCCCGGTTTGAAAAGGAGACTAAGAGCAACTCGGAAATGGGCTATTTCCTTGTGGATCCAATTTTTATGCACAATCATCCCGCGAAGAAAAACACACCGAAAAAGGACACTTCTTTATGACAAATAAGCCTAACTTAAGGTGGCTGAACACAGTTTGCATGCGCTCTTTAATTTCAGCTGTTTACGCGAGTCAGCACATGCAAAGTTTTGAGTAAAACAAACACGGGGCCTATTCAGCGATCATTTTATTTTGCTCAGCGTGGATCGCGAAAGTGTTGTTTTCTGTCTTAAAATCAAACAATTTGTTGTCCATAAAAATGTTTGTTAGATCAATAGATAATAGAACCATTGAAGAAATACACTGCCTTTTTGGTTGTTTTTGTCTTTGGATCGAGAACCCAGTCAAATGCAATGCATCCGCAGTTGACCAAAAAATTGTGCGGACTGAATATTTTAGCAACTTTCCTCGGAAATGCGCTGATTTCTACGGAACCACTGGTCAGAATTTCACAAAATTTGGCACAATAATAGTTCCGAATATACCGAACTCACCTGCCATCAGAAATTTGAAATCTAACAGAGGAGATTTTTACAAAATGCAAACATGTTAAACCACAAATTATGGAAGATCCCTCTGTTAAAATTACACGAGACCAGAGTGTCAACATGCGAATATTTTTATAAGTTTACTGGAGACAAATGATGGACAAAATCTAACGACTAGATTTTCTGAAAATAAACGAAACCAAAATTAATATTGAAGGCTGATAAACAATCCACCATGTTGCCATGGCAACACCCTAAGAGCTCAACAAAAATATCAAAATATAAGCTTATAGCTTGTTGCTTAATCGTTTGCCTCACCAATTTTGGGCGCCCAGACGTTACTTAGTAGTTTTAAAATGACAATGAATGATGCATAGGTACAGTGAAACTGTGTTCAGCCACCTTAATCCAAAAAATAGCTTTCCATACCGCTTGGCAATAAAAACGAATGGCGAGGGGAAAACAGCTAGGGAAAGAAGAGATATCTTCAAAACAGTATTACAGCAAGAGATAAAGAGGCTGACACTTCAGAACGAGTTGGTCATGAGAATTTGTGCAATAAAAAAATCAACAGAACTCCTTTCTGCATAAGGCTAATACGACAAGTTAACCCGTAAAACGGCAAATGACTGAATAAGTTAATAGATTAATACTTACCGATTTAACATCGCTTCACTGGGATATTGCAAATTTCCACCGAAAAAGAATCTAGGGGCATACATTTTCATTGAGATGATCTGTAGTTAATCTGATGCCAACAGATTACAAAGCGTAGTTTGGATTGTCGGTCGGTCTTTCAAGCACGCTTTACAAGACACCATCAACAAGCCCATCTCGAGAATAGTGACATCATGAATCGCAATCCCATAAAACAGTGCGCCCCAACCTCGTCCCCAGGACCTTCTAAGCTTTAACAGCAGTCACTGCGGTTATAAACATGCAACATGACAAAACAACATCTCTTTTGAGTACCGTAGTGACAGGATCTTTGACATCTTTTGACTTGTTTCGGCTTCTGGTTACAGCATCGTTCATGTTGTGAGTACAAATAAAAACTAGCAATAATCAGGGATTATTAAGTGCGTTCGACTGTTTGTTATGGGTATTGAGGTTTGCCACATTTGACTTTGAGGAGACAGTTTTTTTTTTTCGTTTTCTCTTTTTGCCTCTTTCTGCTGTAGAATCGGATTCTTGAAGAAAATATGGCAAAATCCCGGGGGTGTGCCTTGGGGGGGGGGGGGGGGGTGTGAGATAGCAACTGTAGGAATTGAACCATGCATAAAGCAATTATGATTTCTCTTAATTAATATTGGCCCTATATAAAGTGCCACAGTTCAAAACTGATGCGGACATTATTTAAAAATGGCGTTGCCGCCCCATTACCTAAGATCGTCGATTTCTCTGTATTTATTGTGCATAGGTTCAGCTTTATTGTCTCAGAATTACTGGTGTCACGTTACCTCGACTCTCTAAAAGCCGGACATCTCTCTAAGACGGACAGTTGGGGCCAGTCCCGACGGTGTCTGTCTTTAATAGAGAGAGTTGACTGTATTTACCTTTTGTTCGGTTTTTTTTTTTTTGGGTGTTTGTCGTCATGATTTATACTAGGTCAGACAACGGGCTGCTACTTGGCGGGTATCAACACCTTTTCAACTTGTTATTTTGTAATTTTCCCCCACTACGGTAGCCTTGTAGTATATTATTTTAAGTTATTTGGTGCCTGTCAAGTAAGTCAGACATTGTCATTATTTGGTGCCTGTCAAGTAAGTCAGCATTTTGTTTGCAAGTATTATTACATACATACTCTAATGGAAGAGCTTGGCGTAAATTCCGGTACGAATCGTAATGCTACATATGTAAATCAGAATCGTACAGTTGATGAAATAATACAAACCCACGCTTCAACATTGGATGACGTATTTGACATTAAGCTGCAACAGAAGAGAAAAGCTTGCCACAGATATAGTGGATTCCTAAACTTCACAAGACACCATACAAGGCAAGATTTATTGCAGGTTCAAGCTCATGCACTACAACCAGGCTCTCTAAATTAATTACCGAGTGTCTTAAACTAGTCCGCGCCCACTGCACCGCTTACTGCAAGACGATTCGGGACAGGACAGGTGTTAACTGCAGGTGGATCGTTAATAACTCGTTGGACGTTATCCATGTAATGGAGGCACAACAGCTTTCCCTAAATCATGCGAGTACCTGGGACTTTTCTACTCTTAAAACAAGCCTTCCACACGCACAGCTTAAAAAGCAACTCCATGATCTTTTGGAAAGAGTTTTCAATACAAAAGGAAAAAAACTTCATTTGCTACCGATAATTTTCGCACCTTCTGGACGAATGATAGAACGTCATCGAGGTAAACACTAACTTTTGGAAGGCCTCTATAAAAGCGGCCAGTTGACTATTTCCCGAAGTGACCGCTTAATAGAGGTTTGACTGTATTTATTTTGTAGTACTGTTATGTTATGTGGTGCGTGCAGTCAGTATTGCTGTTTTTATAACCGGATTATAATTTCAATGACTGTACAGACACAGGCTGTGATTTATTGTTGTCCAAATGTTGATTTACATTGGTATGAAATCGTTTTAGCTTTCCGATTTAAACATGAGCTCATGTTTGCCGCTCTTTTTAGGGGCTTCAGCCACATTGGTGTGGCTTGTGGCGGATTTTTGTCGCCCCATTTTTATTCAAAAGCGTGAGTTTAGTGCTGTTGTGAATTTTAGCTCACCGATTTCATTCAACCGGCCACAAACAGTTTTCTATACTTAATATCCAAAGAAGGCACTTGCGTCGATATAAAAGCAGACATTATGGACAAATTAAACATAAAGTCATTTATGTCGAGGCATGCTACCCATTTGATAATCAATTGGGGTTGCATTGTACCCATTACGATGAGTACCATTAAATTTAACCAATGAAGTTAGAGGGCTGTTCGAAGCTCGGATATATGCACGATTTCCTTGTCTGAAGTGTCAGACGCTTTCTCGCCCTTAGCTACCCCCACAGGGGGTAGTCTGACACTTCAGACTACGGCCTCCAAGCTATTCTTCCATCTTCCCCTCCTCCTTCCCTTTTTCACCAACCAATGAATTATTGCTTCTTATTCAGTTGTTTTATTATCAAAATGGCCCATTTTTTTCGCGGCATTTTTATTCAAGAGCTTAGCAACGCATTGATTTCACTCCATTGATTTCACTAAACCTGCCACAAACGTGGTCAGATTTATCCAACACAATTTTCTGTTTTCTGGGTTTCTCGTTCCTCGGCAAACTACTGAGAATTAAAGCAAAGCTCATGCTTAAGAGTTGCCTGGCCTTTATATCTTAAAAGGGCACTTGCGTCGATATGGATAAATTTTATTTTCGCGGGGACCGGTGAGCCAGTAGTAGGGCCGCGAAGATCGCCTGTTTTCTTAGGCTTAAAGGGAACATGTCAGAAATCTAATATCCTCTCAATGCCTGTGTGGCACACAAGGCCTTCACAATGTTCTGACAGGAAACTCTGTGGGTGAGCTGCTATCGCTAATCTTCCGGGTTTTCCCACGTGAATGATTAATACATCGAGTGTATAAATTCTGGCGAAAAAAAAAGGGAGTCTCCATGCAGAAGATAGAAGGTAAATCACGAATCACGGAGACAAAATTTGCTTCCGAAACAATATTAATGATCAGTATCGCTGTACTCCAGTGATGGATGGAAATGCTAGTAATGTATGGAAATCCAGTAATGGATGGAAATGCTACCAGATCTCTTGCGTTGTGAGTTTGCGTCACACATTCCAAGGTCTATCACAACCCTTGTTTGCGCTGCCTCAGTTCGTGCGCTTTTTGGGAAGACATTAAACGGGTTGTGAACGGGTCCCAACTAGAACAACTGCAGTTTACAGGTTAAGAAGACATGCATGATTTAGATATTCCACGTAAACTGAAGGTCTGGTCCTCGTAAAGTAGGTGTGTAAACACAGTGCCTGGATAGTTAACACGGCCTAGCAGGCTCATGTAGCACATCATGTGGTTAGTTTGACAAAATAAGGGAACGGTTTGGATTTTCTATTGGAAACGTGTCATATGACCGGTTGGTCTTCGCAATGTTGGTGTGGAACCAACCTGAGAGGTTGTCTTTTTTGGTCCTCGTAAACCAGTGTGTTATAACACCAAATTTTAAAAATGGCGTTGTCCCCGATATTACAGTAAAATTTGAATGGTTAGTGCCCAGTGTACAAGCAGACACAAGAGTGACCCAGTAGCATAAGTATTTCGGGTGGTCCCCATAATGTCGGTTCTAGGACCGGTCCCCACAAACCACCTTACGTGGGTATGTGTGTGTGTGTGTGTGTGTGTGTGTGTGTGTGTGTGTGTGTGTGTGTGTGTGTGTGTGTGTGTGTGTGGGGGGGGGGGGTGAAGCAAAACGTCTAGAGGAGGGGAGGGTACGGAGGTTTCGTATTCACAGTTTGGGTAGTTTCTTGGTGTTGCGCAGGAGTCACGTTTTGACCAATCACACGCTTACAAAAATATTTGACGGAAACTAAAATAATTTTTTCTTCAAATGACTGAAATATTTAGTAATTCTCCCATGCAAAGAACATATGTATTTATTAAAATCATGCAATTATCAATGCATCAGAAATTTACTACACGTCTGTCACTATACTTCACACACAGTAGTACTTCTTTTCAAACTCGAAGGCGAAGCGGTGCGCAAAAAAAAAATGTTCACAGCTTTATTTATTTAATGTTTATTTATCATCTGTTCATTATTTTTTTACTTCTTATTTTTATTTGTTATTTTTGCTACTTCTCCCGTCCAAAATAAGGGACCGAAAAATATTACATGTAATATGAGTGCGAAATTCTCATACTTCGGGAGCAGAGATGGCGCAGTGGTCAGCGCGCTCGCCTCCCACCAATATGGCCTGGGTTCAATTCCCGGACTCGGCGACATATGTGGGTCGAGTTTGTTGTTAGTTCTCCTCCTTGCTCCGAGGGTTTTTATCCGGGTACTACGGTTTTGCCTCACTCCTCAAAAACCAACATTTTCAAATTCCAATTCAATCTGGAATCCGAGGCCTCAGGTTTGTTAGTAGTAATGACTATTTAGTGTCACCCTCGTAAACAAAGTCGATTGATTTTTAATTTGTTTATTTATACTATTTTAGGTAACAAACGTTGATTGAAGACAAGCAAAATGTCTGGCCAACCATTCGAACCGATTACTGAGGAGGAAAACCGCGCCTGGTGCGTCGTCTATAGCTTGGAGTCAGCGGCAGTCATTTTGGGCAACATCCTCGTCATAGCTGCCTTTGCCGTCACCAAGTCCTTGCATAAGAAAACCTACCTTCTCCTGATCAGTTTAGCAGTGGCTGACCTCCTGGTAGGTGGAGTCGCTATCCCCATGTTCATTCACGTGATAGGTGGCTCGGTTACAAAGTGGTGGTCGGTGGATAGTCACGTGGCACACACACAAACAGCCATAGAGATCTTCGCTTCATACGCTTCCATTTTCTTTCTGGTCGCGATCGCCCTGGAGCGGCTTTATGCTGCAACATCGCCATTCAACCACAATAACCTCAAACCTGTTGCTTATTACATCGTGATCGCTGTAGTGTGGCTTTTGGCCACGCTGTTGTCAATTCTTTCTTATCTGCGCGAACAGCACGTTCGTGCGGCCAACAATTCAGGGGTGTTTTACTTTATCATGGTTATGCTTGCCCTTTCTATGGTAATTATAGTGGTATGTTATGCAATAATCGCGGTGATTTTGATGCGCTCTCGCTCCATATTCACCGACGATTTCGAGAGGAAAATGGCCTTTACCCTGTTACTCCTGACCGTAATTTTTATAGTCACATGGTTCCCATTTAAAGTTGTCAACTACATTATCCATGTCAACCCCAAATCGACCCTCAGCTGTGGGAACGACTACGGCTGTTTCTACCAAGCAATATACGCCACAAAGTTCCTGCATTACTTCAACTCAATCGTGAACCCCATCGTTTACGCGTTGAGGGTCAAGGACTTCAGGACGGGCGTGAGGCGCATTCTCTGCTGCGAGAAACCTCCCCAACAGAACCCTCCCCTGGGGGAAGTAAAAGGGTTTGATAACACCATGGTATCCATGCAATCCATCGATACCGTTGTTCCCTCCATGTTTCTGTAAAAACAATCTGCAGTTATAGTGAGAATTCGATAGACCATATTCGTATTCTCGGTATTGAACTGGAACTGTAGCTCGCATTCGAGGCTCATGCGGTGCAATCTTTTCACATACAACTATTTTTAATGATATTTCTCCCCATGAGCCTCCATTACAAGCTAGTTCCAGTTCAAAACCGAGAATACAACTATGGTCTATTTGATGTTTAATCTTTCTTGCAAAGGAGACAAAAGGAAAATGATAAATATGATAAATTCAATTAACAGCATATTTAGCTAGAAAATGATACGCGAAATATAAGGGACTACGAGTGAAACTCATGGATACATTAGGGATGATGAAGGAGACGGAGCGATTTGGAGCCCATTTCCCCCCGCAATATTTTACTGAAAAACTTTTAACCACTCATTTATAAATGATATTTTGTTTGGTAATAGCTCCAATAAGAGACAATTACATAGTGTAACACCTTTTTTATTTCTGATGTTACGCGATTTTTATTTCTGATATTACGCGAAAACCGTAAAATTCCGAATATGAGCCCTCACAAATCTAGGCCCATCAAATCACAGACGTAACATACTTCCGAAAATAGACTCTCCCTATTATAAGTCTACGGGCTTATACTAAATATAAATGGTTAGACTCGGCAAATTGTTGAACTTAAGTGTTTGTACTCTTTGGAGTTTTAATCGCATTACAGTATAGCTACTGTTAAAAGAAAGACGGTCCGGTTGTTGCAATAAAGCTGGTTTTTGCCCCCCCCCCGGGGGGGGGGGGGTGGGGTACTCTACATATTTTTGGGTGGGGGTGTGCCGCTGGGACTCTGAGACCCTTAACCTATACTAGACCATTTTAGCTGCATGTTGCCACCCTATTCTAGACTAAACACCGAAAAACCCTACCCTATCCTAGATCTATTCCAGACTCGCTATTTTCCAGAAACTCGTTCATTATCACAGCTATTTGTTAACAGGGGGTCAGTAAAAATGCTATACTGTCCGCCGTACCAATTGCCAGTAAACCTTGTCAAGACTAAATTCTTCACGCAACTGATCAGTTTCGCTTAAAATGATACCCTATTCTAGACCAAAAATCTCTGATTACTATACCCTATCCTAGACTAAACTGCCTGAAAACCATACCCTTCACAGTGGCACATACCTATATAGCTCATATATGGGAGTACCCCCCCCCCCGGGAGAGTTTTGCTATGTTCAGAGAGTTTAAACTGTGGCTTTCAATTAAAAGCCAAACCGTTTTTGAAACGCAAAATTTCCTCCGATAACGTCTCGAAAATAAACCCACAAAATAGTCCTTTGAACGAATATAAGCTCAGTACTTATTTTAGGAATTTTACGGTATATATCTATTAACATTAATTTTACGGTATATACATTAATTGTAAATAGTTTAAGCCTAGGAGCTTGTAGCCTGTCGAGTGTGATCGTCCGGGTTAGTTTAGTTCTGAAAAGAACACGTTTGAATGATGAATGAATGTCGCGATTGAATAACTTTGTTTATATGCGTCAAATCATCTAGCGTTTGGGAAACCCTACGCTAATTGAGGACACCTAATTATATCTAATACAATATAATATCTATTAATCTAGCTCGATGGCCTATAAAGATCTATACATCGTATTTAAGTAAGGGTGATATAATTCAATACAATGAAAAAGTAACTGTTTCGGAAAGTTCTCTCGTCGAAACGATAAAAGAGTTAGAAAGATTTCTGTAGTTTTTGGACATACTCCGTCCTGTACTCTTCTAACGCACAATGTTAAAAAATATATCTGTTCGTAAAAATATACGTATGTGTTCGTAAAACACATACGTATATTTTTACGAACAGATATATTTTTTAACATTGTGCGTTAGAAGAGTACGGGACGGAGTATGTCCAAAAACTACAGAAAAAAAAAATGAAAAAGTAACCAATACTAGTATTAACAAAGATAACGATTGTCATCAATTACTGTGGTTTTTGACAATAACCTTTTGTCAACAATAATAGTACTTTTCAGAATTAATTACACCAAACCGGACGATCACATTCGACAGACTATTTTTTTAACAACAAAATCATATATTTGAATAATTGCAAAACGTAGGGGAAAGCACACTGAATACTCAGCAGTGTTTCTGTGCATATTTTAGTCAGTTGTAACCTTCCCTTTTTACTAGCTTTTTTTTTACTCTCAAATACAGTTGTAAATACTGCAGTATTGGCGTTTTTTTCTTCTTGAAATAAAAGAATTCCATGCATATATCGTTACTTGTGAGTATAAAATCACTTCCAGTTCATGACTATTTCAGCGGAAGTTGGTGATTTCAAATCCTGGGGGGATCGAGTGAATAGGGGGAGTCAATAGGATGGAGTGAATAGGGGGGGTGAATAGGGGGAGTAAATAGGGGGAGTTAATAGGGGGGAGTGAACAAGGGGGAGTGAATAGGGGGAAGTGAAAATGTTAGAGACTGATTTTGTTTTTGGCAAGATAAGTGGGGGGTGGGGGTGGGGGGGGGGGTGACCGGGTACCCCGGTCATCTCCTCTGGATCCCGCCACTGCTATAAAGAGGTGTCCTTGGTTTGGACGATCGCTGAGAATAGAAATGGCCAAAAATGAAATGTTTAAAAACTGATTATGGTTTGTTCAGTATTTCTTCGAAGAATCACGTCGGTTTATTAGTCGAGTATTTAATCCTTTAACTCCCAAGAGTGTCAAACATCAAAATGAAACAAAAATCCCAAATTTGATTTTATAAAATATTGAAAAACAAATGATACCATGTAAAAGAACTGCCGAAGAGGTTTCATTTGAATGGTCACAACATAAGATTGCGTCCACGGACTCACGTGTCCTCATAACTGACTCTGGGAGTGAAAAAAGGGTTAATCGGTTGGTCCAAAAAACAACCAATCAATGAATTGTACCATTTGTTTTTCAATATTTTACAAAAAATGAGATTTGGAATTTTTCTTGACTTTTTTAATATAACAAGTTTAAATAAGGGGAACAGAAAGAGAACAGAAGCACAAGACGATATAATTTCTTCTCACGCGATTGATTGTTTGCCGCGAGAAAAGCAAAAACCCGGAAAACAATAGAAGCCTCGCTCCCGTGCAAAACCAAAACAGTAACAGAGGCACGTGAAGCATGATGGACAAAACTGGGTCCTTAAATTGCTTAGTAACCTCGTTTATTAACCAAGCTAGGCTGCTAAGCTGGGCCGATTGAAAAAGACAAAGTGAATTTGTTGGGTGCGAAATGGACAGGGGGTGAATTCAGAGAGTAGTTGGGTGCGAACTCCTAGACGCTAACTTTCAAGAGAGCCACAGCCATAATTAGAAAGTTACTAATGTTTTTGTCTCACTTTTGAATGAAATTAGGAACGGACCATTCGGAAAAGTTATGGGGGTGCACGATTGATTTTTTCGTTTGATGGTAAGTAATAGTTGGAAGGGTCGAGGCATTATTATTCTTTTGGGCTTTGGTTGCTGTGCATGAATTTTTTTTGTATTTGGACTAACCCCCCCCCCCCCCCATAAATTTTCTAATGGTCCGTCCCTTAGTCGGGGTTGTAAAACAATTCTACCTGTTTCGAGTCATTTTCGAGTAAGTGACGGTGAGGTGCGATTGGGCGGACATAAATGAATACCCCCCAAAATTCTCTAAACCATTTAAACCCACAATATTCATAAATGATAATAAGAAAGATGTTCAACAGTGCACATTGAATGTTCGTGTTTGTTTATTCCTACATCATACTATCTGTGTGCAAAAAGCAGACGTATTTGAAAAATGTAAAGTACTTCAGTTCAAACAGGAACATCATGAAACACAGCACTAGGTTACATTACGTATATATATTTACAACTCTTTACGAACTATTATGCATACTTATATTAATTATCAAATGACCCGTACGGCCCTGCGAACTTGTTCTTTACAAAACCATTGATGAAAGTCCCGTATGAGGGCCGTACGCATTTGCACGAGCGGGGCCGGAAAAAGGCGTACGGCCCTACTAAAAAAGCGGATGGCCTCGCGCGTTAAAATTTCAAGTAATTTTGTCTCCAACTTGGTCATATGATAAAATACTTATTGACTAAGTTAGGTCGGGCTGGATGGGAAAATATTTGGCTCTCGGTCATGGCGTACGGACCGAGCGCAGACCTCGAGCCAAATATTTTCCCATCCGGCCCTCCCACTTAGTCAATAAGTACATATTAATCGTAGAGAAATGGGCTTATTAATTCGCATTTTTTCACTGGCCCCATATATTCCCATATTATGATTAATAGAGGATAAATGAAAACTGCATTTGTTATTACGATGGACGATGGCGACGCAGTGGAATAGATCATAGAACGTGTCGCATAAATACCGTAGCGACAGGGATAAGACCCTCTCTCCTCCGCAGAGGCTCCTATCAGTAAAGAACAGTAAAAGAGAAAATGGGAGCGCGGGGAACGATGGGAAGAGCGAAAGAGCGGGAGCCTCCCTTCCCTCTTTTCCCTTCCCAGAGTTCCCCGCGCGCTTTACTTTTTACCTCTACCCAGCCTCCGCGCGTTTTTTGCCAGGCGTGGAGCGTGACTAGGAGGCCTCATCGGAGGAGAGAGGATCAGTCCTGGACAAGGATCAGTAACAACTGTTGCTGTACTACTACATATCTGTATCTATGGGGCGAACTATTAGACTTCTGAGGAAGGGATTCAGGGTTGATCTTGTTTATGCTTTATATTTTTCCTTTAGCTGTGTTGTTCAAGACGGACTTTCGCAGCTGCAAGATATATTTCTACCGGCAACGGGATATACTTTTTCAAAATATCCCAAATTACCCCACCCCCTCAGAAGTCAGTAAAATGGTCGGTCACTATGCACGGTAACAATTATTTTACCGCGAATCTTCTCTGAGAAAAGAACATCTTTACTGGGGCCATCACTCATTTGAATGGCGGTTTGTTTTACTCCAAAGTTGTATCAACTACCTTCTTTTCATGGACATTAAACGAATTTCAACCTTGGGACTATCTTTTACAATGCACCCACAAATTAAATTCATCGTGGCATTCCGAAATTGGGGCATTCTAAGGTTATAAACAATGGGATTCAAAAACGAATTTGCAAACTGGAGGAGCCGAGTTGCTATCACTATGCCATCTGATAACGGTATATTAGGGAATAGACGGAGGAAAATAAATATAATATGGAATGGTAGCCAAGATACCAGTGATAAAACCGTTACAATGAAAAGTGTTTTTACAAGTTTTTTGTTCATCTCCGTTGCTACTGTGCGAGGCACTAAACTCCTTCTGCTGAATTTGACCCAAATGGTCGCGTATGACACGCACGTGATAAGTAAGGCAAGTCCGATAAATACTGATATTACATTTATATATCATAATTCGCAAAGCTTAAGTGCATCACTGCGAATATGTAAAAATAAAAAGCAAAACAAGATAAATGAAAATGAGGTGAGGACTTGCCCATTGAAGTACTCGTGCAAAGAAAGCAGAGTTAAGGTAGAAAGGAAGCCAGTCAAAAGCCACACTAAGCAGACGCCTATGACGTAATAGCATGTTGGTATGACAACGTGGCGGAGTGGGCGAATAACGGCGTGAACCTTTTCGATGGAAATCGCAGCAAGAAAGAAGATTGAGCTCAGTCCTGCAAAGGCGTCAAAAGCGACGTTAATTTTGAAATAAACGTCCCCGATGATGGAGTCGTTTATGTCTTGCGGTAAAATCTCTCCTAAAATCGTGAATGTAGCTACAATTCCCACCATTAAATCGGCGGTGGTTAAATTGATGAGAAGGATTGTTGATCGTTTCAAGAAAAACCTTCGACGCCAAAAAACCAAAATCTTGAAACCAAAATGCTTGTGGCGTTGCCAAAGATAATGAGAAGCCCCAGTAAAGTAACAATTACAATTTCTTCCACATCTGCCTGCTCATCGAAGGTTCCAGTAAAAGAGATCTTGGTTTTGTTCTTGGCTTCCAGGAAAGCAGACGATAGATTCTCCATTTTACAAGTAAAAACGGTACATTAAAATACTCCACTATCTTCACCCTTACGTATACCACAGAGAATCGATAATGTATCATAAACAACTTTAAGATTTACGCCAGAGATGAACAAATTGCATCAAACCTTCCATTAGGAAACCAATTAAACTTGTTTTCAGAGATAAGGCCTTGTCATATCCAAAATATAAACGTTAATTTACGCTTGTCTAGCTGAATAAACGGGAAATATTTTAATGAGCACGTAGTTCCAAAACAATATATTAAGTAATCTCTTTCTATTTATTTTGAAACTAATCTCTTTATGAAACTTCTTAAAAAAATCCAACAAAAAAAATATAGCATTTGTAAAACGATTTTTGAATTATTCACTTGTCATCCATTTACCACAAAACTAGTTAGTTTCGTTTTCTTGAATTTAATTATCGTCCTTGTGTTTGTGACAAGCCTGGCACACGTCCCGAGAAATTTGCTGAGTTATTTAACTTTTTATTTAAATATAAATACAACTGTGCAGTTATATGATGATAACAATATTTACTTTTATATCCTAAAAGATCACGTATTTATCCTTTAAATAAATAAAATGTCAACGGCAATTTCCTAATGAAGCCACCTGTTTGATGAGATCACCAAATATACCTGTTGTGGTTAAAATTTTTCCGAGTTTGGTTTGAAAATTTTCAAACCAGTTTGATTTTTGGGCTCATCCTCGGTGTAAAAACCTGCCAAACTCACGAGTGACGTAAAAGAAAGAAAACAAAAGGTATAAAACAATAGAGTCAACTGGGAATGCAAAACCACAAAGGTGAAAAACAAAGAAAAAAGTCACAGGTTTTTACACCGAGACAAACCCGATTTTTGTTTTTCATGCTTTTTATATATATGTTTATGGTAATGCTGATCTGAGACAAAAGAAAATAAAAATTGAACAGGGGTCAATTCAATAAAACTTTTAACGAGTGTAATTTACAGAATTTACAAGTGTAGCCATTGTTTTTCAACCTCCGAAACAATGACAACACTTGTAAAATTACAGTTGTGAACGTTTCATGGTATTCACCCCTGGTTAGATAATTTTCAAAACAAAGAAAAATTTCAACCATGCGAAAAATTGATTGTACTAATGTTGCAGCAGTATTTTTTTCTTTGCTATTTTGTCAAATCTACCATGATCAAACATTTCTTAAAAAATTGAGTATACTGAACCAACAAACTGTCAACAGGTTCATTATTATTTTTATCTAAGATAGGGTAAATTTGACCGGTGGATAATTATAAGTTCCTATACCCAGTGGATAAAATCTACAAAATGCATGGTCGACAGTTGTTTCGATGGGCAGTACGCAGCTCTTACAAGGTCTTCTCTGATTTGCTGAGAAAACAATAGAACAAACAACACAACAATGGCTAACAATAGACCCTAGACCTAAAAACAATACAGATTGATATACAGGTCCAATGATATTAGAGGTTGGTCACCTTCAAGGATTACGACTTTCCGTACTTGGGCAGAAAAGACTTATACCACAGAATCAAAACGAGGGACTACATAAAAAATTTTAAATTTGACACTATCTCAGCCTCGAGCGTTCGTCGCAGAGACGGTGATTTTATTTATAATTAATTCTTAAGGTATATATATATATATATATATATATATATATATATATATATATATATATATATGTAAATAGTCTCTTTTTATTTTTACTCTTTTATTGTACTTTAGATATTTTATTATACACACGACCTCACAAGCTAGTGAAGCTTTAAACTTTTATCGTGTCTAAATAAAGGTTTTTGTTTGTTGTTTGTTTGTTTCGATCGGTTGTGCAATATGTGTGAATAAAATTATACCGTAAATAGTTTAAAACAGAATCAAACGCCAGCTGTGATTGATTTTAGTGAAAGGTGTTAAAAAATAAGTAAAATATAAAAATAAAATATCGCTATTTAAAGAATATTACCGACGAATCGAAACCTACATAAATGTTTCTTCACGGGCAACATGGTGGAAAATTGAAAGGTTTCTACTGGAAATTAAAAGCTAACAAATCTGTATTTCATTATTTAAATGGTCTTGAATGTATGTTTGTGTGAGCTTCTCCATTCAGAAACCGACACATAAGTTCAATTGGGAAACAACAGAAAAAATGTCGAGACGAAAGCCATTCCCTTGTATTTTTTTTCCAGAGGCATGTTTTTTTTTTTCTTCGATACATTTCCTGCAATCTTCGTGCTGCCGGCTGGGGAAAGCAAAGTTTCAGAAGAAAATTAAAAGGAATAACTACTAATATGCATGTAAATGGAAAGTTTACAGTTCTTCACGCTTGAACCATAACGAAGAGTGTCGAGAGTGAAACTGATCAAGTCACTGTAAACGTGAATGCTAATTAAGGAAAAAAGCATTACATTCATATTAATTTTCAAGAAAAACACAATTTTTTTAAAATTCAAAAACATGTTTCGACAGAGGCTTTTATTATCTGTTAAATTTAAAAAAGAAATCGGGTTTGACCCCTTTCGATAAGGTACACTTCTCGAGCTTTGTGTACAGATTCACGAGATGAATGTATGAGTTCTAATGGATAAGTTTTATGTCGGTAGGTCTGAAGGTCAGTGGTTCAAGCCTGGTCTCTGCCGTCGTGTTGTTTCCTTAGACAAGAAACTTTACTCCACACTGTCTCTCTCCACCCAGGTGTATAAATGGGTACCGGCGACAAAATGCTGGGGGTAACCCTGCGATGGACTAGCATCCCATCCAGGGGGGAGTAGCAATATTCCTAGTTGCTTCATGCTACGGAAACCGGGTTAAGCTCCGGCCCTGTGGGCCATCGTGGCCCGAGTGCGACTTAGGTAAACCGTGATCGTCGGAAAGAAAATAGTCTGAAACGGTAGTAGATCTTGATGAAGCGGTGGGCTTGTGGCCTGTCAACCGGTCGTCGGTGTTCGTTAAAGCTAGCGGTCTTTAAGTTGTCGTTTCGTCTCGCCTATATACTGTTTGTTACAACGTTGCCAGTGAACCATGTAAATGAGATTTTTGGAATTGCAGTCAACGTAGTCGGGGATGGGTCTGGTCCCCTAGCCTGTACAACAGGCGCTTTTGGGGGTGCTCAAGCGGGTTTTGGGCGCTGGTTACTCGCGCTTCGAACTCGCGCCCCCAAACCTGCTTGAGCACCCCAAAAGCGCCTCTTGTGCAGGCCAGGTCTTCCCCGGTGGAGGTGTAGTCGGTACGACATTTAGTGATGTAGTTGCAAGTAACTTAAGGTCTTAGGACCCTGATTTTGGGACAAGACACAAAGTCACATAACAACATAACAGTCTCGGTTAACCCCATTGAGACCCTCTTCTTTCATGTTTTACCTTTATCTATTTGAATTGTAACGTTTCATCTTATATTTTTCAGTTGAAATGTAACGTCTTTCCATCGTAATTTTTTATTCTTTTGTTTCTTGGCGATTTATATTGTAACGTTTTTCTTGTAGTCAATTTATTCCCTGAAGAAGTCAGGCCGTGCGTGACAAAATATTGGAGAGAATACATAATCGCAGTTGTACAGTTAGCCTTCAGGCTTGATTAGTTATTTCCTATTTATATAAAATTTGCTGAATAGATCCACCACTGTCCCACGCCTTTGCATCCGTTGCCTTTGCAGCCACATGTATTTCCAAAGTGTTCATTGCTAGAAAACCTGGAAACAGAACCATTAATGCTATCAAAGGACTGAGTCGATTCATGGGTTGGTATCGGCCAATCGATAAATGTAATTTCTGGCGTTTGAGTAATGGCAATGCGAATTAGACAGAAATTGATATTTCTACGGCACGGGACCAGCAGGGGCTGGGTTCGACTGTTATAGTGCATGATGGGTATCATGCTGCCTATAAAGTCATAGTTTGTCACGTGGCGAGGCATTCTAGGCCTGCACCAGTTCATTAATGTTTTGTCATTTTTACAAGAGGATTTATTAATATTTCGTTTTGCTTAACTTTGTATTGTAAAGCCTCGTAGGATGGGCTTGTATTGTTTTGAGCTTGAGCCATGGTTCCTACCCAGATTTCCTGCATATTTTTTCCCCAGAGGGGTTTTTTCTGGCAGGTTTTTTCTGGCCTACGTTCTAACCGCAGTTTCTTTTGTGAGCGGTTGCTCAGCTCTGTTAAGTGTAGTGCAAGTTAAAGATATCTTGTTGTAATTACAGTTTCGAACTTGTGTAGTTCGAACCGGCTGCTGGTGCGAGGTCGTAGTGAACCAAAATAAACCTAATGGACTATACATGTCTGCTGTGTAGTGGAGTTGAAATCCAATATCGATAGTGTCCATTTGACCTGATGTTCGAAAAAGACTGGGTCCCAGTATAGATTTTTAATTTATTGACGCAGCAATCATGATGGTCTGCGGTATTTTGTAAACAAGATGGCGGAGTGTTCACTTGTCACTGTTTTTCCCCGTAGTTTTAGAACTTCTCGTTTTCTTAACACGAGAACATTTTGATCCCAGGATCTAAGCTATTATGTTGATTGGAAAGTCTTTTGTCTGCTACAGTAAAATTGACAGGGATCCTGTTTCCGTTTTGCTGGAAATCAAAGGAAAACCCGACACTTTATTATTCGAGAGCGGAGCGATCGCTGAACTGTGTAAGTACATTTGAAACTTCAACTGTTCATAAAAAGTAACATTTTCAGGGTTTTTTTGTGTACGACGAGAATTTAGTATTTTATTGTTTTTAAATGTATAACCTGCTCGATGTTTTCCTAGTACAATGGCAAAAGGAAGCCTTTAATACAACTGCTTACAACTAATAATAAAATACGCCTATTCTAATAATTTATTAACTCCAATTGTTTTTAGTGGATAATATTTAAATTATTCTGTCTTAGCGTGCATACCATAAGCCATACGATTATGCCCTAGGCTTAATTATAAAGAATAAATATATGTTTTGAATGCTGTGACGCCAAGTTCACTAGGTTCTTACATTATGTACTTGTCACTTGTGAAACATGCATAATTATTTATTCTCTGTGTCTAGATGTCCGGCTTTGTCCGAATTTTTAAAAATCCTGTCCGGCTACCGGGAAATCTAGACACAGCTTAATTTATCAGAAAACCCCATGCGTGGGATCAGGGACATCGGCACTGCTGGAATTGACTACTGCATAAAACACAATTTCAGTTGTCTTTCAAGATGACTCTCCTGGAATCCTCGATAAAGATTGTTATTAAATTATAACCTGACATCCAATAGAGTTAAATCTCAACAAAGTGCTTCACAATGGCTGTAGACCCTTTAGGCTTGATTACCAACCACTTTTGAGGAGGAAAACTGAACCTGAATGAGCGGCGGAAATCATGTTTCAAGCCCTTTTGGTGTGAGATATCTGCTACGGTGCACATGTTAGATATTGTGACATGAATAGAATGTGACAGCTGGTGTTTGCTGTGATTCTGTGTTCTTTTTTGTCTGATTATTTTTTCTATTCACAGCACAATGGGAAACTGAAAGTATCAAGAAAGGATATTCTAAAGTTGTTGATGCTTATGGTTGTCTTGGAGTTCTTAAGATCAATCTTGGTAAGAAATGTTCACTTTACAACAGAAACTTTGACATGTCATTATTTTTAAGAAGCTTAGATTATTTTGTTGTATTTATGAAACAAATTGGTGATAAAGAATGTGAAACAAAAGGAAAATTAATACTAAAACCAATAATAAAGATGATTTGTACATACATGTAAATACGCCAAATCCCCACCCCAAACCCCCCTTCCCCCACATACCCTGGGCATTGGACAATTTTCTGTTCCCAGGGGGGTGGGGAATTCACTCTCCAGAACATTCAGCAAAGGTAATTACATTGCTACATGAAAGTGACAAGAGTATTTTATAAAGCCATAGACCATAATAAATGCAAAATGTCTTTTTTATTCCCCCTATTTCAACTTTTGTTCTTGACAGCGGCATTCCATTGTCAAAATCAGGCACTAGGGTAGGACATTTAAATGCAATTTTGGCCCAGCGAGAGGAGGATTTTAATGAGCCAATTTTCAAAAGATCAAATGCATGAAAAGGTTGCCTGGGGGGGGGGGGGATGTTGAATTTTAACCGCACATAAGACATACTAAATATTTTACATCTATGAATGTATTGAATGTGCTGTTTGCTGAAAAGTTGTAACAGTATTTTTCTGTAGAGCAGCATGGGAAGGCTGAAAACTGCAAAACTGCACAGAAAAACGTAATTAAAAAAAACCACAATACCGCATCCAAAATTTACCAAATTTATGAAAACCGCAAACCACTGAGTCTTATAAAACCACAATACCGCATGTCAAAAAATTTTTTCCCGTAAAACCGCACCAAAGATAATGCAAAACCGCATCACCACAAACCCTTATGCCCCCCACATTTTGGGCCACTGTACTGCTTGAGTGGTGAGAACTTGAAGCTGACAGTGTCCCCAGGAATACTTTTGCTATGTCTGCATTTTTCTGACTGTTTTCTTTGCAGGTGAAACAGAGGTCAGTTTCTTTCTTGTTCTGGTCACTGGTTGTAGCTCAGTTGGAAAAATAAATGAGAGTGAAATATTTCGCATCAGTGCTACTCAGCTCGTTCCTTTACAAGATGGACAGAATGAAGAAATTATTGCTGAAGTGCGCAAACTTTTAAACTCTGGAACATTTTATTTCTCTGTGTGTGCGGAAGATAAACAGCCGTTGGATTTGACACTTTGTTCACAGAGAAGATTCGAGGGCTCTGAATCTGATAATAGGTTTTTCTGGTAAGTGAATTTTTTTCAAACTAAGACTCCAGTCTTTTTTAAAAGCACAAACATCAAATTAGGATGATAAGAGGGTTGGTTAGGGGTCTGAAACAGAAAAGTTATGAACATTTTTATTTGTGAGAAAGCTTAAGCTTTTACAATGAAAAAAAAAGAAGTGAAAATAGTAACTTACCCCTTGTCTATGCTCCCTTGCCTATTAACCCTTGAGGGAGGGGAAGGGAGGGGGAGAATTTGACATCCACCCTACTTAATATGTTTATTCTGAGGTTTATTTCCTAGCAATACTCAACAGGCTAGTCTTTGTGTATTGAACTTCTAGATTATTTTTTGGAATTAAAATTAGTTGATCAGAGCAGTTTTCAATTTTAGTGTTGAAAGTAATTTTGTGGTCACTTTAACTGGCAACGAAATCTTGCATCAATTTTTCAACGAATCAGAAGTAAAACCAAAACCAGTATTGTGACTTTCCATAATTTTATGCATTTTCCTGCACTTGGCACGACTGAATGTGTTTGCTTTGTGTTCTGATTGGTTCATTAGATTGTCTGCATCTGTTATGATTGGTTCATTAGATTGTCTGCATCTGTTGTGATTGGTTCATTAGATTGTCTGCATCTGTTGTGATTGGTTCATTAGATTGTCTGCATCTGTTGTGATTGGTTCATTGTATTGTCTGTGTCTCTTCTGATTGGTTCATTGGATTGTCTGTGTCTCTTCTGATTGGTTCATTGGATTGTATGTGTCTGTTGTGATTGGTTCATTGGATTGTCTGCCTCTGTTGTGATTGGCTAGAGTGATAACTTTGGTTTTGGTTTTACGACACTCAATTGAAAACCCCTCTTACTTATTGATAATCTGATTTTGATTACTCTTGATACACAGGAATCGTAGCTTACATATTCACCTGCAGAGGTTTGGAATTGATTGTTCACAATGGCTGCTTCGAATTATGTGCGGTGCTGTAGAAATAAAAACTGTTTATGTCGGAAAGACTCAAGCTAAAGCCTGTATTATATCAAGATTAAGCTCTGAGAGAGCGGGAACAAGGTTTTATGTTAGAGGTACAAATGATGACGGACATGTGGCAAATTTTGTGGAAACAGAACAGGTAAAAACTTTGATTACACTGTATAGGGGTATGTGCACCCCAACTTTGGGAAGCCTGGTCTAGATTCCAATGTCACTATTCCCCTCATGCAACCTTGGACCAACCAGTGGATGATTCTTTGTGGTTCTGTGATTAATTATTGATGTTCTTGAAAAAGAACATCAGTGAAGAATATTCCTTAATATTTTCCCTTAACTCTTTTTTATTTCCATGTTGTGTAGTGAGGGTTGGGGGTGAAGGAGACGAAAACTGGAAAAAAGCCACCAAGATCCCTAGTTTCCCCAAGAAGGCCGGGTTGCTACATGTGGCATGGCTGTTGAGGAATGTATGGGGGAATAAATTATTGAGTGAGACCTGTTCTTTTCTTTGGTCACACATAGACTGAGACAAAGCCTGTTTGAATTGGTCAATAAAAATTAAATAATTATATTATTCTCTATTATTCAGTTTATTGTGCTTGATGACATGACAACATCCTACGTCCAAACTCGAGGATCAGTGCCAGTGTTTTGGGAACAGCCAGGTTTACAGGTACACTGATGTATATTATGTAATAGTTAAAATATGAGCAGCAAAACTGATTGGATATTTACTGTACAATGGTGATCTGCAGGTTTGCCATTCTGAAGCTTTATATATTAGCATTATCCTATTTAATATGAATTTCATAAATTGTGGGAGGGAGCGGGGGGGCTTGGAACATGAGAATTTAGTTTTATCGAAAGGTAAATTGAGCACTGTAAAAAGATTCAAATAGCTGACATTTCGAGCACTAGCCCTTCATTGGAGCGAATCAAGGAATTGTGGGTAGTGTGTGGTTTTATATAGACAGCAGTGGGGCTATACGCTATTGGTGGAAATTTGGCGACGTGAAAAACAAATGTAAATTAGTTGAATGAAAAGCGTTCGTTGATTCCGTGGGGTTTGAGAGTGCCGATTTGAAAAATGATTTTTTTGTTCTACATTATTAAGTAAGTTTTTATGGCTTTCTGTGTTACCCTGGTGTGGGGAAAGGCCGAAGATTTATTAGTGAGATTGAGTTCCTGTCAAGGGCTGGGAGGGGTTGGAGTTTACACTATAATTACCAGTGTAGCTATGTATCACAACTCCAGTAATTACGTTAGCCCTTTAACTCCCAAGAGTGCCAAAAATCAAAATTATTTTTGTAAAATATTGAAAAACAAGTGGTACCATGGAAAAGTACTGCTGAAGAGATTTAAATTGAATGGTCACACCATAGGATTTCATCCACAGACTCAATAGTTAGAACAAATGGTACTATGCATAAGTACTGCTGAAGAGGTTTCATTTAAATGGTTGCACCATAGGATTTCATCCACAGACTCAATAGTTAGAACAAATGGTACCATGCATAAGTACTGCTGAAGAGGTTTCATTTGAATGGTCGCACCATAGGATTTCATCCAGACTCAAAAGTTAGAACAAATGGTACCATGCAAAAGTACTGCTGAAGAGGTTTCATTTGAATGGTCGCACCATAGGATTTCATCAACAGACTCAAAAGTTAGAACAAATGGTACCATGCAAAAGTACTGCTGAAGAGGTTTCATTTGAATGGTCACACCATACCTGAAGGATTTCATTGGCAGAATCAAAAGTTAGAACTTCATTACATGTCACCATGATTGACTCTGGGAGTGAAGGGATTAATTAATAGAAACAAAATAAAAATTGACAGCACCAGAAAGATTTCTTCCAGCAATTATTTTCATTTCTCCACCTCAAAAATCAATGACATGTCATTATATTATCGAATTCTCCAGATAATTATATTTTTAAACATAATTTTCTCGTTAGATAAAATTGAGCCTTGTTAACTAACAGGTTGGTTCTCACAAAGTCAAACTCTCCAGAGGATTTGAAGCATCGTCACCAGCATTTGACAGGTAAAGATTAATAGCATGAGACTTTTAAGCAATCTGACCACACATTTCTATGTATTAAAGGCTCAACAAACTACATGGGATGTCGAAAGAATGCGAGAAAAGACTGAATACCTATAATTTAAGACAATCTGACTTTACATTACCTCGTTTTAACACTGTCACGTATGGAAAACATTCTATTAGATTTTTAGGCCCAAAATTATGGAGCAAACTTCCTAAGAATAATAGGGACGTAGAATCCCTTAATGTTTTTAAAAAACGAATAAGAGATTTTAACTTAAGTGAATTAATTGACGATGGGTGCAGAGGTTGCGGCCTGTGCTCTTCCTAAAATATAGTAATAATTTTAAAGAAATTTTATTATTTTATTGCTTTTCAGGTTTAAATTGTAATTTTATTGTAAATAGTTTAGATATCCTATTGTACATAGCTTTTTAATTATTACTAGTAATTATTTATTTATTTTAATTTAATTTTTAGAATGTCCCCATATTAGTAAGGGAGATTTCTCCCTGGTTAGGCGGTCTTTTGACATTTAAATAAAGTTTATTGATTGATTGATTTACAAGCTTTTCAAGCATTATTCCAATGTCCCAAGTGTTAATTGCACTGTCTGATAAACCATAGACATATGTGGTATATTGCCTTTCTATTATAATGTCATTTTCCATGTGGTTTACTGACCAGTTAATAGTTTTAGATTGCACACATTCTTTTTATTTATTGTATAATATAAAAATATGAACTCAAGTTATCCTTGTTGCACATCTATCAACCCTGACATGCATAGCTGTCGATGTTACAAAAAGTCCAGATGTTTTGTGACTGCTGTCACTCCCTTCACCAGTGGAATAGCCATTAACTGTAAAAATGTGAATTAACTTATTTGAATAAAATGTCACCATGTTGCAACATTGATCAATGCATGCGCTAAAATACTTTTAACTCATTAACTCATCCAAAGTGTAGTCATGATTTAGCACAGTTGCAATAACAAACCTCATTAATGAAATCCCCTTGCCAGATTCTCAGATGGTCCGAGGTTGCTTGGACTCAACTCCTTCCTCTCCTCCTCTGGTGTCCTTTGTTTGAGAGCTTGTTCTTGACATCCCGTTCTGTCCCATTCTTGAAATTCCTCTTGGAGAAAAAATTTATCTAACAACCACTCCGTCTCTGAGTTGTGGAAATACTCAATGGTTAGATGACATCAAGAACAAGCCCCTGACAAAGGTCATGGGATGGGGAGAGAAGGGAGTCAGTGCGAGCAACTTCAGACTGCCTGATAATCAGGCTATGAAGTCCCCATGACATAGTTACTTTCAGTCTCTGGTTATTGATTGCCGGGGGGGGGGGGGGGACTGTAGATTGGTACTGCTTACATGTAGGGTGCTAAAATCTAAAATGACCACCGTTAGAATTATCACGGTGCCTTTTAGGGTATTTAGCTGAAAAAATATTGAGCCACACCCATCAAACAAGATTCTGGTACCTTTTAGGGTGTTTTTCGAAAATTTCTGACGAGCACCACCGTCATTTTGAGAATCCCCTCCCCCCCCCTCTCCCGGGGATTGATTGCTTATTCATTCCAACCGTCCCAGTTGTGGGTTGTCATAGTAAGTTCCTTATGGTACATGTATTGTCTGCAGACATCTGACGAGCCTGAAACACGAGTATGGTCAGCAGCTACTTATTAACTTACTCGGTAGCAAAGAAGGTGAAAATACTCTCAGTGTTGCCTTTCAGGTGAGTTGTATGGAAATCCATACAGTAGTCCCTTGAGTCATGTAAAATGTATGTAGTCCCTTGAGTCATGTAAAATGATTCTAACTGTTGAGTCTGTGCATGAACAAAGTCCTAAGTGACCATACATGTATAGAGCAGTTTTCAATTGAGTGTCGAAAGTAATTACACAGTTGCTTTGGTTTTGCATTGCTACGCTTTGTGATTGGCTAAAAAATCTCGCGCCACTTTCTCGACCAATCAGAAGTAAAACCAAAACCAATCGTGACTTGCTCGCACGCGTTTTCCCGCGCTTGGCGCCGCCGACATGTAATCGCTTCGAGCTCTGATTGGTTCATTGGATTGTTTGTGACTGCTGTGATTGGTCAGAATAATTACTTTGGTTTTGGTTTTACGACACTGAAATGAAAACTGCTCTAAAGTGAGTACGTACAGAGCATTCCTTTGCTATGGCGCTGTTAGTTTTCAATACAGTCAAACCTCTCGTAAGTGACTACCCAAAATGCAATGGCAAGGTGATCGCTAACGAGAGGTCAGACCACAGGGGAGAGGAGGGGGGGGGGGGGGGGAGGGGTCATACCAACCAGTAGTAATTTCAATGTACAAAGCACCTAACGGTGCAAAGTATTTTATTATTCAAGACGTTTTGATGGAAGAGATTTCCAAAATGTTCGTTTAGTGTGGTTGTACTGTAACACGTTATTACTTTGCGTCTGTAGTGATCAAATCACCTGCGTTTAAGGTGGTCGCGGTCGCTTACGCGATAGGTTTGGACTACAATGGTTTTTTAGGCCTCCTAGTATAGTTTTTACTGTTTTAGGAGTAAGTCACTGGAAAAAAGTTGATATTGTGGAAAAATGGACGCTTAGGAGAGGTAGTCGCACGTGAAGGTTCCACTTTATATATTTCAAAAGTTTTTGGCCATTGTAAGAAGTCACAAGGTTGATAGTCGGGTTAATACATGTATAAAAATGCATTTGCCTTAACTGGATGTGCTTCCGATAAGTCACATATCCTGGCTTTGACATACCTATATATATGTACTCAGTTGGGCTCCGCTAATTGCCCTGTGGTTTACACTGAAACAATTAACCACACGTGAACGAAAACGCACCATGCAGCGTGGAAATTTTCAAAACCGATTTGTCGTTTATGTTTTCAGGATCAGTTGAAAGACTCCATTCATGGTAGTACAACACGCATGATTTGCTTTGATTATCATCAAAACTGCCGGGGAGGAAAACAGGAAAAACTTTCAGTGCTGAAGGAGAAAGCGCAACCGTCTCTGAAAGAGTTTGACTTATTCTTCGCCAAAGGAGATCAGATTATAAAGTATGTTTTCTATTAAACTTTAAGATTTAAAATTGTAAGACACGCCAACAAAGCACCAAGACTGCCTATTTTGATTGATTTAAAAATAAGAAATATGTCGTGTAAATTGATTTACATAGTGCTGTATTAAATAGATGTTTTTCTTCTACATAACGTGTTAATTTTGACCTCAAACTGAACTGTAATATCAACGACTCTATAAAAAGCGAACATACTTTGTAATACTGAATTACACTGTCCGTTAGTGGGTCATATAAATGTTTGGTCGGCTCGGACGGGTATTGTACTCTCGCTCTATGTGCATGGACCTATAGAGTCAAATATTTTTCACTTTCAGACCGACCCAAATCAGTTAAAAAGTAGATATAATGGAGGTAATCGGTTGCTTTTTCTGAATAGTTGAACGCGTTTTTTTTCTTACAGGAAGCAAAAAGGATCCGTTCGTACAAACTGTATAGATTGTATTGATCGAACAAACAGTGTGCAGACTTACTTAGGACTTGTGGTAGGTTGACTGTTAAGAGCCTCTAAAACTCAGTTTGCAAACTAACTTTGAAACAAACTCGGTGACCGCTAGTTATTGGTGATGTTTTCACGTTTTATGAAGCCTTTGTACCTACCTTCTCTCTCTGGTGACACGAGGGCAATCAATATATTTTAGGTGGAAAGTCGAGTTATTTCCAAAAGTGTACGCTACCCCGGCGGATCCTTTCCGGGACCACATCCCGCCCTATCTTGTTTTCCCTGTTTTTCGGCTTCCCATGATATTTCGTATTGCAGTGCCAGAAACATCTGTCCTTACCCTACGAAGCAGGCGCCCCTCTCGCGCTAGCCTGCGAATACAGCCGCCTCTCAACGCTCCCATCACCGTCACCGTCACCGTCACCATATCTCCTCAATGGAAGGTTTTGATCACACAGTCGGCCCAGCTGGCCCTGTCGCGAGAAGGGCCAGTCATATAGTTATTGATGATTGTTCTACTCTACCTCTACAGATAGTCTCACAGCAAGTGGAGTGTCTTGGTTTGTCTAGCAAACAGTCCATGCTGTCCAGATTCCAAGAAGCTTTTCGAACCATGTGGGTACAAAATGGCGATCATATCAGCCGCATTTATCTGGGCACGGGAGCCTTAGATGGTAAAGCTAAGGTATTATTCAGCCTATTTTGTAATGCTGTCACGTATGTAAGGGATCTTTTTATTAAGAACACAGAACAGTTTACAATCAACTGCAATAGATGCACGTTAACCTTTTGGGAGACCCATTCCGTTTTCGGAGTGAACGTTGTGGTGTCTTGTTCATTCTACTACGGACAGCGGGATGAATGGAAGAACTACGTCCTTATAGGAATTGGTGTTACGTGCATTTCGTCATTCTAAGATCGGAATTATAGAAAGAGAATTCGTCCTTTGTGTCAACTGGAAACTCAAACGTTTTTGTTAATGGAATTGCATCTGCCTTGCATCTGTTCTTATTGTTACCGTAAATTATGTGATTTCGACTTTCAGTCTCGCTTGGAGTAAATCCCGAGATCTTTAATCCTAATCTTGCTTGGTTGCTGATCTGTAGTTCGTATGATCACATTACCCATAATTTTTTAGCAATTTTAGATTTTTAAGCCTTATTAAGACAATTTTACTTCATTTTAATTAACTTTGTTTTAGTGTCCTCAATTAGTATTGTGATGTACTAGAATTTTATGACACTTAAATAAAGGTTTCAGCATCATTCATCATCATCATCCGGCTTACTACACGCATACCACCCAATTTTCATGTCATTCTATCGAATAAAAGGTATTTTGATGGTCTATCCATTCACCTAGACCAAGAGCCTGCCCTACAATGTAATTTTAAAAGGATATATCACATGGTGCAAGGAGATATGAACTAACTACGAAGTTTTCCGAAGATTTCCGAAGATACTCGAAGTTTTCCGAGAAAGATCCGAAACATGTTGGCTAAGGTGAAGATATTGATATCGTCACTCTAAACAGTGAAGATAAAATTGATATCTTCTCGTGTGTCGAGATGTGATTTTTTGCAGTTGGAGAAATCCTTGTATTCCACTGAAACTTATATAATGAACGTGTTTTAGAAATGTTCTCATTAATTTCCCCGTCTGCTCTCAGGTGATCAACAAACTTCGTGATGGAGCTCGCTCGGTACATAGAACTATCGTCAACAATTTCCTGGATGGGAGCAAGCAGGAAGCCATTGATATGTTGTTGCTAGGCAACACGTTCGTGGGCGACCTTGGCGAACGAGCACGTGCGTTGCTGTATGCGTCGTTTCTACACTGTAAGTTGTGCAACTTAACATCAGTAAAATTATACAAGTGTCTAGTGTTATGGTTGATCTGTCTTGAAGGCTCACAATCGTTATTCTAGTATTTCGTGATCGTGTTTCGTTTTACGTTACTGTGCATTTTAAGGTCGGCGACTTAAAGCCATGAATCAATAAAATAAAAATGAAATAAATCATTTCATTGAAGTGCCAAATGGTATTTAGCACGCGAGTACTAATTGGGGACACTTTCAGATCTGATTGGAATTTGGAAGTGTTGGTTTTTGAGGAGAGGGAAAAACCGGAGTACCCGGAGAAAAACCTCTCGGAGCAAGGAGAGAACCAACAACAAACTCAATCCACATATGACGCCGGGCCGGGAATCGAACCCGGGACACATTGGTGGGAGGCGAGTGCTCTCACCACAACACCACCCCTGCTCCCCGACCCTCAACCATTTTGACAAAGGAAACTGGTATAATTTTATAACGTTTTTTTTTTATACCATAAACGTGACTTGCATTTCGTTAGTTGTCATTATTGCACGAAAAAGTATAACAACTTTAACTCTAAACCTTCATAATGCATGAAGGGACAGCTTTAACAAGGTTTCCAGAGTTTCTGTTGGGAAAATTAGGACAACAAACTGTAGTAATCCTGAGCCGCTTTTAACTAAATTATCAGAATTTAGGGTTAACTCACAGACTCAAAACGTTACAACCAGATGACATGTCTCAAGTTGCTTTGCAGGACGAAACATCGAGAACATTTTCGGTTAAAAGAGATTTTTGTTTAAATGTGTTTCAGTTCACCTACTGTGATTATTAATGGCCATTTTGAAACAAACAAAGGTACTTCAGAAACACCGTATCGTTAACATGTTGAATCCTTCTTTCCGATCCCCTCAGCCTCCCCCACGATTCTCCGCGAGCTATGTGACCGCCATCTTGAATACACCACGTGGTCCAACATACGGGTGTGTGTAGGAACATGGAATGTAAATGGAGGAAGACATTTTCGAAGTATCGCTCACAAGCATCAAACAATGCACGACTGGCTACTCGACTTCCACAAGACACTTCCGGATAGCGGTTATTCAGAAAGTGATGACGTAGACTTCCGGCTACCAACGGACATATTTGCTATCGGCTTTGAAGAGCTGGTGGATTTGAATGCTTCAAACATTGTGTCGACAAGGTGAGTATTGGTATTCATTCCATGATGTCATTACAGTCGAACCTTTCCTAACGAGTAAAGATGTAACAAACAATACAATACAAAAATAACAACAATAACAAACAACAACGAACAACAACACCAATAATTAGAAAATGACAGCAACAAACAAGGTAACATCTTCTTTGTATCACCTCCATTTAGGGGATACTTCTCTTGGTCCCGGCCGGCAAAACGCTTATATAATCTTTGCAATTATCACCTTTATTAAAAGGACACCTCCATTATAAGGGGACACTTCTCCTGGTCCTGGCCGGTAAAACACTCATATAATCTTTGTTATTATCACCTCTATTAAAGGAACACCTCCATTAAGAGGACACTTCTCTTGGTCCCAATGGTGCCCCCTTAATGGAGGATCCACTGTACAAACTGTAGGGAACATTCAGTAAAGAAAGCTATAATCTTGATAGAAAAAATACCGTTTAGCATTACTAAATTCGTTTATTTCCTTTAATCTTGATAGAAGCTATACCGTTTAGCCTTACTAAAATGGTTTATTTCCTTGCAATTTTAGTTCAAGTCAGCGAAAGGAATGGGGCGAGGAGTTAAGACGCATCATATCACGTGACCATGCATATGTTCTGGTGACGTGTGAGCAACTTGTTGGTGTCTGCCTGTTTGTGTTTATTCGGCCCCATCTTGTGCCGTTCTTAAGGTAACTTAACTCGTTGGCTTTCTTGTCTTTCCCTGTATATCAGTTAAGCCACTCTCAGCCGTGATCAGTTTGCAAGTGTAAGCTATTGGGGCGGTGCGTGAAATATTTTAGAGATTAATGTGTCAAGACAACATTTCTTAAGCAATCGAGATACGCACTAATTACTTTCCTGTGGTACTGCACGGTAATAAGTGTTTCTTACTTTTTGATTTGTCCATGAATTCCAATTCCAATTCCAATTCCAATTCCAATTCCAATTCTAATTCTAATTCCCGATTCCAATTCCCAATCAGTTCCCGATTCCAGGCTAATAGCATGACTACTAACGTGCTGTTCTTTTCAGAGATGTGGCTGTCCAGACTGTGAAAACCGGACTTGGTGGTAGTGCTGGCAACAAAGGAGGTGTGGCCATTCGCCTACTCCTGCACGCCACCTCCATCTGTTTTGTCTGCTCGCATTTTGCCGCTGGTCAATCGGGTGTAGCTGACAGAAACAGCGATTATCACGATATAACTTCAAGGATCGTCTTCCCTATGGTACAGTGCAGTAGATTCCTTGTTTTGAAGCGTTTTATTTATATGTCTGGATACAGTTTTACCGTTATCAGCCGTTTAACGATCGTCTCTCGTTTTCAGGGTCGCAGTTTGACGTCACACGACTATGTTTTCTGGTGTGGAGATTTTAACTACCGTATTGATTTGCCCATGGAGGAAGTTAAAGAATTGATAAAAAATAAACAATGGGACGAGCTGGTCAAGGAAGATCAGCTAATGAAGCAAAAGAACGCTCATAAGGTACACGGATATTCTTTCACGATCACTCTGAACAGTCCTCACTCTATTATAAATATCTCAAAAGTTGTATACGCCTTGTTTTAATAAGCAGAAATTTAGTATATATTGTGTTGTGAATAAACAGGTTAAATTGAACTTTTTTTCGGAGGTAAATGAAATCTTACATGTTCGGGATTAGTGCTAAACCCACCACCGTGTGACTTCGCTGACGCAGTTAAAGAAAACAATCCGGTGTTCGCTGTTTCCAAAGGGAAATATTTGCATATCGTTCATCAGTTTGTGCCGAGTATTTTCCCGTCTGGCCTTCCAACTTACTGTCTGTCTTGAACATAAAGTCTTTGTACTGCGTTTTCTGTACAGCTCACGCACATGTGCTCATGGTCGCGGTAAGACGGGGTCCTTTGTAGTAAATAGTAGTCCTATGTCGATATATTAAAACTCTTACTTGGCTAAAGGAAATCCCATTGAGGTTCAGGGATGAATGATCAATTTCTTTTGTTTTATTTCCCCAAGCTTCGGAGCTAAGTTATAATTTTAATATACAGACATAGGCCTGTTTTGTTATGAGAGTGCGCGCGGAGTCGTATTAGTAATGTGATACGAAGTCGATTTTATTTTCTTCCAACAAGGTTTTTCGTGCATTCATCGAGGGCAAAATCGCGTTTGCTCCAACATACAAGTACGATCTGTTCTCCGAGGATTATGACACCAGCGAGAAGATGCGTATCCCCGCCTGGACTGATCGCGTCCTGTGGAGACGGAGGAAGCCTAAGTACAAGTCAACTACCCTTGCTCGCAAACATGTGACTGCACAGCATAACCAAGGGCCACAGGGAAACAAGGAATTACTGATGGGGGAGGGGGAGGGGGAGGTGGAAGTGGAGGATGTTGGTGATGACGAGGATGATGAGGACGATGAGGATGAGGATGATTACGAAGAGGAAAGCAATGAACAAGTTGGAAAGGAAGGTAAAAATAAGCACATGAGCCACAGGACACCCACTCACCCGAAGCGTAACCCGGTTTTGTAGCATAAAGCAATTAGAAGTATTGCTCCTTCTCATTGATGGGATGTTAGTCTATTGCAGGGTTACCCCCAGCATTTTTGTCACCGGTACCCATTTATACACCTTGGTAGAGAGAGACAATGTGGAGTAAAGTTTCTTGTCTAAGGAAACAACACACTGGCAATGTACCCATTTATACACCTGGATGGAGAGAGACAGTGTGGAGTAAAGTTTTCTTATCTGAGGAAACAACACGACGGTCGAGACTAGGCGTCGAACCACCGACCTTTAGATCTGAAGTACAACGCGCTAATCACTACACCACCGCACCTTCATAAAAACAATACAATGCAGTTTGAGGCTCGGAATTTGATTTTCTTGTCATTATTTAGGAAACAAAGATGACAAATCTGCTAGCTCTGAAGGTGGAGGGATTCATTTCACTGCTGGTAAATGTCTTTACTACGGCCGAGCAGAGCTTAAAACCTCAGATCACAGGTAAATTGAGAAACAATAACAGAGTTCAACCTCAGATCACAGGTAAATTGAGAAACAGTAGCAGAGTTCAACCTCAGATCACAGGTAAATTGAGAAACAATAACAGAGTTAAACCTCAGATCACAGGTAAATTGAGAAACAATAACAGAGTTAAACCTTAGGACCTGTAACGAAGTTCTAAATTTTGAGTACTTTACTGTGGTGCTATTTGTTATGCTGAAGAAGTTGGTTCAACCGTTTGTATTTTTTTTGTAAAAAATCGTTTAACTCCTGGTTTAGACTGAATAACATTTATTTAGCGAGTCTCTCTCAGCAAACGCAAACGGACATTGAAGCAAACAACAGGCTACGCTTGATAAATGTTCCGTGTTTACCTGACGAGCTTAAACAAATGTTGTGACTTCTCAACTTCACAGGCCAGTGGTCGCACTAATAGAAATAGAAATACAGAAAGTGGACTGGGGCAAGCAGAGTCACGTGCACGACATTGTTATGAAGGCTATGGGACCCGCTGACCCTACCATCGTGGTCACAAGTGATGACGTAGACGACGAAGATGCTGGGGTTGATGTGTCCGAGCTCCTTGATGCCATAGAGCCTTATGGATCGGTTGTATTAGTAAGGTAAGTCAGCTGAAGTGATGCCGGTAAGAAGATAAGTAAACTCTCGTAAGACGGACACCTCTCTAAGACGGACATCAATGATTGGCTGGTTCTGACCAAATTTCACTTGTTCGTCTGTAACTAAATTCTCTATAAGGCGGACACCTCTCTAAGGCGGACACCAATTATTGGCTGGTTCTGGGCGAATTTCACTTTTTCTTCTGTGACTAAACTCTCTATAAGGCGGACACCTCTCTAAGACGGACATCAATTATTGGCTGGTTCTGGCCGAATTTCACTTGTTCGTCTGTAACTAAACTCCATTCTTTAAGGAGGACACCTCTCTAAGCTGGAGAGCTAGAGCTGGCCTCGAAGGTGTTTGGCTTAGACGGAGTTCACTTTTGAACCTACTTCACCTACTTTAAAAGTGCCGGCCGTGTAAAATTTATGTTTGTTCCTACCTTAGTACATTTTGCTAATTCATCTGTCACTTTTATACTTCAGATTTTGGAATTTAATTCATGTACTTGAAAAAATAAATAACACAAGTTTCCTCTTTTTTATTAAATGTTTCCTGTTCGTGGCTAATTGTCGGAATTCTTGTAGCAAACATTTTTATTTTCTTGCAGAGTGGTTGACGATGAAATCCTTTTGACCATGGATGATGGTCGAAGCGCTTTAAAGGCCCTGGAACTGGATGGAAAGGAGGTAGCGAAAATAAAATAGCAGACAAAACGTGTTTCTTCAGTTTTAATATTACGATCTTCAAAGTTCATGGACTAGAATTCATTCACTGAAGGATGAAATATTAAGTGTACAAAAGAAAAACACGTAAGGAATACGAAACATATCCGTGGCCATAGAGCCATAGAAACACGAGCAGAAGTTTGGAAGAACGATAAACTGTTGTTAACAGTTGTCAAACACGAGTGACCATACCCGTTAGTGACCATGACCATCTGCCATGAAAACTGGTTTCAAACAGCCACGAAAACCGGTTTGAACCAGTTTTATGTTAAGCCAGGGCCAAACGAGAACGAGAGTTGACAAGAGTTCAAACTCTCGCTCTGGTTTCACCTGAAACTCTCGTGCGCTCTGAGCGACTCTCGTGTGCTCTCAAAGAGCTTGAATATTATCGCTCAAATTTTCATTGGTATCTAAGGGAATTCTCTTAAGGGGGTGAACTCTCGCAACTATCGCTCTCGTTTAACACTGAGGGCATTTTTTTTTAAACTGTGAAGTTATGATGGAGTTTATCAAAACCCGAATATTTGAACTTTACAAAATTAAGCCAAATATTTGTGACACAGTCCTTTAACCGTGTCTTAAATCAGGGCTGTATCTCTCATAAGCGACCATCTTTTGTGGTCACTTACTTTAATTAATTGTGTGCGTTTGTTGAATTCCTTCAGGTATCTGGGAAAACTGTTCAAGTCAGACTGAAATCCGAATCTCTTCTGTCCAAAACTGACCTCACAGTTCAAAGTCTCGTCACGAAGGACACTTCATTCGTAGAGGCTTCGGACGTGAACGACATCAGCCCGTTTACTCCCGTAAGAGGTCGGGCGCTTTCGGACTTGCTCTCCTCTCCGGGGAACAAGCAGCCAAGTGGACTGCCCGTATTGGAACCTATCAAGATTCAGTCAACGGAAAATGCCGAGGATGAAAGTTCGGAGAGTGAACCCGAAGATGAAATGAATTATGGGGTGACCAATCACAGCGATGATGATAGCGAGCCGGAGGCAGACCGGGAAATAAAAAGGACTGGAGGTGAGGATGGGAGTGACGGTAAGATTCACAAGCTCCACCTGCCAAGTCGTGGATACAAAACAACCTTTGGACCCTCTTCTCTCCTACGCGTTTTGCTTACCCCCGCCCCCTGCGTCCAACTCCCCCCCCCCCACCCTCCCTCGTTCACCTTGAGGATAATAGCCAGTTGTAAGGCACAATATAGCAAATGGCTTTCTTTTCACAAAGAGAACGTTTCCCGTCTAATAAATAATGTTGTTATATAGCTGGGGTTTTTCACAGTAGAACGCGCGCATTGACTGATTGATTCATCGTCACATGACATCTAACAAACAAACTGTTTCCCGCCAATTGTGTTAAGCGGGCAACAATTTTGACGTCAGAGGGTAACATTGCACTGTTGCCCACTAGCGTACGTGATCAGACCGTGACAAAAGGTGGCATGATTATGATGGATCGAGTGCTCGGCGCGTTTTTCAAACTGTGTTTTTTTGTGTTGCTATATAACAAATCACTTAATGACTGATCCCGCGGGAAACGGTGAATTTTGTTTCCCTCGAATCTCGATGTTTCTCGGGTTAAGTGTTTAATATTGCAAACATCAACAGCAACAACTCTTTTTCTATTTTATGTTATCACTTTTCCTGAAGATTGTTATCCTTTGATTTCGTATCAACAGATGAAGGCCCTAAACGCGAAGAAAATCAGAAGCCGGCCCCTAAGCGTCCACCACCGCCGAGGCCCGCACCTGCAAGGCCCAAACCCGTGACCAAGGGTCCTCCCCAGGTGCAAGTAAAAAAAGTCGAAGAGGTCCTGGTTGGTTCAGGGCCTGTAGAGGATGGCCCATCTGCTGTACCTAGTGAAGCCCTTGATGATTTTGATCCATTGTTGAAGGGTACTGTGAAGATCCCTCCAAAGCCTCACAGGCCCGCTCCGCCTAAGCGACCCGCCCCTCCCAAGAGGCCCGCTGATGGTCCAAAGGTGCCTCCTACCGCAGCCCCTTCTCAGGGGGTTCCTAAGGTTAAGCCGAAAGTAGAGGCACCTCCCAAAAGATCTGTTGATGGTCCAAAGGCGCCTCCTATCGCAGCTCCTTCTCAGGAGGTTTCTAAGGTTAAACCTAAAGTTGAGGTCATTCATGTCCCAACCAAGAAAGGCAAACAGGTAATTGGTGTGAATTTGTTGTTGTCGTATAGTTTATTTATTCTCCCTGAGTAACCATGAACTTGTGAGTGATCATCTCCACAAAGTTAAGGTAAGACAGGCAACAAAATCGTGCAACTTGTCGCGCAACAATGTTGCGTTGCAGGTTGCAGCCCTGATGTTGCATGTATTACCACCTACGCGCGCAACAAATTTTCATGTTGCAGAAAGTAGACGTCGCTTCTACTTTTTGCAACATGAAAATTACTGTAATAGTGGTGATGTTCAAAATGGCAAACAAGGTCTAAATTCCATTTAGCAAAACGCTAAAACCTTTACACCACCACACTGCTCATTTGAATGGTTACACGTTAGAATTTCATCCAGAGGCTCAAAAGTTAAAATCACCTTGTATAGCATAAATAAACAGTACCACAGGAAAGTCCTGCTCAATAGCTTTCATTTGAATGGTCACACTTTAGGATTTCATCCATAGTCTATAAAGTTAGAACCACCTTGTACAGCACAATAAACAACATCACAGGAAAGTACTGCTCAAAAATTTATTTAAATGGTTACACTTAACGATTTCATTCACAGATTCAAAAGTTAGAACCACCTTGTACAGCATAACAGTGCCACAGGAAAGTACTGCTCAACAGCTTTCATTTGAATGGTCACACTTTAGGATTTTCTCCACAGACTAACCGGTACCACAGGAAAGTACTGCTCAACAGCTTTCATTTGAATGGTAACACTTTAGGATTTCACCACAAACTAACCAGTACCACAGGAAAGTACTGCTCAACAGCTTTCATTTGAATGGTCACACTTTAGGATTTCACCACAAACTAACCGGTACCACAGGAAAGTGCTGCTCAACAGCTTTCATTTGAATGGTCACACTTTAGGATTTCATCCACAGACGTAAAAGTTAGAACCACCTTCTACAGTACATAACAGTATCATATGGTCACGGTTAGGGAGTTCTTCCCTGTACTCAGAAGCTACAATGCTGGACGAAAGACCTCGGGACACTTAAGAAAATGCTACGCAATGACAATCTTTCGAAGAGAGAAACTATCGTTCCATTTCCTTGCCCCCTCCCCCCAATACCAACATTGTATTGGGGAGGGTGAGGTGACCGCAAGGACAATTTGTGGGGTAAAAGGTTAAGTATCCTAACACTCCTGACCAAGATTGTAGAACTACATCACATGAATTAAGATTTGTCTCTGGGAGTGAAAGGATTCCATTTTTTCTTGTACTGGTTTATTTTTAGGGTCCGGGGATAGGCATACCATTCAATGTGCAACACGTGGCCCACATTGGGGCTGATAATGTAGAGGCTCTACTGCAGGCTGCCAAAGATGACCCTAAATTGCTGCCCTCGTTTTTGCTCCCCGAGAGTTTCACGGAAGAGAAAGACGGCAGTCAAAAGACGGTAGAAAAAAGAGACAAGGAAATAGGTGAGGTGCTTTTTAGGGCGAGAGAAGCATGTAAAAACTCGCTTCTTTATATTATACGCTGTTTAAGGGACAGTGTCTCCACTGATATATCGCCGTCTTCATGAGTATGACCGGTAGCTTGCTTTGTTATCTTGAGATACATGTAGGAAAAAATTGCCAGAAGTGATGAAAGCAAAGAAATAGAGCGAAAGTAATTACACAATTGCTTCGATTCTTTGATTTCTGGACCATCCAGCTCGAAGTCAAATTTGATGAACGGTAATCCACTTCCATCCTTGTAATCAAAACTTTCTTGTCTGTTTTGTTCTGTAAAATCTTTTTCCTAATTCAGTTGTATATTTTGTGGCATTTGCCAGCAAAATATTGAAATTAGATTGGCGAAACTTCGAGCTTTTATTTAACGCCTTAGATGGTGATTGAGTGTTTGAATGTGAATCGGTCTGTATGTGAGAAGAAAATCCGACGTCTATCAGTATTAACAGAAAAATTAATAAAATAAATGGGAATTGCGGCGGAAATCTACGGAGTGGCTCTTCTTCCGCTGTTTCCGGAATGAATTAGATTTAATAATGTTTTTGTCAATAAAATCCCTCGGAGCGGTGACGAGAACTGACCAACAACAAACTCGATCCACATACGACGTTAAGTCCAGGATTCGAACCCAGGCCACATTGCTGAAAGGCAAGTACTCTCGGCTCTACGCCAACCTTGCTCATCCCTCTCACGTCTGCTTCACGCTCATTGGTTGATTTAGTCGAGTTATTATTGGCTGTGAAGACTCGAGATAGTGATTGGTCACTTTCGGTTAATGTTTTGTCGGCCTTTTTTTGGACAGAGAGAGACTTGAACCCGCCAACCCGCCAACGCAACCCGCCACGATTAACTTTAGTTATTTGCGGGTTGCTAATATAATTTGTTTTATTATTTGTAAATAACTTGTTGTTGTTGTTGCTTGAAAACGTGCATTGTTCCTATTGATGCTCTGGATGATTGATGAGCAGTAGGCCATATTCGTATTCTCGATATTGAACTGGAACTAACTTGTAATGAAGGCTCATGCGGGTGAATATCATTAAAAACATTTGCATGTGAAAAGATTGTCCCGCACGAGCCTCGACTGCAAGCTAGTTCCAGTTCAATACCGAGAATAGATCCCGAGAATACGAATATGGTCTATTCTTTTTCGCGTGTTTTGTGTTATTCCTTACAAGCCACTGCACCAACCCGTACTTTGCTGATTCCTTTTCTTTCTTGCCTTGATAAGGAGACAAAGGAAAACAACCCAAAGACGTTAAAGAGACATCACGTGACTCAGATAAAAGTTCGGCTCCAGCTCCTCCTGTCTCTTCAACAGACGAACCTAAATCCGCTGACCAGCCAGCACCGATTCCACGAGCTGCATCTGTTTCCAAACCAATTCCCAAACCAAGACCCCGTTCATTATTAGTCGAACATGATACGAACAACGAATCAAAGGTTTCAGACACAACAGAGAGACCTATCGCACCTCCACGGGCTAAATCTAAACCACCACGAGGGGAAAGCGAGTCAGGGGCACAAGAGAACCGCGCTGTTAAGGCCCCTAAACCCGAACCCCCTCAAAGACCGGACTTGAATCCTCCTCCGCCTGTGAAACCTAAGCCTAAACCAGTACGCAGTGAACCTCCGGCCAAACTTAAGGGTTCTCCTCCGCTCACTGGTGATGAATCAAATGAAGAGACAGTAACTAATGCTTTTAATGAAGACACTGTAAAATCTAACGCGCATGACACTCAAATAGTCCTTGAGAAAAACGAAGGCCTTTCTGAAGTGGGGTCTGTAGTAGAGGAAACTAAAAAGGCGGGACCTCCGCCGATACCTCGGAGAGTTGATTTGGAGTAATTTGTTTCTCAGTCGAGGAAACAAGTGCGTCTGTTGTCAAGTTGCGCAGTTACCAGCAGCTGGGATTTTAGTCACGAAATATCCGTTGTCTAAATGCAGACGCTCATTGTTGCTAGGTTACCTAACTCCCGAAGAGGTCAGAAGACGATTGTCGAATTTGTCTAACTTAGTTCTCAGGCGTGCTCGTTCGAGCAAGCGCGAAGTCCGCGTATTTAAAATAAACAGGTTAATTTGGTGACGTCACGCGAAAATTGTCACCTGGAAACTAGGCCAGGATTAGTCAATTTTCGAAAAATTTTGAAGGCAAAACTATTTTGACGTTTGTTCACACGACTGTTGTTACTCTTTTATAAGCTTCCTTTCGGAACAAGAAAGGGTGATTCTTTTCGGGGGTTGGAGGGGAATGGTCGTTTACGAAATAGCGTAAACTTTGATAAATTTTATAGAGATGGTCGTTCAAATGTAAAAAATCCAACGGCTTACTTTGTTCGTCAAATAACGTGGCAACGAAGGCGATTAGGTTTTTTTTTCAAATTCAGTTTATATGCTACACAGCTTTGTTTTACTTAGAATATAGAGACGTTTTCTTATATTACGATGATGTGAAATTAGAGACAAAAATTGCTACTTTCCAATCTTTTGAAACATATATACTAACGATGTTGTGGAATGAGTATTTTGCCGGGTATTAGAATAAAGGAATTTTAAATTCAATACAATCATCAAAATCTGAGCTTACTCCCCAACTGGGGAACACGGCCCCTTTGTCTGTACGCATGTCAATCCTCGGCAACTACCCCTTGGAATGTGCGCTAGGTCAGTTTTCGTGCATACTCAGAAATCCAATCCAGTCGATAAGGTATTAAATTATGACATTTTACCACAGTTACTTTATTTAAGCCAATTAAGTTGCGAACATTTTATTTTCAGAATAAACAAAACATCGCCTTTTCGAACTCTTAGAGCACTTAGGAATTGAACCTTGAGGAACAAGAAAGGGTGATTCTTTTCGGAGGTTGGAGGGGAATGGTCGTTTACGAAATAGCGTAAACTGTGATAAATTTTATAGAGATGGTCGTTCAAATGTAAAATTCCAACGGCTTACTTTGTTCGTCAAATAACGTGGCAACGAAGGCGATTAGGTTTTTTTTCAAATTCAGTTTATATGCTACACAGCTTTGTTTTATTTAGAATATAGAGACGTTTTCTTATATTACGATGATGTGAAATTAGAGAAAAAAATTGCTACTTTCCAATCTTTTGAAACATATATACTAACGATGTTGTGGAATGAGTATTTTGCCGGGTGTTAGAATAAAGGAATTTTAAAATCAATACAATCATCAAAATCTGAGCTTACTCCCCAACTGGGGAACACGGCCCCTTTGTCTGTACGCATGTCAATCCTCGGCAACTACCCCTTGGAATGAAAACGCAGCTCCAGGGGAGTACCCAGGGGAGTACCCAGGTGTGAGGGGTGGGGGAAAGAAAGCAGACTATGTCAATGTGAACTATTTCAGTGTGAGAACGGGAAAAGGGAAGTTGGTGTTATTTCACGTCGTTGACACTTCATTTGAAGAAATATTTTCTTCTTTTTTTAATCCCCCAACCCGCCCCTCCCCCCCCCCCCTCCTTGCAAAAAGGCTCGGTACGCCCCTGCGCTCCTTCTTCTGCACCGTTGTCCTCCATGTCGTTATAATAGACGCTTTTAGATCATTTAAGCTTGCTTTATCCCTTTAATCCCAATATCAAAATACAAATTCTTCTTTTGCGCCCCATATATTTCTTATAGAAGGAGTGAGGAGAATTTGTTAAAAAATCAAGAGAATTTATCTTGGGTGATCATATCCTTAATTCTCATGACTTGTCTAATTAAAGCATTGATATCACAAGGAGTAACTAGATGCTGATCACTATTGGGGGCTTAAAGGGTTAATGGCGACGCATAACACAGTGCCATATTGTCAAGGGGTTGTGACTTAAATGGATCGCTCCAAAATCAGGTTTTTGAGCCCGCGAGAATGAGCACCCCCACCAAATCAATGTTTTCACTGAAACCGCTGGTCCAAACCTGATTTTGGAGTATCCATTCTTGTCACAATCATTGTCAAGGGCTCCAACTGAGCGTTTTGGTGAAATATCAGAGTGTTTATTGATTTGTCGCGAGAAAAGCCTCTGGCGCCTTGGGTATCAAAAATTATCCTCTGTGTTATAAATGTGCGCGTGCTCATGTGCGCGGTAATGACAAAAGAAATAATGCGTAGTAAATAAGATACATTATCATATGACCCGTACGGCCCTGCGAACCTTTTCTTTGCAAAACCACTTAGTCAATAAGTACATAATACGATACCAAGAGGTCACCTTAAAACAAACTTTTCTGAAAATGTGGCCATCATAATTTCATAAAATATTTCCTATGACATGCACTGAGTGTAAGCGAATTAGCTAAACATTTGAAGACAGTTTAGCTCACACTAATCCAGCTATTTTCTCACTGTCCGAGACAGATGTCTAAAGGCCCGTTTACACAGGCGTTTTTTTTGTGCAACTTTTGTCGCACTTTTCGATGCAATTTTTGTCACGCGCAAGTTGCATCTTCAAATCGCATGTGGGCGTGTTGGCGTGTTGGGCGCGATTTGTCGCGCGATGTCGCAGAGGTTTCGAACCTGATGCAACTTGGCGGCGATTTTCGGATCGCAGCAAATATCGCACCCGAATCGCACAGGAAATCGCCGCTAGTTTACACTAACGACAAAAATCGCATGTGTAAACGGGCCGTAAGTTTTAAGCCTTTAAGTTTCTCGATGCGATTTTAGTCCATTTTCCCGCCGTTTACCTACTTTCTGGCATTCTATACTTTCCTGGGCACTTATACAATACAGCACGGCACGGCACGGCACGGCACGGCACGGCACGGCACGGCACGGCACGGCACGGCACGGCACGGCACGGCACGGCACGGCACGGCACGGCACGGCACGGCACGGCACGGCACGGCACGGCACAATACAATACAATACTGGTTTATTCATGATGTTTACCAATTAAAAAAGTGTATAAATATACAGAAACGAGAAGATAAGAAAATAAACTGGATAAAATACATCATGAAAAGGAAACACGAGGTCTACCCTATAACGTTTCCTAGAAAAAATCTTTAAAGATCTATCTAAAAAATATTACAAGCCGCGTCAACGCGGTTCCCACATTCCCCCTTCCTTTCTGTCCTCCCAAGCCCCTATTTTACTAACCATTAAGCTACGTGATTAAAATCAAACTCCTATTTCACTTAGCTTATTGGAAAGTGTGCTAGGTCAGTTTTCGTGCATACTCAGAAATCCAATCCAGTCGATAAGGTATTAAATTATGACATTTTACCACAGTTACTTTATTTCAGCCAATTAAGTTGCGAACATTTTATTTTCAGAATAAACAAAACATCGCCTTTTCGAACTCTTAGAGCACTTAGTAATTGAACCTTGAGGAATTTTGAATGAATTGTTGCACGCACCTTGATGCCTTTTGATACATAATATGTGGTGCAACACCGTACCAGGTACATATAACCAATATTAGCTACTGTGTATTTGGTTGCACGCAGACCTTCGTCCTGCTTAGCTATTTCAGTCTTATTGTGTCAGCTGACTTCATTTTCATCAGTAAGTATGAAGCTATGAATATTTACTAGAAACATCGTGTACTATTATGAACTCCGAAACCTTACCTTTTTAGCTTTTATAGTTACAACATAACTAAAATTTCAGTATGCTTCGTTTAGCGCTCTCGCAGTAAATTTAGTTAGAGTTTCCCTATCTACTTCATTAAAACGTTAAATTGCATAAACAACTACAGTTACAGATCGTTATAACTCTTGTAACTCTGTGGTAACTCTTTAATACTACTCAGCAGTTATACTAACACATAGATAATTGATGTTAAAGAGAGAGATGATAAAAGTGGTGTCATCCTAGTAACCTATTATAGCTTAGTCTTGGGATTTCCTCCTCATCAAACATTCATAAGTCCCCACCCCAGGGATCGCACTCAGTACGGATGACAATAGAGGTCCCCCACCTTCTCCGGTATACTTAACACAAGCTCCTGTAGGTGCATTATTTATAAAACATTTTCTCGACATGTCACAGGATACCCATGGCACGGTTATGTACTACAAACAAGCCCTTGACAGCAATTTTGTGTGTACTGCTGTATCTATGGATCAGTCTGTGTTCTGCAACTAACAAAGGCGGCAGCAAGCCATCTGATAACAAGGTGAGTTTGGATAAATTCTTCTTTTAAAATCTAGAACACGATAAAGAATATTCGGTCCTTCCGAGTCTCATCCCAGGCTCCCTCGATATCCGTCAATAAAGCGCGGGAAACCAGGACGGGCGTGAGTGGACGAACGGGAATGAAATTCTCTAGACTAAAAGAGGCTCAAAGATAGGACGAAAGGAAAAAGTTGTTGCATTTACATAGTGAAAGAAACAAAGTGTCTTGATAGCAAATGGAGGATTCCAAACTAAAACAAGTGCAAGTAAAAATTTTGTTTTGTCTTTGATTCTCAAGTAAATCAGGACTGGGTCTCTCTCGGAGCCCATAACCCTGGGCTATGCCCTCCTCGTCTCCTATTATTTTATAAAAAGTAACGGGTGGTCTATATTCAACGGCAGTCTATCTTCAAAAGGAAAAGTAGGATAACTATGACCTAAGGCCACGTCCCTCAACTTGTTGAGACGGTATTTTGACATTTATATTTTCATGGCAACCTATCACGTGACCAATTAAACTCTTACTTCCAGTTTGTACCTTCAGGACTTCGGCAGACAAGGAAACATTGCAATTACTGAAAATTTTAAGTTGTATTGTTTCTAATCTTTCAAGGTACCTTTCAAATGTAACTGGAGATGTGGTCAACCTACGCGGTATAAATGTTTTTTTTTGTTTGGTTAGTAAAATCGTGACATTTTAAGTGTCACGTGACCATGACACGCATTCCAATTGGTTTCGTTTAGATCTTTGCACACTTAAGACGATTCAAATAATTTTTGTATATCAGGGTGTTTTAACTTTTCCTGCGCTTAACCTAAAGAAAACTTTGGAAATTGTATACCTTAAAAAGTCGCGTGAATCTTTTTGTGCCATTTACTTATCAACTTGAACCTTGAAGCTCTTGGCCAAGTTTCCTCTCAAAGTGTTGCACAATGTTGGAGCTGGACCTTCAGTTTTGGATGTACTGGCTCACACCTTAATATATCTGAGTTCTTTAACCGGCAGCATCTCCTGCCGGCAGTTAACACCAAACCTTCGTCTATGTTTACTGCTTTTGAAGCTGTGGCTCCAGAATTTACTTCCACATAAAGGGCCACCAGGAGGCCTAGCATGGCTTCGGCAAAATACGAAATCCCATTGATTTTCGATACGAAGAATCAACCAGCATCATCACATTTTAATACAAGACTAACGAATGAATTTTTTTCATTCCTCTATTAGGGCACTCAACAGACGTCTCCGTACCAGCCTTGTGGTGCAAGCGCTTGTTTCTGCGCACCAGGAATTCCTGGCATTCCGGGATCCCCTGGACCCGCGGGCCCAGCAGGTGTTGCGGGATCACCCGGCAATCAGGGGGCCCAAGGACCTTCGGGTCCCGCGGGTCCACCCGGAAACAAAGGTGATGCAGGTTATCAAGGCCCCCAAGGTCCCCAAGGTCCCCAGGGACTTCCAGGATCGTTGGGACGTAACTGGAAGCAGTGCGTTTTTAAGGACCTCAGTGAAGGAAAGGACACCGGATTGATTAAGGTAAATACGCTTGTCTCGTCTAAAGTTTTGGGTTTACATTGATTCAAACGGGTATGTATAAGATATTGAAAATTTATTAAGCCCAGGATAAAGCTACTGCAATGATATGATTGATCTCCAGGAAGTATATCTGGGCTTCTTGCTCAAAGCAATAATATCATCTTTGAATTAACGAGGTTTTGTCCACTTATTTATCTTTTTAGATTAAACTTTACATTGTTATCACCTTAAACCTAAAATAAGCTATGGAAATAATTTTTAAAGAGAGAAATGAATTCCTTGGAATCTAATGAGATTGGTGTTGCTTTGCCGTTTTGAACAATCGGGCTGAAGGACAAATGGTCTCAAAGTCGATTATGCAAGTATTATTCCTTTCGCAGGAATGCATTTTCAACAAAACATCAGACAAAACAGGACTGCGTGTTTTCTGGAATGGTGTTCTTCGCATCTCTAACTGTAACGCTTGCTGCAGGCGATGGTATTTTACCTTCAATGGTGTAGAATGTTCTGCTCCGGCGGCCATCGATGGTGTGGTTTACATGTTACAAGGAGATGGTGGAAAAAAAAATTTGCTCCGTGTAAGGCACATTGAGGGAGTCTGCGAGAAACTTCACAAGGGCATAGTGCGCGTGGGATTCTGGGTAGGTAATTGTGCCAGCTACGGATCTGCTGACGCGAATACGGGCTGGAACTCAGTGTCCCGGATGTACGTGGAAGAAGTACCTCCTCCTCAAGCTTAAGGTGGCTCCTTATAATTGTATAGCAGCATGCGCGCTGATGACGTGGGCTTTAGTTATTTTTTACACGTGCTCACACGAAAATGGAAGTTTTCCCGATTTTAATGACGTCAGCTAAGCAAAAATAAGCAAAATTAACCGCAGATTTTCTCCCATTTCCTTCGGTGAATTTTTCTAAAACTTCGCAAATTTTGACATACTAACGCGACTTTCCATATAGTCTTTTAAGAAAAAAAATATGTCTGAGCAATTTAGTTAAATAAAATTGTTTAATATACGAAATTACGTGATATTGGGGAAACCGTCTAAGCGACCCTCAACGGTTCTTTTTCCTTCCCAACACATTTCAAACTCACTGTTACTGTTACTCACTGTTTTTCAGGTTTCCATTAAATGGGTCAAAATTCAATTTTTCGATTTAGGATTACACACTTTTATATTAGAAGGCGTTCTCAGGCGTTTTCACGGTGGCTGCGAAAGAATGTGTCCTTACTCTTTTTCCGTGCTCAGATCTCAAACATACCGCCAAATTCGATTACAGGGGAAAATTTACTTTATTTTGATGTATAACAAGTAAGGCTTTTGACCAATTTCAGTAGATCAAATTGCCGCACGAGTTGGAGTATTTTTTTACTGTTTTTGTTGCTGTTCTGCGGATCGGCCGTCATGTTTACATATGTAATTTAATCCGCCTGCAAAGTTAGGACAATGTTTTCCGCGCAGCCGGAAGCTAATTTAAGCAAATGTTCACGCTTGGGGAAATAAGTTTGATATGGTTGGCCTTAACCATTTCCGCAAGATAGCAAAGCTTAAAAAACCGTGATTCACCGAAGGAAAATCGAAATATTAGAGATTTAGTCACTTCTTGCACAACTTTTGCCATTCCTTAGAGACTCTATTGCCATAGCAACGGCCTCTACCAAAAACGTGACAAGTGATAATTAAGCATAAATATGTTGGTATCCTTACTGGTAAATCTCGTGAACCAAAATTGCAAGACAATTAAGAAAATTAGGCTTTGTTTTGTAACTCGTAGTTACTCATAGTCAGTGTAGCTGCTTTTGTTAAAACTCTAGGGAGCCGCCTTAAAAGGACGACATCTTGATATTTTCCTTATGTTATCAACTATGACAGATCTAGAGTTTTCGTCGTTAGGTATTTTATAGATGGTCGACGGAAAAATCATTACACAAGAAATCAGAAAAATGAAATTAAAATCGTTAATGTATACAGAATAAAAAAGTGAAACAAAATCTACAGTAGTCCTGTTGCTGGTCTTCTTCTTCTCCTTCTTCCCTACTCCACCCACTCACCCAACCGGCCAACCCTACCGAGGGTCTCAACCCTACGTCACTTTTGTTCACATGTGACCTGCATTATCAGTTTCAACTTTCGGCTGTTTCAAAATACCAAATAAAAATAGATTGGAAAGAAATAGAGAGGAAAGTTGTTGGATAAAAGTAACCGAAACTCACTAAACCATAACAGAAGTCGCGCATTGATGGATAAAACCAGGCCGATATTCAGTTGTCCGTACTTTCTATGGCCACCACCGGGTAACGCTTTTCTAAGAGAAATACTCCAAGTTCATTCCGGGGCAATCTAACTTTTGCTTTATTGATCAGCTGCTCTCAAACAGTCGAGGGCAAAACGCCGACAAAAACATGTAAGAAAGCCAAAAAGTTTGTCAAGTTCATAGCTTTTGCCGATTTGATCAAAATGTAACACAACCCCTAGACTACGAGTTGTCCCTCATTTTATCCCTCAGGGATAGTGGAGCAAGCGAAACGCGAGGATGCGTGAAAATCACCCCACGCGAGCGCGCTCGCGTTTCGCTCGCTCTACTATCCCTGAGGAAAATGAGAGACAAGTCGTAGTCTACACAACCCCCTTCGCCCCAACTATCAAAACACTATTCGCCAAAATATCGTATTCTTGATTTATTTCCGATCAGTTAATCAACCTCGTTCCCAGGGTCTTCCCTTCCTTTCCCCTGGGGGCGGGAAGAAGAGAGACCCTGGGAACGAGGTTGTCAGTTTATTTCACTAAAACAAAAAAACAGCGAAATGGATCGGGAGCGTAATAAAATTTTGCTTTACACTTTCCTGCTACATTAGCACGCTCTCCCAAATTGCTTATTCTGAAAATTCACCTTGAACTGAATGGCTTGATTTACTTTCGCAGCAAGAGAGGTCATACATATTATATCCAGTTTAGATAATTCTGCGCATGCTCAGCTGATTGAAAAACAGAACAGAAAGGAGTGTGTAACAAAAATGTCATGGAAATGTGAAAAATAAAGTATTGTATTATTGTATTATATTATTATTGTACGTGATCTATATGTTCCTGCCAGTCTAGTACGGAAAAAGGTGTTTCATGACAGGCCCATTCCAAATTGCTTATACCGTAAATAACGCGTAAACAAAACGGCTTGGAATGTACTTCTTAAGCAAGAAAGGATGCTGTCTTGTTCCTCAGATCATACATCCGTTTCATACAGATATCTTGTGATTGGCTCTTTATTCTGAGTGAAAATGTTCTTTATACCAGAGACGGTATTCTGTCCATTTCATTTGATTTCAGGTCAGTAATACAAGAAGATAAAAGGTAAGAAAATTCAAGTTTACTGATTTTTACATTTAACAGGGGCGTTAAAATTGTTGTGCACTTTTGCAATTTGAGTATGGGTGAAGAGAGACAGGGTCGCAGGCCGAGATGAAAAAAAATAGGGTAGCTTATTTCCATGTTATATCGCCAAATGCCAACAAATATACAACTTAATTGGATAAAAAGATTCTAGAGAGCAAAACAGAAGCAGTGTTTTGGACGATAAAGTGCAGTCACTGTTTCAAGGACGGAAGTGGATTACAGTTCATTACAGGCAGTCAAGAAATCAAAAATTGCCATTCTTGTGGAATTTTCACTTTTGTAGACGATATTTTGTTTCTTTATTAGTGAAAGCAAACTCTTGGCTATAATCACAGAAACACGAAATATGTCAGGCGGGACACTGTCCATTTAGTCCTCTGCATTTGTCCACTGTCCACTGTCTATTGAGACAATCTTATTCGGACAACGTACGAAAACGATCTGTCAGAGAAGAAATAAGTTATTGTAAGATCAGTGAAATCTGAGCGACTCTGCCGGCTCAGAGACGTGTCAGTTAACGTTTTAAAAAGTGCTTCAGTGTAACTTGTTTTTTGCACCAAGAAGAACAAACGACTGACGTTCACGAAATTTAAGAAACTAGTTTCAGATAGATATGGTTGAATAAAACTCCAACGGGAACTCAAAGAAACTTGAAACCAAAACATATTCGTTTAAAAAAGTGAAAAATGTAATACAGTATTATGACTTTCAAGATTTTAGTATCGTTGGCCGTGTACGTTTTATCACAAAAAAAAACGGCATTAAAATTGAAGTAAGTTAATAAGCTAACAACAGAAAATTGTGTGATATTGTTATAAAACACGGCGGGCATTTGAGTTTTTAAAATATTTGTGTTCAGTTTAGCGGTATGCCCAATTAGCACGCCTTGGCACCTAAATAAGGTGATTGATTGATTGATTGACTGATTGATTGATAGATTGATTGATTTTTGATTGATCGAGGACAGAATAGATGACTCAGTATACTTTCATGCCCGGGGGGGGGGAGTACTCCCATATATGAGCTATATAGGTATGTGCCGCTGTGAAAGGTATGGTTTTCAGGCAGTTTAGTCTGGGATAGGGTATAGTAATCGTCCGAGATTTTTGGTCTACAATAGGGTATCATTTTCCGTGAAACTGATCAGTTGCGTGAAGAATTTATTCTAGACAAGGTTCACTGGCAAATGGCATTTAAAAAAATCGGTACGGCGGGCAGTACGGCATTTTTACTAACTCCTGTTAACTAATGACTGTGATAGTGAACGAGTTTCTGGATAATAGCGAGTCTGGAATAGGTCTAGGATAGGGTAGGGTTTTTCGGTGTTTAGTCTAGAATAGGGTTGCAAAATGCAGCTAAAATGGTCTATAGGTTAAGAGTCTTAGAGTCCCAGCGGCACTCCCCCGCCCAAAAATTTTCAGAGTACCCCCCCGGGCTTTCATGTCTCAGGTGTCTCGTCTAATTTATATTGTGACTTTTTCAAAATGAAAAGAACCTAATTCAAATGCCACAAATGCCATTCTAGATGCTTTCCATCCGGCCACAGGTTTTGATTGCTCGTAGACACTAAGCTGATGAAAGCTGTAACAATGATGCAATCCATTTGTAAGCAGGTAACCGGAAAGGGATCAAATTCGCTTAAATTCAATGGCACGAGACCTGAATCACGCAAAGACCTTTCCATACATTCTACAGACTAAATTCTGCAAAATTTGACACTTTAAACTCAAAAAAAACCTTTAAACGTTTAAATATTTTGTTCTTTTAAGACGTGAAATTAATGAAAAAATGTCCGAATAAGATCAGACAATGCCATAATAAAGGCCGCGCGTGACAGCCGCGCGTGACAGCCGCGCGTGACAGTGACCAGACACAGGCGGCCCAAGCTCACTATCAGATAACCAGGACGTGACCCTGTACCCTTGCTTTTATATGAGCGGTATTGTGTTACAAAGATTCAATATATAAAGGTTTGTATGAGAATGCAACGAATTTTTCTTTTTTGTAACTTAAAAATTAGAATGTTTTGTGAATAAAATTGACTTACCCGGTTGCTGTGTTGTATTCTTTGTTATTTCCCTGGTCCTTGGGGCGATTTAACGCGATTTCGGCGAGTTATCGTTATTTCGGTGTTCCACTTTTTAACCCGTGAATAGGCGCATGCGTAATGAACGGGTTATCGGCAACGGAAACAGATATGGAAATGAGCACTCACTCGCTCACTCACTCGCTCGCTCCTTCCATCAGCTGTAAATTTAGTGACGTAATGCTGTTACGAATGCGTTTCGTAACAAGAATAACGTGAATCCAGCGATAACAATAACTAAATTGTTGTAAACGAAGATAAACAACAATGAGTATAAAAATCGATTTAAAAGGATTTTTAACCGAGACACGCGTTTTGATGCGTATCTCTCTTGAAGTATAAATTAAATTTATCCCGTTCTGTTGATCACGGTGGCCGAGTGGTTAAAAGCGCGGAATGACAACCGAAAGGCGCGAGTTCAAGCCTCGCTCGGGACGTCCTTCTTTTTTTCTGTTTTTCTTTCTTCTTCGGACTGAACGTTATGAAAGTGATGTACTGTACTTTTTTTTTTTTGCGTTTGTCAAAAATCCTTACGTTTAATTTTAAAAAAATATTGAACAGTGTCAGTGTGAAAACATAAGCTTACCGCAATATTGCGTTACGTGTTAGCATTTCTTATTCACGGGTTGTCTCTCAGGAGCCTTTGATTCTTTATAGCAGTGGAATCAGTACCGAAAACATTCGAATTTTTAAGTTAAAAAAACCGTTGCATTCCCATACAAACCTTTATAATAAAATTGAATCTTTCTAACACAATACCGCTCATAAAGCAAGGGTCACGTCCCGGTTATCTGATAGTGAGCTTGAGCCGCCTGTGGACCAGATGACCTGGTTATCCCTTCAGTCTTTAACGACTTCAACTTAGAAAACTCCCGGAATAGACCCTAAAATTTCGAAAGGTTGAACTAACTGTACATCAACAACTTTTGCCGCGTGCAGTAGACACATGCTCCCCAAAGGGAACCTAGTTTTTATATATGGGTTCTTGCTGTATATTACAGGCACGAAAATGAATAGCCAACGATGGTTCAACTTCCTTCTCATGGTACTGTTTGCATTTGATACATTCCTGATCGATCACATAACTGCTTCATGTCAAGATCATAGTAGGCCTTATGGCGTCGATTGGGTCAACCACTGGGATACAAAGGCTGATTTTGACTGTGGCAGAGGTAAGACAACATGCTAAGTTTAAGGTCCTAAGCTTGATCATACTGTAATTATCTCTTTCATGTCAGTTAACTGAACAGTCCATTAAAAATTTTGCCGCTGGTCAGTTTAATGGGAAAATTAAGGTGGCAAACAATAGTTCCCAGCGTTTTCCGTCATGCACTTATACTTTGATGGATCAATACTGCAATACAGTGAAACCTGTATTAAGCGGACACCCTTGGGACCCTCGCTAGTGTCCGCTTAATAGAGGGGTCTGCTAAATACAGGTTTGTTTTACAATTAATAGGGGAAAAAAATTTGGGGACCCAAGCAGCTAGTGTCCGCCTAATAGAGGGTTTCTGCTTAATATGGGGTCCGCTTAATAGAGCTTTCACTGTAATTCTTTATCAGTTAATGCTACAATAATGGCATCAAACAAATGCTCAGTCATTGGTGAACAAGTTATAGTCTCTTTTATGATGTAACAGGTCACCATAGTAACAATATAACCTGTTAAAGACAACTTTAATTTTAGCTTTTATCGCTTATAACTAAAACACTGGCTCAGTGACTCTCACAAGATACAAACTTTTGCAAAGTTAAAAAATATTTTTGAGAAGGGGTTCAGATCCACCTTAAATTTTCCAAAAATTATTTCATAAATATTTACGAATAGTGCTTATGCATTTTGGAGTAGAATGTCAATTATATAAGTACAATTTCATAGAAAAAGTGTGTAATCGGCAGTTGTCATTCTTTGTTTTATTATTCGCCATGTTTGTTTGTTCATAAAAATTGAAATTGCCAAAACCCCGCAAAATAATGTTTCAGGTTTGTGTAAGCCATATCTTCCACTGTATGCAAGATGCTCAAGACGAATGATTTTTCTTCCCAACATCAAAATCTATAAAGAACTGTGACGGGATATATAGACATGTATGTGGTTACCCCCCATAAACAGCTGCTAAATACTTAATTCTCTGTAGCTGCCAAAGACATATCACGGCGTGGGGATTTTTCACTTATGAGAAATGCTTACTGCTAATGGTTTATTTCAATAGGTAAATCGGTCAGTCGTATTAAAAGCATCCATCGAGACTGCATCGAGGATCGACTTTGGTCTTTTAGGTGTGAGGCGAATGCAGCAGCCAAAAACTGCTTTTGGACTCGACCGCTCAATGACCATGACGGCGTCTTAGACTACCGCTGCCCACATAATGGCTTTATCACGGGCATATATAGTTGGCACCACAACTACTATGAAGACCGCAGGTAAGTTACAAGATTTCGCTCCATATAAAACATCTTAGTGTCCTTAGTTTCCAACGCGGCGTGGGTAGACGGCTGTGGGTTAATTACCCGTGTTTTACCGCTCGCAACAAAATAGATACCACGGTGCACAACAGTATTTTCTACTTTCTTGTTGCCATATAGAAGTCACGGAAAACACTCCCTAAAATAGAAGGTTTCGTAACCTTTCTAAAAACTTTCATCGATTTTCAAAACAAAAGAGCCATAATGCCTAGAATAAATGATCTTTTTATGAAATATAAAGAAAACGCCCAGGAAAATGCAACAAAAACAATTGAAAAAATCGCTGTAAAAGGGCTCCAGTTTAAGCAAGTGATATGATTTATAACAAATTGTTTTGCAGGTTTCAGTTCAAATGTTGTCATAACCCTTACTACAGGCGAGCAAACTGTCAATACAGCATGATGACAGCATATGACCAGCCCTTTACTTACAACACCCACCATGGTTACTACCTGGCAGGAGCATACAGCACTCATCACGACTACTACGAGTAAGCGGCCAGCTAGGGAGAATGAAATCATTCAACAATTTTCTGCGCTTATCAATGACATTAACATTATAGACAAACAGTAGATAACACCAGAAGACTGACTAACTGAAAAAATTGACTAACAATACACGCATCGAAACTGACCAATGGCTGACTTGAATGTTCCCAGCCGGCAACGACATCATGTCAAAGCGCAGTTTTCAATTGAGCGTCGTTAGGCCAAAACCTAAGGAATCACTCTGGCCAATCACAAAGATGCATCAATCACAATCCAATGCACCAATCAGAACTGCGCAGGCGATCATATACTCATGAAGCCTGCGCAATATAAATGCATAATTATTATTATTATTATTATTATTATTATTATTATTATCATTATCATTATCATTATCATTATCATTATCATTATCATTATCATTATCATTATTATTATTATTATTATTATTATTATTAACTCGAAGCAGATATATGTAGCCGGCGCCAAGCGCGGGAACACGCGAAGTGAATTTACGTTTTACTTCTGATTGGTTGAGAAAGTGGCGCGAGATTTTTTAGCCAATCACAAAGCATAGCAATGCAAAACCAAAGCAATTGTGTAATTACTTTCGACAATCAAAATTTCTGACGTAAAAATTGTTCTAGCTACCGGTAACCAGTCACCTCATCAACCAGAGACTTAAAGTGACGACTGACGATACACCTTTCACTTGACTCTTACCTCGGTTTCAACTTGTCGAACGTCAGTCAATGACAAAATTCTTGTCAGAAATAATGTACAGTCAAACCAGCCTAGTACCCAGTCTACCCAGGCGTTCCCTTCCCGCGCCAATTCATGACGTAACCAAATAGCAAACTACGACCCTCTCTGCTAGAAAGCATTGATATAACAAGGAGAAATTTGATGATCACTATTAGGGCTAAAAGGGTTAATATTATGGCCAATCAGCCAAATTAACTCGCACTCTTTTCTTCCATAGGCCATGTCAATTTCAGGGGGTGTTTCTTGGTGTTGCGGAAGCCATTGTTGGTTAGCTTTTGTGTTGTGGTGTGGGTATTGTTCTTGTCTTTTGAATCTTTTGGTTTACGTCATTTGGTGACCACACCATCCGCAACACCATAGTTAATAGAATAAACTGGTTATGAAACTCAGTCAGTCCTTTGTTATATGTTTTTGTTCTCCATTTCTTGGGGTAGTCCAGCACTTGTCCAAACGATGTCTGTGATTCGCTAAGAAAACAATAGATTTGTCCCGCTGGGATAGGGATTAGGGATAGGGGCATTGTTCAAGTGATATATCAATTGTATCGTTCGCCAATCACAGACATCGTTTGGACAGCTACGACCCCGATCATTTCTTGACCGTGCACAAAACACAAAAGGTATTGAAATGCATATGAGCAACTGACCAATAGAAACATTTGGGCTCACACGTTAAACAAAACAATGTGCACGGTCACGGTTCGTTCAGCATAAAACAAAGCAGCTTTGTACACTCTTTGAAATTTGTTGAGCTTCGCTTCATAACCAGTTTGTTCTATTAACTATGTCAATACCAAGAAACTACCGTTTCAGGTTATACCCATTTGTCTGCAAACAAAAGAACGGAGTTGAGGTTGAAGTTAATAAAACAAAATTATATATTACTCCTCCGGCCCTGTTCTATCCCTTCCTTTAGTCACCGCATTCTTATTTGTTTTCTGTTATTTTTCTTTCAGGGACCGCAAGTGGAAATTTTATTCCTGTCAGCGAGTTATAGCATAAATTTATGCTTGTGTCCAATTGCAGTGAAGCATTTATTTTCAATAAAAAAAATTCAGTAGTGAATCGCGGTGTTAAGTAAGTTAAGTTCAATAAAGCTGAGACAAGGTTCGAATGAGGCGCAGTTAAAGATCGTACGTTTGTCAAAGCAGCGCGCACCAGGAGTGTGGTAATGATAACAATTTATAATTTTAACAGATTTAAAACATTTCTCATGGTGTTTTTATACGTTTTTATATAGTTTATGTTAAAAAAAGATCAGGTTTCATTTAAAATTTGGATTTTAGATTTGGATTATACTTAGATATTAAGACTTCAATTTTTAGAGATCAGATTTTTACATTTGATTTATATCTGATTCTCATTTGATCATATTTTAATATACCCTTATTGGTACTAATTTTCGCGGGCACTTAATTTCGCGAAAAAAAGGTCGGCATATTTCGCGGGTCTTTATTTTCGCGATTTGGGTGCAAAATTATTTTCTTAGGGAATTAATTTTCGCGAAAATGAAAAAAAAGCAAAACATTTTATTTCGAGAATTTTATTATTATTTTACACTTCTTAGCTTATTGCTGAAAATCATCAACTCATAACAAAACCAAACTATAGAAACCGCATCGTGTACCATAGGCATAGTCAAAGACATTATCCTTATGCTTAACGTTCTTTGCAATTGTATAATTATACATATTTACATTTTAGCCGTGAATTAGACTAGGGCTATGTGTACCATTGGCATAAAGTTCTTGAGCCTCTAATCAATTTCTAGGGCAAGCTCGGTGTCAGTGAACGGGTGCATCTATGTTTATCATCTGTAGGCATGCCATAGAGCTTTTACACGTTATACACAATACGTAGACATGTTTCTTCATTAAATTGAGAAAACAAGAAATACAGGAGGTATTAAATTTCGCGACATTAAAGTTCGCGGGAATTTTTTTTCGCGTCGCTTTAAGTTCGCGATTTTTTTTAAATCGCGAAAATCGCGAAATTAAAGCGACGCGAAAATTAGTACCAATAAGGTATGTTAATTGGCGCAATATAAGTAATGAATATTACTATTGAAAATTAGAACTCGACACCCGAAGGTGAAATGCGGAAAAATGATTGTAAGTCCAGTGAATAGGGTAATCAAAAGCGTCAGTGAAAAGGAACACTCGCAGTTTGAATGAAAAGGGTTTTTATATAAATCAATAAACCTTAGTTTGCCCTATTTTTGTCCGTTGTCATTTATGTTTGAGGCATGTTACAACAAGAACAACACGTTGACAAACGTCCCAGGGGTTCAAGCCAGAAATATTACTTCTTTGCAAATTTGTACCTCTGGATAACAATTTTCTAGATTTCTGATTGGTTCCCTCCGTTATGGATCTTAGCCATTATCCTTGAGTTGACCAAATATGGAAAATGGCGAATTGTATGAATGGTTGTTTATATCGAGCTGTGCTGTGCGCGCGGTCACGCCTTCATAATTGTAAAAAAACGTTTTTGGCTAAAAACTTGAGTTGTATTTCCTTTGCTCGCAACAGTTACTTTAGTTTCCACGAAGAATATATCCCATTTCCCGTCGTTTTAAGTCTATAACCCTTACATACCTTATGGGGATTTGGTTAACACGGCCCCAGATACTTATAGAATATTGTGAAATTCATACCGCGGAATAAATTTTGATAACCACAATTTGATTGATAACTTAAAAAAAACGCAGCCTCGGTTTAAATGCCAATTTAACAAACCATCCCGTTGAAGTGACTGAAATAGACCATATTCAGCTTGATTGGTTCGTTTACCATTTCAGATCATGTGATGGTTACTCTAGATTATGTGATGTGATCATGTGATGGTCACTCTAGAGAATTGGTTCTTGCAACTTCATCATGTTGACGTGTAAATGAATCTATAATTTGTAGAAAGAAAAAGCAACAATTGTCAAGAAAAAGTCACATGATCTGAATTCGGCAAAGAAGGAAGCCAAGCTAAAACGCTCCACAGATATACTTTTGCAAACAACAATAGAACCACCACAAAACTCTGAAGCTCACTTTTATTTTTTGGTATCATAGTAAATAGATTGACAATCTGTGTAGCCCGGGATGCACACTCAATATTGATCTTTATCATCCGTGAAGACATCAGGGATCTGCTGCGGTGCGGCGATTTTTTGTAATAAATTCCTCTTGTTTAATGGACTCCGGCATATTGGGTCTTCTGGTCCAGTGGGGTACTGGTCTGACCAGTAGAACAGGTTTGTCCATACGTTCATCCTGGTGAATTTAGTAAGCTAGGAGGAAAGAAATCAAATATTGACAGACTTGCTTTTCTTCTCTGTGACGCTTAAACCATCGCCTGGTAACCTTTTTAAGATTTAAGAAAACTTTAACATATGCAAGGCTTATCATACTCGATAAACGGGACGAATATCAGATAATATTTAATTTCACCTTGCATGCAGTATAAAATTCTGATTCTTTAAGCGCTAACTGCGTTTGCCGTATATTTTCGATTACTGATCAGTTTCTTTCAATAAAACCTTGGGTAACCCGATCAGGATTTCAGATGGGAGATAGTCTGGCTGCAGTCTTCTGCTCAGTAGTGTTACAATTAAGTAACAATGTGTGTAAGAAGTAGACAATGCTCTATTGTTCTACGGCATTTCGCTTTCCCCACATAAGATCGTTTAGGTTTTTTTTACTGAGAATGCATCAACCTGTGTACGTGTTTTTTTAAATAAAGTGTACTGGAAGTTTATTTTAAAGTGATGTTTCTTTTGTGCTACAAGATTTCATCCAATCGTGAAACTCCAAAACAATGGCCAAGAAAGGTTTCTAATTTTACATGTTTCCCACATAGAATTTTGGTTGCATTAAAACTCAGAATAGTTTTCGCTATAAGGGAATGAATGAGTAAACTAAAAAGAAATAAATGCACTGTCTGGTTAAGTTATGGTAGATTTTCACGTTTTAGCCAATGAGGTGGGCGGTTTCAACGATATCACAATAGACCATTTTACAGTTGTCTTCTTAGTGTCCTGGCCTTTGAGTGAAAGCGAGGTTGAAGTTGACCTTGTTATGATACAGACCTTGGAGCTTTTCAGATGTAAATTTACCTAGTTAGCATGAGAATAACATTATTAACATATGAAAGGCAGAAAGGTTTGTATCAAAGCAAGGTCACCTCCAGCCTCACTTCCACTCAAAGGCAAGGTCACCAAGCACACAACTGTAAAATGGACTATTAACACCTTTCTGCATTCCTTGCCGTTAGGTTGCCTACTTCTTACTGGGACCATTACTTTAAAACACAAATGCGTTAGCATAGCATTTTCAGATTAAATTTTACCATCATTTTGTGCAGCGAGTTGCACGGTCATGATTGATTGTCATGCAAATACAAAATGTGAGAGCTCGGAAGCTTATGTGACGAAGAAAGGAATAATGAAAAATATGTCGTCGCGTTTTAAAATAACGGGCATTTTGTATAAAAATGAGGTTTTAAAATATAAATTTGAATTTATTAACATTCCGACAAACACTCTTTATTTAGGATGTCAAATAGAAATCGGTTATAAATATTTACTACTAAAAAGTGTGATTAAAAAATGTAACTAATGCGCCGATAAACTTTCTTTGGAGAAGTATTTTTCCATAACTAGTCACGGAGATTTTCGAAGCGGACTTTAAGACCGAATAATTCGAAAATTAGCCCACTTTTGCGTAACCAATCACATTACCGGTTTGCCAAAATTCTGTTTTTGGATTATGTTAATAAACGATACTATGTCTAGTAGAGTAATCCTGTTATTCTAATAAGTTGTACTGAGTGTAAAACACCCATAACTCACATCTAAATCTTTACAATTTGTGTTTGTCATCCTAGTGTCATTACACTCCAGGCTTTTATCAACAGGTATCTTCAATTCGTAAGTGCCAAAAGGACTTTTGCACTCCTCCATACCCAGCAGGCTATCTTTTCTACAGCTTCCATGATTGTTCAGTTGGTTGCTGCACATGGGCTCCCAGCGAGAATCATCCTTGGTTATGCAAAACATGGAGCACTCTGTAGACGAAAATTGGTTTCTTTTGTTGGGGTTACATTTATATTTCATGTTACTAAGAGAAAATAGGGACACAATGACACAGAATTCCGTTTTACACGACGTCCAAAAATAGATGGTTTTCACGGCGGCCATGTTGGTGGACAGAAACAATGGAAATCGTTTGCATAAAAATAGAGTTTTATCCCCAAAGGATGGTACTTTCATTGTTCTGTTTGCTTTTTGTGATCAGTTTATCCCAGCCAACGCCCAAGGTTACTCTCCCTCTCTGTCCCCTTATTACATAACTAACTTCTACTCATGTTTGTACCATTTTGCAGTAAACTGTAAAAACGAGTACTTCATTAAATTGCTTAATATCGGATTTTGAAACTAGATAAAGTTATCAAATGAAGAATGATCCTCGCAGTTATGAACGTAATTTAAGCAATTGCGAAAAGAAGCCTGAAAAAAATTCAGGACTTCAACGGGGTTCGAACCCGTGACCTCGCGATACCAGTGCAATGCTCTATCAACTGAGCTATGAAGCCACTGACGGTGGGAGCAGGTCAATTGTAGGTTCATATATTCCCGTGAAAGGAGTGAATGTGAAATGATATATATATGAAATAAATCATATATGAACTGCGGAAATGAAATCAAATGAAGAATGATCCTCGCAGTTATGAACGCAATTTAAGCAATTGCGATAAAGTTAGTTTTCATATCAGATTTTCGCGATTAAAAGCCTACTGTTCAATAGAGAATATACGTTAATAATAATCAAATTATAATAATTTCTCACTGGTGTTTTTTCCTTGTTTCTTTAATTCCTGGCACTTGTTGTAATCAGTAATGGTAAACCGGTCAAACTTGACGTTCTTGTATGCACCAACAGGTTGACGGTATTGCTTAATGGTGTTGTCGCCCGCGCGAAAATAAGAACCGCTAAGATGGCGAATCTGAAGGTGAACTGTGGCAGGAACCTGATCGGACTGGGGAGAACCAAGCAACTCAATATATATCTGAAAAATAAAACATGTTTTATTTAATAGCAACTTTAGCGTTTATCATTGTCACAAGATTTTCAATTAGGAAATATGACTAAAAACAAGCAGGAGTCTTACCTTTAACAAGCGAACGTTGTAACATTTGGCACAACTCTGATCAATATTGATAGTAAATCTTGCGTACCCTTTTCCAATTTCTTCAAACATCTGAAAGTTAAAGTTCGGAAATTTAAGTGTAATATACGTAATTTCAAAAGAACTAAAAACAATAAAAACTTAGAAATATCTAGAAAATTAATTACTTTTAGGGCTTATTTGTCAGAACTGCCCGGCCGGACCGCTCAATTCGTAAATATTATCCATTAATTGCCAGAACTGGTCGGCCAGACTGGTAAATTTGGAAATAGTATGCGCTCTTTTGATGGACTTGAAGGAACAAGTCTTTAGAAAGATGCATTCTAGTTACAACTGAACGGATCGCTGTGGCCGGCCAGTTCTGACAAATGGTAAGCGCCCTTAGAATCTCTACCCCAAAAAGGCAACCTAGCTTTTCACCTACACTTCTTCAAAAGATATAGAAGAATTTTCAACACGTTGGCAAACATGAAACATTGGTGTCCTCGGATATATTTGAGAATTTGCAACACTTGTTAATCGGTGATTAACAACCACGGAGAAAATCGTTGTAAAATGTATGTGTCAAAACCCGTTGGATGGTAAAACATGGACCCAATCAATCAATATGGTATTACTAAACGTTTGAAGAACATTTCGGTTTTCTGTGGTCTATTATGGGATACTTGGGATTACTGATATTCTTTAGGTGGTTACGCACGTCGTGGATAAGTGGTTTCTTCATCGAGGGCTATGCCCTTAGTGAAGAAATCACATATGTCCTCTGCCTAAAACTTACAGTTACTTAATAAACAACTTCCTTGAAGATTCGTTATACATAGAAAAAATTTCGCATGGAAAATTCGCCTAACCAATAAAAACTGAATGAACAAGTATCATTTTGGTTTTTAAGTTGAAAGTATACAGTGTTTTCACTCACGTGAGCGGCGGCCATATGTTGGAGTGCTGAAATAGGAAATGTTTGAATAAGAATAGAGCTAAAGTCCCAAAGGATTCGTTTGGGACACCAAAACGGCCGCCATTTCATTGTTTTGGGATACCAAAAAGATTTATGGCCGCCGTGGCGTCATGCGTGGAAACACTCTATAGAGTTTGCATCAGAAGCTTACCCCCTTGTATTGAACATGATCAAAACTCCACTTCTGGATATTAGTGGTGTAGATGTTATTTGTGAAACACGTAACCGCTTTGTATTTAATTCTTTTCATTTTTTGAAGCACTCCTGTCAGTTGAACAGCTCCGTTGAGTCGCCCAGTCCCCAGCGCACTTTCGGTCGCCAGTCTTTGAAATGAAGCGAGCGGATTATATCCTTCCCACAGAGTGCGAAACGCAAAGGCTTTGTGCAGTTCATAAAGGTTCCTCATAAATGATTGTTCCAGTTCTGTGTATGTGCTGAGAAGGTAGTCTATGAAGTTCTGCTGGACAGTCTTGCTTACTGGAGCATCTTCAAAAGATGAGTGATTGAAAGATTCATTATTAACATCTGAATCCAGGAAAGTTACAGTTTGGTTCCCTGACACTCTTTATTGGTAGGTTTCTTTCCAGATGGTATCTATTGATACTTCTGTTTTGTTGCTCTATCCCTCTTGTAATACATGTAAAGGACATACTTTTTCGTTTCTAACGAGGTTTTCCGTAATATAAACATTAACCTATCTCTTTCAGGGTTGACATATGGTACGCCTAATGACCTTTCTTAGGTTCACGGACTATTTTCCCAGTTTACAAAATAAGTAGCCTTTTTTAGGACGTAAACAAAATATGGCGGTAAATCCAGTAAGGACTGAAATAGAACCAACAAAATTACCTGGTGACTTGTTGACATCAGCTATTGCCTTCTCGGTTTCTTCAAGAAGTGGAATATCGAACATGTATCCCCCGATATCGTTATCGAGGTCCATAATTTTTGCTATCAGGTCAATACGAGCTGCACTCGCAATGAAAAATAATTCCACGTCGGCTTTGAAGTCTGCTATGTCTTGAGGCCTGGAAGCTACATCCAACAGGCACACTAATTCAGCGGTAAACTTTTCCTTGTTCATCTCGATATTTGCCTGAATGTGAGAGAAACGCGAAATAATTGGGAGTTAAAAGAATGCAATCGTAGCTAGTTTTTAATTCTTCAACTATTTTGTTAAGTTTTTTTCACGAGCCATTTAGAAAGTATATTTACGGTCTTACCGAATAATAACATAACATACTTTATCTAACGTGGAATACATAGAATACTGAGAATACTGAGGCAGATATTTTTGTGGATTTAAGAACATGTCGAAGAGATCAAAAACATTAGAACATTGTTATTTTTAAGTAATATTGTTTTTATTATGTTTCTCCTTTCAACGAGATCAAGAACAAACTTACATTTCAGCATTTGCATACTGGTTGCCTGCATTAAAATTGAAACGAACGGTTCTTAGCAATTTTATAACGAGGTGAGAACATTTATTTATTTTCTCGTCGAAGATTGTTTTTTATCCACTTGACACGCGCGTTTCTTTCAGCTCTTACATTGTTATTAATTTCAGAACATGGCTATGAAAGTGGAGGTAATAACAGTCATCAAACCGAACAATGCTTACCATAACTCCAGTTGATGTGCGGAACGTACCTGCATAATCTCGGGTATTGAAGCAACGTCGACTTGGTCAAAGTCTAAGGCACTGGAGTCAACCAGAGGCTTGTATTTTTCACCAAACGTCAACCATTTTTTGATACTGCTCAAATACGAATGAAGCGATTTAAGACAATTTTTGCCGGAGAGATCGCTTGCGACACCAATAGCCGTGTCAATAAAGTCTAATGGGCTTTTGGATTTGATGGCGTTGGCGAATCCCACGATACCCTGAAGTACTGCTAGAAAGTCCTGTCTATTGAACTTTGCTTTGTCGTAGATGTCTGGTAGCTTTACAAAGAGATTTTCAAGTATACTGGTCATCTTTTCCTCTAGCTGTTGAATAGCCTAGGGAAATAAAGGAATTTTGGAAGTAAAATAAGATAAAAAGAAACCAAGAACGTTTTTATGTACTTTAGGTAACGTTAACGTCAGTCTAAACGAATTCTATATCACTGGATATTGTTGGATTCAACTTTGTTGAAAGCTGTGGAACGGGTGGTCAAACGAGTTCAACATCGCGATTCAACATCGATCAACACAAGGCGTTAAATTCAACAAGTCTGACGCTTTAGAAGTACGATTACACTGTTTGCGGCATGTGCAGGGGTTCAACAGTGTTGAATGAGCCGGACGAAAGAGTTGGACATTATAACAGAATAAACGTTGAGTGGCAACACTGTTCAACAGAGTGTCGAACGAGTCCAACATCTTGAAAATATAGTGAAAAATAAACAACGGAATTTCGTTATCGCTAGTGAACAACTTCAACAAACAAAAATGATGCGCTATTTAGAATAAGCCGAAACTGAAGGACTAAAAAAGTAGGTGATCATGATATGCGGATTACATTGAACATGGATAAAAAATTCGGTGAGTAAACAAAACACTGGTTCAAAGGGAAAAGTATTAATATTCTAATTTTATTTGTTGGAGAAGTCATTTTAAAAAACTCGTGCTTCGCGTTTCATCGGGATTCTAAACACCTCAAAACAATAGTGTGTGCGCTCACGTGACCCTTGAAACCCGATGCAAACGCTCATACTCTTTTTTGAAATATTACTCAAAATACCTTAACACACATTCTTTTTTCACTTTCGGCGATACGTTTGGCCTCCACGAGTCGTCTTTTTTCAGCTTCCACTTGTAAAGATGACACTGCGGACATTTTGGACGCCATCTTTTGGAAAACACCAGAAAAGTTGCATTAGAAGAGAAAATTTGTAACTACTGTGCGAAATTGTGTTTATGTAAGGCAGAAACTTAGGTGTTTCATGGTGTTTTGGAAAAATTACTGATGGTTAGAATTACATGCACTGATTGTATGACTTGTGGCAGATACGTCGAGACGATATATGCTCATCTGCTCAAATTAGATAGTCCTGAGGGAAAAAAGGAAAACCATCTGCAATTACAAGTTTTTTGAGTTTTGGTGGAATCACTGACCTCCTTGAAGTTTTCGTTGTTCTTTATCGTGGATATAATATCGTTAAAAGCATTTTCATATTTTTCAGCTGCATCCTTCACATCTTCCACGATGCCTTCAAGAGTTTCCCATTTGATTCGAGGAGCAAACAACTTGTTCTTCCCAAAAATGTCGTAGCCTTCTTTACCCAGAAAACCAAGCTTTCTTTTTACATCTGAAAGGAAGACACCATCATGTTTAACATTTATTTATGTTGAGTAAAAAAACATTTAATTTATTTCTCAACCGGTATCGAGACCGTTTTGTTTGTTTTAGCAGTGGTAGTGTCAATCCAATCGTCTAACACAATGTATTGACATAAATGCTCCAGCAATTGAAATTGTTAGGTTCAAGTTGTAGTTTTTAAACCACAACTTGTTGAATCTTACCTTAGTTGAACTTATCAAATTTAGTTGTGGGCTTAAGTTAGTGTCAGAATGGAACTATTCGATTTCTGCGATTTTGGACATTAGTTTCTGTGAATTGTCGCGTTTTAACTAAAAAAAACTTACTGTAGTTTAATATCTCGTTCATGAATAGCTATTTCAAGGTCTTAATGTTTTTAAAGCTCACAATTTTTTATGTCGTCAACATCACTTCTTTCATTCGCCAAGCTAAGAATAAACTCCAATGCATCTCTGCCTTTCTGGTCTGTGCTGTTTCCAAGCAATAGGTCCTCGGCCTGCCTTCTCATCATTACAAGAAGTTCCTTTGGGAAGCTTTGTTTACTTGCTGCATCTAATGCCCCATAGCGAATCGACGAGCTATTAACTGAACCATCCTGTCCTCGGGAATTAGGTGCTACAAACAATAAACACATCATAAACATGTATTACCTCCCCGACTACTGTGAAGCACATTGAAGAAATAATTGCAGTTTTCCGATGGCCGCGATATTGCATGGGTTAAACAAATGAATCCCAGCTATGATCCACCGGATAATTCTAATGTAAAAGGGAATTTCCTAATTCTGCCTTGTTTCATATATCCTTGTTATTCGGATACCGTTTGGTTAGATTTAATTGTGGCTATTGTTTTACTCCATTGCCCGTCACAACCTATGATTCATTTCACAGTCCTCCAACACCCAGATTATCGTAACGATCGATCGCCGAAAAAAAAAGAAAGAAGAAAAAGAAAGAAAAGTGGCTTTTTTCCTGAGAATACGGAAAAATACAAATTAAAGTCCTTAAAACGCTTACCTTAAAGGAGCTATGTCATGACGATTTGAGGTTTTTGGGACAAACTGCCCCAAATTAAAACTAAGTACCTTTGTCGTCTTCGAAATGCTTATAGAACAATAAGAGGAAGATATCAAGTGAATTTTAGAAGAGAAAACCATAATCAGAGTTTAGCGAGTTTTCCAAGACGCAAGCCATAATTAAACTTAAAAAATTAGCCCGATTGTTTTCAAGATACAATCCATTCCCATCCTGACCATTTACTGCCCAAAACACTAACTTTTGTTGTAAGAGCACTGGAGGAATAATAGACAAAACTGGACCATTATGCATGGGTTTTCACTGATATAAAGATGTCTTGTTTTTTAAAGTAACACTAATAATGGTGACATAGCCCCTTTAATACAATGGACGGTCATGATAAGTTAACCGTTTGCCTTAACGCCAACTTTAAATGCTACTGCATACTCCTATTGCTAGGTAATTTATAATTGTTTCTTTCCACAGGCTACTTTCCGTCAGGCCCATCCTATGTTTAAGTATTATTTCATAATATCAATCATAATGATCTCACTTGATCCTGTGGCTCCGTTATCTCCACGTGGTCCACTGGCGGCCCTGCTTCCAGCTTTCTTATCTTTGCAGAACACTGTGGCGTCCGGGTATTCTCGACAGATTGCACGCTTGCTTCTCAACAATCCACAGTTTTCTTTTAATGTAGAGATGGAACATTTTTGTTAAAACAATGTTTAATCAAACTCACTTTATGACCTTAGAGACATAAGGCATGCTTAGGCTGTCACGTGTCTCGAATATGGTTCGTTTGTCTAGGAGGAAAACTGTATGCTATTTCGCCAGGAAATTTAATTAATCTGTTTTACCGTGTTTCAGAGTACAGGTTCATTCTGATAGAAAAGAGTCATAGTAATCACTTTGTTATTTATCTGTTTATAGCGTAAAACATTTGCAATAAACCGTGATTTCCGACTTAGAAATCGTGTAAATTACACCTCAAACATCTTTAACTTATTCTTGGGACTTTAACTTCAGCTTTGACACCAACATGATATCACAAGGGATTGTTCTGCTGTAGACGTACAACTCTGGGCAATTTCAATTAATCTTCGCCATGTGCCGGTCTCTACGAAAGAGGCCGAAATAGATTCGATCAGTAACGGACCACTGAAAGCGCAGGGGCGGATCCAGGATTTTTTTTAGGAGAGGGTGCACCTCTTAGGAATGACGTAACTGAAGGGTGACGTGAACAAATTTTAAAAGCGAACAACGCAGACTAGGTCATCTCAGGGGGGGGGGGGGGTGCGCACCCCCTGCACCCTCCCCCTAGATCCGCCCCTGAAGCGTGGTCAGAAAATCTACTTACTTGATTCCAAAGCGCCATGCGCACACGATCTCTTATCGTACCAATCTATTATTTGCATGTAACAATTTCTTCCTAGTCCTCCCCGTCCGCCTGCACCACCTGAAAATGAAAAGAATAGCCACCTTTACCTAAGAGACAATAGTTGGTTTGAACAATTGGTTTTACGCATCATTGCATGTCACAACTTGACTGCAATTCAATTCTTTTCATGTGTGCGTCAACTTTTATATCCATCAAATTCTGTTAAAGCTTGCAGAACGCGCTTAACCTCGAGTATAACTGATTAAGAGAATAACGTTTGCGTTTACAATTAACATAAGACAAAGAAATAACGGCAAAGGCAAACTATGCAATGAATGTTAGTGAGTGTCTTTATGGATGGAAGCAAAACACTTCTTACCTAGTCCTCCCTGTCCATTTCTGGCCGGTTGGGCACCAGTTCCCCTGCACGACTTTAATTGCACTTGTCCGTTTAACTTTCTGTAATGTATATTCACACGCCCAGCGTTTCCACCATTTCCTAAAAATGATCGAAATAAATCGTAGAAATCTTTACCGACTAACTGTGGCTCTAATTTAATTTCAGTCGAATTCTTCCAAACTCCCTGTGGTTAGTAAACAATGGCGCCATTTAATATTTTGTAAAAACCAAATATATAGATAGATAAAATAAATAATGTGTACTATTTCCATCTGACCACCTTTAGAGAACCCCGTTAATCCGGTAAGATGTACCTCGTAAAAGCGACCAACATTTAAGTGATTCCCAATCGTCAGTTTTCTTTATAAATCATTAATGGTGTAAGTCCTAAAGCAAATAAACTACGACAAAGAATGGAAGGTCATGGAACACTTTACTGTGTCTTTCAAAAACAAAACAACTCGAAGTTCAAAGCCCAACTACTGTTTACGTTTTACGCTACCGTCAATCATAATTATGTAGGCAAACATTGGACCTCTGAAAAGAAACTGTATGGATGGAACTCCACCCATCACAACCCACAAACATGGCATGCATGCACTTTTGATCATTTTTCGTAAAGCATCGTTGCTTCCTGAGACGTCCGCTATGATATTTGCGAAAGTCAAAAACGAAACTATAGATGGTTTTCACTCATGTGACCTTCAGTTCTGTGGGACTCAAATGACAAAGGCCATGGGGGCCATGTTGGTGCACATAACAAAAGTTCATTAAAATTCTTTTGTAGGTGTGCACCAACATGGCCGCCGTGACGTAACATGAAGACCACCTATTGGCCGAGTTTTGAACCTCAGAGTTCCGCGTGTTTTTGAAAAGCGCCGTAATTGCAAACTATGTGATCTATATTCTTATAGGCAGTTACCATGTTGCTCTCTGAATGGGATTGGAAATGTTCAATTTACTGTGTTAATTTAGCGGCAACAAGTTAACTTGTATAATTTTACCCCACTCTGTAAAATAGGACCACAGTTCATGGCCTGTCACTGATAGTATTAACAGTGTTCCACTATAAATGAATGACACAGTTTACCGTACCGGGTTTTCCTGCATCTCCTCCTGTTCCTCCCCTCGGTCCCTTAACTCCGCGCGTTCCTGGGACATTATGACACCTGCATGAGCTAGATTGACGTGAGCAATCCCAACCTGATTTGTCTGGTTCCTTTAAAAGAAAAATATTCAGTTACCATGGTAATGCTATAGTAGCTTTTTCATGGCACATATTTTGCCATTTTTGTCTAAATTTTCTTTTAATCTGCATGCATACAAAATTCTATCAGAACCTGAGAGTTCTTCTGAAACCTTTATTAATTTTCGAAAAACGATCGCAAACGTTGGTGTTTTTTTTAATTTATTGGACACCAACTTACAAAAATAATATGGACCAAATGGAAAGGGTGCGAACGGGACGCAAAGCTCCATGCGAGGCGCCTACCCGAGAAAATTGAAATATAGTTCAGGGCTGACACTTGTATGACTTTATACCATCACGTAATTTTTCCCGCGAACGACCTGGAAGATTACGGTAGCCACTATTCACATCCCCAGGCGCCAACGCAGAGGGTCGAGCGCGATCGATCGAGGACGTCCTGGGCGAATTGATGGGTGACGTCACATTCGATTACGCGCCTAGTACGGCTGGTTACGAGTCTGGGTGCCTCTGTTTTCAACGCAATGAGGCCTGTTTTCACGTACTTTACGTAAACTTACATTTTCTGTTTCCCGCAAACGACACAGGCTTATTATGTTTGTCGTTTGCCCGCGGAACATGATGATGATAAATTTCTCTGTCACGTGATATTATTTTGATATCAAGTTTCCTCAGCAAAATCGTCGAAGCTCGTAGTTAGCGTCATTAAATAACATTTTCATGGCTGAAATATGAATTTCTCTTCTCGTGTTTAACTGAACATCGCACTTGGTCGGAACACTCAATCCTAAGATTCACAACATCGATTTTGCCAATGCCCCAACAATGAATACTTCGGCACCTGCTGTGATACAATTTATACATTGATCTTGATGTTCATAAAGCAAAGCAGCTGCGAGAATGTCTTGCTCATCAAAGAATGGTCAGGGTCCAACCCAAAATCGACACTTGCCCCTCTCCCTAAATTTAGGTCTCGGTTATCTCTAATGTTATTAAGACAGTAAACACGCTTCTACCGTTCGGCCGCTGGCCGGCCCGACAGCGCCATTGCCACCGTCTTGTCCTTTGTGTCCATTTCCTGCATTCGAGGTAACGTCAATTGTACCACTGATGACGTCAGAAAATATGTCGACTGAAAATTGACAGAGAAAAAACCAGGTACATGAAGTTTAAAAATAACTATACTGATTACTGCGAAATTTTTCGCAGGAAAACTGGTTCATTTGCGTAAACTGGGTATCTCCATTTAATGATTAATTGATAGAAGCTGACAACCGAGTACTCCTCACCGAATCCAGCTAGCGAATGGTCAAATCGGAGACTTGCCAAGTTGCCGAGCCTCCAAAAATCCGAACCCGAGATGCAGAACTCAAAACCCATGCCATAAAGAACAAGCTGCCGTGTACGGCGACTCGCGATGCTCGCTATGGCTTGTTTGTTTTTGGTTGGCAACGCAAATAAACAGTACCGCTTGTTAAATTTTGAGCTTCAGCCAAAACTCGGACAGGGTTTGGAAAACTCCAAGGTGCAAGGTTACAAAACTTGAGTCCAAGACGGTCCTATTTTGCATGTGTTGTGTGGTGAGCCCGTTATTCCGTTCAATCGCCCGAGATTTCGAGACTCGTCATTTAATTCGATAAACCATTGTACACCGTCCAAAACATCGCGAGTTGAGTGAGATAAATAATCAAACTAAACACCACCAACTGAAGAAAAATGTTTCATGTTTTACATGACTAAAACATGGCTTCCATCACAGGAACAATCACACCAGATGAATAATAGACATTAATGACTACTCCGTTTGACACACCTTTAGGTCCGTTTACGCCATGTTTTCCATCTTCTCCGTTCTTTCCAGTAACCACTGCGTTTTCATACTGCTGATTCCAATTGGGTGAAGAAACATCTACCTTACTTCCTTTAAAACCAACAATTTCCCGCGCGAATATCTTAACGTTTCTGATGCCACAAAGGACAACGACGCCCTGTAAAGAGAGAATAGGATAATGGGTGAATTGAAAGTCAAGCAGCCACGTTAAAAAAAATCACGAGTGCTTAAAAAGTAAAATAAACAACCCCCAAATCACTTAACCTTTAAGTAACAATGGAACTTAATTTAAAGACGGTGCAAGGAGAATTTACCTCAATGTAAATGGTATCTGCGAGAATCTCTAGTTGCTGAACGAGGTCCATGGTGTTTCTTGTAGTATCCAAGTTCAAACGTTTCTGTATCACTAGCTGCTCCCGCAGATATTTCATATGTACAACTCGACCAAGAGCTCGATAGTGACCTGTGAAATAGAAAATAATACCTTTAAAAAACTATCGTTGATGCAAATAGCATTCCCCCCAGATTCTAAAAATAGAATTGGCGCGCAGCATCATGGGATTGAAATGCGTACAAACATTCAAGAAGTATGCAGGTAGCTACGAAAAACAGGTGCTACGAAGCACTGTTCTTGGGCACAACTCGACAATTATCCACAACATGTACAGGAATCGGAAAAACTGGTGTTTCCGAGGCAGCTATTTTGAAATAGTTGTCCGCATTTCGATCCCATAATGCAATGCTGCCAAATATGACGTCATCTTGGCGGAACTGGTTTACGTTTAGTTCTTTCTTACCAGCTGTAATTTCCACAATGGATGGAGTCTGGAGCCAATTCGGTTTCGGGATTGAAGTCGGCACGTTTTGCGAGATCGCCGTATTTGTCCATGACGCACACCCATCCTGTACGGCAACTAGCCCTGAATCGACAACAAAATCGAATTTAAGTAATGCTCCACATAAGAACGATAGCAAACTTCATTGTTCTGCGGCATTGGCTCTTTCCCACATAATATCTTTGATTTCAAGAGCAGAGGAGGAGCTGATGGTTAATAATTATATTTCATTATAAAAATGAAGAAAATCCATTTGCGTCAAATAAATTTTAGGAAATGTTCGTGCTTAACCAATCAGAATAGCAGAAGGCAATAGCTAATAATTTTGCTTCTTTGATTAAGTTCCTCAAATACAATATCTTTTAAAAATTGCATGTTGTGCGATTGGGTCTCAAATTACTTGAAACCTTAAAATTAGACAGAATGCACCTTGAACCTTAACTTTTTGGCCGTTTTTGAGTCTAGGCCAATGAGATCATTAGTTGTAACAATGAAGAAAGTTGACATTCCATCGTGCATTGCCGTTCAGCGCTATCCTTCTTATGCGGATCATTACTTAATTGACTCTCACAGAATACGATAGACCGTCTGGATCAATCGCAAAGAAAATAAATTTGCAAAGCGTATCCATGACAACCATCTTGCTGTTTTTACCCTGTTAATAAATGACTTGAAAAGCGCACATATCCCATGTTTCATGGCGCTTTACACACTAACGTGAAGGCGCCTCAGAAAGCCGCTATCGGTCCATTGTTGATCTCATCTCCCCTACCCCACCCATGAGGGTGGTCACAGCCATGGTTCAGTTGTTACGTCCTCAGTGGCTCTATTACGTCCCCATTCAGGACTACCATTTCTACGTGGTCATCCGAGCCACACAGGTCTAACCATTTGCGCATGTTATATATGTTGTGGTTCAATTTTATCCTTGGTTCAAATTTTCTTTTCCTTTGTTTTTGGCTATGGTAATGTATGATAATAGGTTTTAAACAAAGGAAAATAAAATTTAAACCAAGGATAACATTGAACTACAACATATACAAAGACCCTGAGCGTTGGTCCGTCCGGGATGCGAACCCGCGACCTCCCGCTCTTCACACTGGCGCTCTACCAAATGAGCGAAGCATTTGTGACTAAAATTGTTTACATACGGCAGACGTCAAAATGCGCCTTAAACGATCCTCACAGCAAATATAATGTACAAACCTGGAGCACATTCAAAATCTCCCGTCAGGTTATCAAAGTTGATGTGCCCCCAAAAATTACGACAACATTTTGAAGAACTCCAGTAAATTAAAAAAAAGTTTTTCGGCTGGAGGCTAATGTAGACTAGTGCGATACTGTTGGCATATTTTTAGTTCAACTGTTTTTGTTCTGCAAAATCACAAGTACCAAAGCTTTACCGCAGACTCGCCTTACGCCATTTTACGATCTGTACAAAGCGCTATTAAATCAGTCCAGTAACTTCTTTAACCCTTTTCCTTCCAAAGTCGCATATGTGTGACGATAAATAAAGCTAACCGACTAGACTCACCGGTGCCATAAGCCTCCACTCTTAGACAGTTCCAATTATGTCGTTTAGTTGGGTGGAAGCGGATGAATCTTGCAGTTACTTCCACTGGTAACTTGTGTTGGTCAACTGTGTTGCTGTCGCCCGCCCTATGAAATTCCTATAAAATCCAACAGCAGTGATAAACTTAGAGTGGTTTTCAGTTGAGCGTGTAAAGTAATTTCGCGATTGCTTTGGTTTTAAATTACTAAGCTTTGTTTGCTAAAAAAAACCTCGCACCACTTTCTCATCAATCAGAAGCAAAAACGAAAACCAATCGTTACTTGCCTGCACGCGTTCTTCCGTGCTAAATGGCACCAGCCACATGCCGGTATTTGCTTGAAGTTCTGATTGCTGGATCATTGGATTTTCTTGTCTATGACTGGTCTGAATTATGACTTTACTCACTAAATTAAAAACCATTTTATAAAAAATTGTCATAGGTTTCCTTTGATATAAATATCTTGACCTTTCATAATGATACTTAAAATTGGTCACAATGCTTCTTTAAGCCTCATCAAACAGAAAAACACCAAGCAAAGCATTACAGTAATGTTATTTTGTTAAAAGAAAAATCAACCACGTTTAAAGAGATACCTTAGAGAGTCCTTTAATTTTTTTGTATACATGTATGTAAACGAAATCATACCACTTCCGCGCCACTTCCATCCGTGTATGTTGTCCAAGTGTTCCCGTCAGATGAATACGACAGCTTGAAGTCTGTCACCCATTCATTGCCATTTCTGTCTCCCTGTGTAGCAACACCACAAACTAGAACTGTTTTCCCAAGATCAACCTGCAACCAGTCATCAGCCCCGCTAGATTCTTTTGTACACCAGCCATCACCTCTGTCACCGTTGAGTCGACCATATGCTGCCTGATAACTGCTACCGTACTGCGTAGAAGCTGTTAGTTGATTATCAGGAATTTTTGATACGTTTGATATTCCTACAGGGAACATGTAGCAAACATCTGCGGATCCTGGAAGTTAAGTTAACACGTCTTAGTTTAAAGGTATATCATGGGGATTAACCCTTTTTCTCCCAAAGTCGCATAAGTGTGACGATAAATAAAGCTAACCGTTGTTAACTATCTTTTTGTTATTGTTTAATAGTTTTCTGGACAAGTGCTGACCTACCCAGCTTTTGTCCATGACGAACTTTAACGAAAAAAAAATTCTTAAAAATGAACTTTTGGGTAATTTGCATTTGAGGTAACACAGCCACTTTGCTGGTTTGCTATGTAGCAAAGTCTCTAAACTTCAAAATGAGCATTTACATTTGAAAATTGATTAAATGAAGCTGAAGTTACAACTAGTTGTTTAATATGTGCTGTTTTTTGTGAACATTTATTAGGATCCCGCTGGGAGGAAAACGATTAATTATTGCCCCAGTTCCATGGTATTAAAGGGGCAGTATCACGAGGTTCCACGCGCGGCACTGTTCACTATTCTTGCACCGGAATTTTTGGACATACCACTTTTAAAAGTTTTTTTTTTCTTTCTTCCGCTGTCAAAACGGATTTTTTGATTCAACAAATACCTCCACTTTTCGACGGCCTTTTTAAATTTGCCGAATCAAACTTGAAAACGTCGGCCCAGTTTTCAAGTTTCGCCCTCAAGATACTGCCCCTTTAAACTGCAGGTCGAAGTAAGGTGGATTTTATGGAAAAGAATATGGGCAAAGAACATCGTGAGAACTTCTGTCTTGATTCAAAACGTAAACATTAAGAAACTATTACTTACTCTGTATGAAGTGCCGTTTGTTAACTGAGCTTGTTCCCTGGACACGAATAAAATTCTTGCAGAGAAACGTCGAGACAACAATGACCCAAAATGGTAGTTTATAAAGCGCCATCTTTCGCTTTCGATTATTTGTGGCTGTTGGAAGAAAAAGACCACATCTAACTAACATTAAAAACGCCTTTTGCTCAATAGAGGGCGCTTTCTCAATTCGATTAAAATATATATAAGCAACATCTAAGAAAGAATTGTCAGAACTAACACCTTAGAATCCGAAGGCTTGATGCTCGTTAACTGACGGTTTGTCGTAACTTCTTCAGTGATACAAAACAGATATGATTTACTCGGATATGTCTATTTCATTCCTGTTTAAAATTTATGAAACAAAACACGAGAGACCATTGGCTTGTGTCAGGACTGAAACATATATAGAGTACTTTGAAATCTCAAAAGCGTAATCAGTTCAACAGTTTAACTTTACTTGATAGATCTTGAACTCACAAAATCACGACAGCTGCTATCGAATCAGCACGAATGAAGATATATTATCGACAGCATGATAGAATGAATAAGATAATGAGAGAATATTGTATAAATCTCGAGCAGACAATTGAATGCAAAATCACATTGAATGGCCACAAAGCTTTATCTGCCAAATAAAACAGTTGTTAATTACACAGACATATCTGACAATTGGCCCTGTCAGTGAATGGATTCACAGACAGGGTCAACCCGCGCGACCTCGGCTGAAGATCAAAATATTATAGTAAAGTGCCATTCCGTTCTTGATGGGATTTTACGCAACTGCACACTTAGCCGAGCGCCTGAAGTCGACTTCTATTTATTTAACTCGGGTATTAAACGACTGCAACAGATATATGGTCATATAAAACATTTCAAGACAGACGTTTTTCGCAACGTTGGCACTAAAACGATGGAAGGTGGAGAAAAGTCATGGACAATATGATTTGTGTTCCGTGGAAAGGCATCGCGGATAAACTTTATATTGTTAGGAAGAACCAAAAGCAATCAATGCTCCCTGATTTGAAGAATATGTTAGGACCATTAGGTAACGTTTAACAATTTAGTTTATTTCTATAAAAACGCACAACGAGTAAAGGCAAATGCTAACAAGTACCTACACTGTGACTAGAATATTAAAACGCTAAAACATTTTCAGAAACTTACCTTGAAGAAGCCCGTTATTTTTGCTTCTTTTTCTTCGAATCTATGTAGTTCAGTCGAAAGCAAGAGAAGAAATGACAGGTCTTCATGTCTTCCAGCAGCTTTTAAAGAAATCTGAACAACTGACTTCATGAATATGAATAACAAACAAAAACATATATGGTTGACAAATATGTAACAGAACTAACAATGAGAGAAGCTGAGAGAGGAATGTTTGATGTATGCAAGCTGGGGCACTTCTTTGTCAAGCGTAATGCCCAACTCCTAATTGCACTTAATTGTCCTTTTTTGCTCTTGAAAGGTGACGGTTTGGTTACCTGTCCAGTGGAATTGTGGAAATATTTATGCCCTTTGGAAATTTATTAATAAAGGTTTCTCGGGCCCCTAATAATTGGTTTGAAATGCACCAAACATTGTCATTAAAACAACGGTGCGGCAGTGATCATAATGTAACAATTGATTATTACATAACCATAATTACGTAACTTTTTTTGTCGTTTGTCTCACGATGTCAAGTTTTGTGAGGCGAACTTTTGCATGCAACTGTTTTTTAGAGGGTCTCAATCGGGGGTGGTGACTTTTACTGTTAACGGTTAAAATTTTGGCGTTTTTACGGCTAACGGTTTATTTCTTCTCGTTGCGGCTAGCCTTCTTACGCCTGACGGTTACAATTTTTTAATTTTTACGCCTTACGACTAAATTTTGGGCTGTTTTACGGCTAACGGTTAACCCCATTGAAACTCTTTTCAGTTTGTCAAAGTCTAATACTTCATTTCAAATTGCAAACGTTGTGGGCTGTCATTTACCCCAAAATCTGGAAATTTCGGTTGGAATGTAAATGAAAGGCTAATTTGCTCTTCCCAAACGGAACACTTCTGGAGAAAACGGGATTTCTTGAAAGGTACGCGCGGAAGTCCAAAATTCTCAAATGGAATTTCCAAACGGAAAATGTAGTACGTTCCATTTGCTCCTTGCTACTATTTCCAGGCCTTTTGGCTTTTATCCGTACCTATGGAAATGGAACACACACATCCCATGGAAATTTCCATTTGGAGCTTTGCATTGATACGTCCTATTTACTGGCTGTAAAGTTCGACCAACCGGTTTTTCCGATTAAATGATAAGCAACCTTGATATCAACTCAGTTTTCTTTATTTTAAGATCCAGTCAAATTTCGCTTTTTAACATAAGATGTAGATTGCGAAATTTACGACCGGTTTTAGTTTCAACATCGCTTCAACATTTTCTTTGTTCTTGGAAATGTTGATTATGTTAACCTGGCCAAACGAATTCAACATCGTGTTTCAACATTGTTTAAAGGTGGTCAGACACGAGGGGTCATGTAGCAGGGACATGTCGCAGCGATATTTAGCAGCGACAAAAATTTGAGTAGTACACACTGAGGGACATGTAGCAGGGAGTGTAGCGGGGACATGTGGCAGGGAAAAAATCATAGCGCTTGCACACCACATGAAAATGTCGCGGGGACATATCTCAGGGACATGTTGCAGCGACACGTCCCCTCGTGTGAACTGATGCTATCATAATTGTGCAACACCAATTTTGGGGACATTTTGTCCCCGCGACGTGTCCCATGAAGTTCAGCAAGTTGAACTCCGTGAGACATGTCGCGGGGACAAAATGTCCCCAAGATTTGTGTTGCATAATTATGATAGTATCAGTTCACACGAGGGGACGTGTCGCTGCAACATGTCCCTGAGACAAGTCCCCGCGACATTTTCATGTGGTGTGCAAGCGCTATGATTTTGTCCCTGTTACATGTCCCCGCTACACTCCTGCTACATGTCCCTCAGTGTGTACTACACAAATTTTTGTCGCGCTAAATGTCGCTGCGACATGTCTCTGCTACATGACCCCTCGTGTCTGACCACCTTAATTCAGCGTACTGCACTCATTTGGCCACGTTGAACGATATGTTGAATGGGGATCAAGAACATTGATATCAGCCGATGTTTTCAAGAAATTAATTGGCAAAGAACGGGGAAGCAGTTGACAAATGTTTGTGACCCAAATTGTTCACAGAAGCATTTAAAATTCATTCGGGGCAATAACAGATGTTTTACAACCTACTTGGGGACCCAAAAGACGTTGCGGTTGTTTGTTTTTGATTTGAAATGCTCCATTGTTCATACGCGTAATCTGATTGGTTGTACGCATTCAAGCGTGAATTTCGTGTCACACGAAATTCTGCAAAGAAATTGATCACGGCGCGAACAGCATTTTGGTGAAGGTGACATGGGCCTTTAAGTTCTCTTAGCGATACTTATTTCAAAATGACATTAAATGCAAATCGCGGTTTTAAGACGGAAATACTGAGTGTTTTATAATGACGTGTAATTGGAAGTAGATATATGTTGCCCGCGATTCAACTGTTGTTAGAGCGAAAAGAAAGCAAAACATGAATTCTTAATAGTCATGAGCTGTCCTATTCGACGTTTTGTATCCATAATCAGATTTGCGGTTTCTTTTTTGTAATAAAAACTGTAGTTTCCTCCTGTATTGACCTCATTAAGTTGGCTCAAGCCAAATTCTGGGGAGGCAATAAATTTATATGGTAGTTTTAATAACAAATATTTTGTATCGAAGCAGTAAAGGAAAGGTTGGGCGATATACTGAACAATCTTCCATTACAGCAAAATTTAAATCTGCACTCTCCAAAGCAAGAAAGTAAATAAAAGAATGCTGCAGATAAATCCACCCATAGAATGCTCCTAAAAACATAAACAATTGTTAGTGTTTCGATAACGCGCGAATTCTCAAGTTCAAGCGATTATCATAGTGGACGTCTCGAGGAACAACGACGCTTTGCGCAAAAAAGGACAAAAAGGTCACGTTTGTGGGTTGTCATTTCGATTCATTTTGTCAGTTTCTGTTTTCAGAGGTCAAATGACTGTTTGTCACTATAATTGTGATTGACAGCAGCGTAAAACATAAACTTTAGCTTGGCTATGAACTTCCGAGTTCGCGTGTTATTGAAAGCTGCAGTAAACAGAGGGTGGTAAAGGGGGGGGGGGGGGGGGGGGGGGGTGGTCTGGTCACGTTTCACGAAAAATAAAATTTTCACTTCACGGAGAATAAAATGGCCATTTCACGAAAAAAAAAATTCCTTACTTTTTGCTCATTAAATTACATCCAAAGTACAGCTTTGTTTGTTGTCTTCCCCGACCGTCCACTCCTCGTTCTTCCTGATGTAAAAAGAAAGCTGAGTTCTTTGTTTTGCTGATGTTGTGTAAAATTACCTAACCTTGTGGAGTGACCTGGGGTCCAGAATGACGATCAGTCACGGTCATGCATTCGTCACGCAATTTACCACCGGCGTAGTTAAACGCTTACTGGATAATTTTTTGGGAGGAAGAAAGAATCACGGTTTACAGTAGCATTTCACGCGAAAAAAACAACAGTCATTTTGCAGTGCTCATGAAAAAAAGTCGATTCACGGTTTACAGGTGTGTAACCAAATCACGTTTCACGAGGAAAAAAATAGTCATTTCACAATTCACGGGAAAAAAAGGCTTTTCACGGATCACGAAAAAACCCTTTACCACCCTCTAAACACTTTTCATTTCCGAAATCGAAATTCTATTTCTCATTTACACTTGAAACGCGATGATTGAAAGCGAGACGATTCGTTGCGATCGACCTGTAATGAAGGTAAAGTCTTACGCCCTCGAGGAGGACTGCTCAGAGGCAAAGCAGAGGTCCGCCGGACTGCAACAATGACTACTCGGTTTCAAAACATGGTTTCATACATCACCTCTTTACTTCTAACTTCGCTCATTCTCTTCTGGTTTCTCTTCTTCAGCTTTCTTCTCGTGACAATGTTCTTTGCGGGTCGTGAAGGGGGGGGGGGGGGGGGGGGGGGGGGGGGGATTCCCCAATCCCAGCCTGTGTTGCTCAAATTGAAATCCCATTCCCATTTTTCTATTGTTTTTGTTTCATGAATCCCAGTCCCAGTGCACAAAATCCCATTTCCCAGCCTCTAAAAAAGGCAAATCCCAGCTCCCATTTTACCCCTTCACGACCCTCTTCTTTTTATATGTTTCTATATGATTAATTGAACATTCATATATTTAAAACTACTTGATTGATTACAACGTATGTTTTGCCGTTTATTATCATATGAGTATAGTGAGTGTAAATTGTTCCTTGCTATAAAACTTTTCTTGTATGAAAAGAGTTGCTAACAGTAATAAATAAACATAATCAGTCTAATTATAAGTTATATTTTGGTGAAAATTATAAGTTATATTTTGGTGAAGTAATATGTATCATAAGCTTTTACAACAAAAATCACAGTTAATAGTTTGGTTTATAGTAAACAAATTAAGGCAACGCCCTTGCTTGTTATTCTATGTATTTTCTGTAATGATCTTACTTATTATACAGTAGATCACTTTGGAGTAAATGCTTTTAGTTCTATTTACTTAAGGAAAAAGCAGGGATTTGTCACCTAGGAATCAATGTCACTTCTTACGTTTCTACCAAATATTCTAGCCTCCTACGCAGACGTCCCTAGGGCTCGTCACGCAATCTTTTATAATCTTTTTGAAATCAAATATTCTTGATTTCAAGCTAATTTCATACATGAACAAATTGCTGAAATTGTGACAGACGCACAAGCCTGGGCGGTCGTCCAGACCATCAACTGTGTGCATACAAGGCATGTACAGACCGTCTAAAATAGCAGTTAACTCGGGATGTTCGTGTTTTAAGCATGCAGCGTTTGAATTTTACGAAATTAAGGGACATCATTCCTAATCCAGTTGCGTGACGATACATTTAGGACACATGAATAGTTTTAATACCGTTTTGAAGTGTGACAAAGCCCAGTGAATAATTTTCTTTATTTAATGATCTGCGTACATTTATTTACATTTATTAGCTAAACCAATTCAATATACATAAAAATCAAGCAACGTGTCGTTTTCTTCACAGGGCAACAGTTCACAGTCTTCACAGTCACGGATAGAATTACTTACGTATAGATGAACGATCACTGCTTGAGCTGGCGGAGTACACGGGATTGGACAATTGTCTTCCTGTCCCTCCCCCGCCACAGTCATAAGACATAACACATTGTACCCGGTTGTGACTAGAATGGATACTCGAAAATCAGGTTTGGACCAGCGGTTGCAGTGAAAACATTGGTTTGGTGGGGGTTCTCATTCTCGCGGGCTCAGAAACCTGATTTTGGAGTATCCACACAGGGTCCAGAGGAGCTATATTTGATCGTACAAGACGCTATTTTCTTTGAATCGTCGCTGTCTTGAAAGTTAAACTGATTGCGTTACACAAAATAAGTACCGCGGGCCAAATTACTACGGGCTCGGAAGCTGCGAAATCGGCGTACAGTAAAGAATACGGAAAGGGAGGAAACTGATTTAGGCATAGTTTTTCAAATCCCTGTAACTCAGACGAAATTCAATAAAAACGCCTCATTTTAAGTATGTGATCTGTAATTTCTATATTCTAAGGAAATATCGAAGAAATCCATCCAAAAAAGTAGGTAAACCTACATTTGCGGCGACCGAAATTTACGGCTTGAAAGCATCGCTTTCGTTCGATGTGCACCGCAACATCTGGTGACGGAAATGACGCCATCAGGTATTGTGCGCATGATCGGAAGTTTTTTTTCAGTCGTTATCGCATCCGCCGAAGGTTATGATCATGCCCGTGTGCAGTTTCGCGGAATTTTAAGATGTAAATCTTGAGAAGTCTGCTGAAATTCTTCGCAAATTCTACTGTTCTAGTGTAAAATGGGTATTCTACATTTATCCTTTTGTCAAGAAGGATTTTAGTGTGGACTGGGTTTTAAAACCTTTCAAAAGCCGCGTGCAACGGACTAGAGGTCAAGTCTGTCGGTTGTGGTTTCCTGTTTGCGGTTGGTGTGTTGTTTTCGCTACTAATATTAGCATGTAGATTTTTATGTAAGAAAGCCGTTTAAATTTCTTTAATTTTTCTCTCTGAAATACCGGACATAACAGGATCTAAATGATCTGTTGGCGTGAATGTCTTTTCTGCTATTCGTAATGTCACGCTGGGCCCAGCTATTTTAGTTTTGTCTTTGCAGGATTTTAATTTTCAGGATCCAAGCTTTATAGCAGAGAGAGCTGTAGCTTAATAAGCTATTCAACTTGTAGAGAGTTGAAGTTTGTTTCAGTCAAGGTTGTAATTTCAGCTCGCTGTTTATACTAAAACCTCCGCTCGCAATTGCGATATGCCAGTCTGGCAACTGCTTCCGTTTGAACACCAAAAGAAATTAAACACGCGTTAAATTTTCAATAATCTTTCTACCATTTCGAAACGTAAGCATGTTTTGTCCTGCTCGATAATTTTTCTTTCTTCTAAGAAGGATTTTCTCGCAGGAGCAGACCTTTTCAAAAAAGAATTTTCCATGTTCACAGCTAATGTTTTTGAATTAGTAACGGCTCACCGCACTTCCGATCATTGCCACTTCCGTCACCAGATGATGCGGTTCACATCGAACTCGTCACGTGGTACAAGTTTCCTCCCTTTCCTTTCTTTTCTCTCGGCACTTCGTGCCTCGTTGTCGGCACTTCGTGCCTTGTTCGGAAAGCTTCGCATTCCGAAGATAATTGCGCCCTTAGTAATTTGGCCCGCGGTACATATTGTGTAACGCAATCAGTTAAACTTTCAAGACGGCGACGATTCGAAGAAAATAGCGTCTTGTACGATCAAATAGAGCTCCTCTGGACCCTGTGTCAGAATTTGTGGAGATTTGGCGTCTTCGCTTCCACTGAGTTAGGAGTTAGGAACGAGAAAACAGGAAAACCTACCAAGAAAACTGAAGGCGAGGAATACCTTAACGGATCCTTAACTTTGTTTGTATTAATCTGAATCAGAGAAAAGCTCCGGTGTGTTGTCTTTGGATCGAGGATTCACAACTGGTATTTTCGTAGGTAGACGAGAATCGGTTTATGATTGACACCAAGAAGTGACAATATAGCAAAAAGCAGGTAAATATTCTTCTATTCTGACTCGTGAGTCCATCTTGGCTCACAGTTTTTATTTGAAATGTTTTCCGAATGTTTGCAGGTCTCGCTTCATCGAACACAACCAGTCACGCGAACGTCCGATATGCAAAGAACTGAAACGTCCAAACATACTTTTACACGGATTACTGCAGCGCCATCGCGTCGTGGTGACTTCGTAATCAAGTTCGACCGTCCTCAAGTCAATTATTTTTTTATTTTCATGTCCGGCTTTGCCCAGTAGAGACCCTTAGAGACCCACCTGTTTTAACAATATTACAAGTAAGGTCAAGTAAGTATCAACTGACAGTCAGTTCTGAACAAACGCTCTTCCGGTGCCAATTCTTAAGTAACTCGCCGGCAGAGCTTTATGTTTGAATGTGTATTATTTTATTGCTTTAATGAATAGTCGGAACAGCCACAACTCGGTCAGTTTAAATACACACATGGGAAAATTTTTCAACGTCGATGGTTTCGAGTGTGCACCTATGTGAAACTGAATAATTCAAACCTTAATTGCATTGAAAAAGTTGATAATTTGCATTTCTATAATCACGAAAACGACATCGAGCATGCAGTTGACATCTCGCTGTCAAAACTGGGTGTATAGAAAACTAAGACCTAAGACCTCGAAAAACTAAAGGAGAATAGTAAAGGGGAGGTGGGCGGGTAAAAATATTGGATCCAACTTGAAGCAAAAAGACGCAGGAACATGAATAAATGATTTTAAATAGGCCAATGCGGCCTTTGGGGACTGAAGGCTCATTAGGCTCTACTAAATTTCTCGAAACCTCGAAAACTAAGGCTTTGTTCACACTTGGTGCCCGAGCACGGTTCCCGAGTACTATTAACGCTTGGCACTAATGTGAACACACCATTTTTCGAGACCTTGTACTTGGGCACTAAAGTGGGTACCGGTATCCAGTGTGCACACGTTTTGCGTTAGTTCCGAGGCACTACACCCGCAAACCACTGCTTTGCGTACCCACAATTACTTATTACACTCAGAATGTGAACATGTTGATATCTTGGATACCCAGTATCTGAACGCAGCACCATTTTGTGCCAGTATCCAGGCACTAGTGCTCGGGCACCAAGTGTGAACGACGCCTAAGACCTCGAAAAATAAATAAAACATGGCGTCAAGGTGAGGTATTCTACTATGTTTTTATTACTATTTTTGGCTAGGCTCTTATCGATTGTGCTAGCAAAATTTTTGAAATAATTTGGAAAAACGAGCGTAATTTTTGCACTTTTTATAAAAGTAGCACTGCTAGCATAATCGGGTGTCTTCGAGTCTGCCTCCCCGAGCTTTATTGGAACAGCAACAGCAGCAGCAATGGAATCACGTACGCATGGCACAGGAATCTACATTGGAGATAAGCTGTCATTTTACAGACTCTCAATGTGTGAGAGCCGCGTAGAACTCGTATGAAGTGAAATGAAATGTAAATATGTTTTCTATGAGTTTTGTTAAACTCATACAAATTACGTACACTTACATTTCATCTCAGATAGAACAGTTTTCAATTGAGTGTCGTAAAACCAAAACCAAAGTAATTACTCTGACAAATCACAACAGACGCAGACAATTCAATGAACCAATCAGAATTTTACAATAACTGTGCGAATTCTCGCGCGCTGATTGGCTAATTTTTATTATCAATAAGAAGCAAATACATGTCGCCAGCGTCAAGCGCGGGAAAACGCGTGCGAGTAATTCACAATTGATTTTGGTTTTACTCCTGATTGGTCGAAAAGTGGCGCGAGATTTTTTAGCCAATCACAAAGTGTAGAATGCAAAACCAAAGTAATTGCGAAATTACTTTTGACGCTCAATTGAAAACCGCTCTAATGAGAACGATCTTGGTTCAATTCTGACGTCACATATTTCTAGTATGAGGCTACATCAGCTGTCTATAAGGCAGACAGCTCTCGTATGAGAGAGTTTACTATATTCCATAACTGTGACGGGCGCCTTATATTTTATATAACAACGAAGGTACTGGTATGTTCCAAATAAAAACCCCTCTATTATAAGCGCCACGGAAATTTGTTTCTTTTAGGGGACGTTAGTATGAGAAGGGACGTTTATTCGATTATATACAGTATACATTAAATGTACTTATGCTAACCTTAAACACTAAAATAAAAAGTTACACCTAAATACCTTTTTTTAAAGCTATCGGCCGATAGTAACCATGGATGTTATTGATAAACAGATTGTTATTCTTTAGACTAACGTGCCTACGACAAACGACACACAAGACTGAATGCATATCAAACATGGAATCAGGGTCCGCTAGACAAAGAAGTAATCCCAGGGAAGGCGCCAGCGTGTTTTCCATTCTTTCATTCTGGTGGGTATCAGAGCTTCTTGCTACTGGAAACAAACGTCCACTTGAACAAGACGACCTGTTTTCTCTGCTTGATGAGCACAAAACTCAACTGTTAACTGAAAAACTACTACGCACATGGAACGAACAAAGTACGAGACGTACCAGGAAGAAATGCCCGCGTGGATATCGATTATCCCGAGCACTTGTTGGAATATTTCCTTTGACTAACTATTTGTTTGTATTAAGTACCAGTTTGCTATCTAGCACTGGAAATGTTCTTCAATCCCTGTTCCTGAGTTTGCTCTTACCAGAGTTAACAAAACCTTCAGAAGAGTTCTCGATGGCATATTTTTATGCTGCTGGAATATGTTTGAGTTCTTTGATGAGGGCCGTCTTTCACAGCCAATTTGAATTTAATTCAACTCTAATGGGAGAGCAAATGAAATGGGCAACCTCTGGAGTTATGTACAAAAAGGCAAGTAAAATAACTGTTTCCGGATCACAATTAAAGTATTTATCTTTGTATTGACATGTATTGAAGTTAACCTTGATAATAATGATTTCAAATAATATGTTGACACGAGCTTCCCGGAAGTCAGAATTGCATCTGCCTACTAACGTGCAGCTGTCGCTCAATACCAAACAAGTTGATGTAATTTCAGTTTCTAGTACAGTTATCGACAGGTCTGAAAACATTTAAAGAAAGTTGTGCTGCTAATCGAAAAAATGCACCAATTTTAGAAAAATTAAGTCTCTCCAAATAGCAAAAAATAGATCCCGCAAAATACAAAACAATTGCGATTTCCCAAAATTAAACTCCCGCAAAAAATGTCATAGCACACGGCAACCCTGGCCTTACAGTGCGAGAAGACTCTGTAAAATCAGGATGCGGACGGCGGATGCGGACGGCGGAAAAAAAAATAAGAAAAAAAATAAGAAAAAATTACAACAATTAAGAAATAAAAAAAATAAAAATAAAATCTCATTTATTTATTTATTTTTATTTCTATGTTCCTACTGACTAAGTGGGAGGGCCGGATGGGAAAATATCTGGCTCGAGGTCATGCGCGAGGTCCGTACGCCATAAACGAGAGCCAAATATTTTCCCATCCGGCCCGACCTAACTTAGTCAATAAGTATTTTATCATATGACCAAGTTCGAGACAAAATTACTTAAAATTTTAACGCGCGAGGCCGTCCGCTTTTGTAGTAGAGCCGTACGCCTTTTTCCGGCCCCGCTCGCGCAAATGCGTACGGCCCTCATACGGGACTTTCATCAATGATTTTGCAAAGAAAAGGTTCGCAGGGCCGTACGGGTCATATGATAAAGTTTATTATTTTCCGCCGTCCGCATCCGCCTTCCGGATCCGCTGTCTGCGTCCTCATTTTACAGAGTCCCCAGTGCGATGCTCTTTATACTGTGAGCACCCAACAAACTTTTTCACAAGTTAGCCAATCAGATAGCGCGAATCACGATGGAATGTAATCCTGTAGCTTCGTGTTTATCACAGGAGTGTAAAAATAGTAACAAAATACGCGAAAATTGTATTCACTTTATTGCTTCACATATATCCGCAGTAACGAAAATGATTATAAGAATTAGCTGGTGATATCGTGGAAACTTGTAAAAAAAGTTTGTCCGGTGCTCACGGTAAGGCATGTCGCGCAGTAAACGTAACTTTACCCTACCAGAAACCCGTAAGTGGGTTGAAACGTGCAACTGTCCCTTGTACGCTTCAAAACAAGCTTTCGATTATTCAATTTGCTAAGAAGTTGTTACAACCATACATGGAAAATCAAGATAAAAATATTAACCAGTCAATTCGCTAGAACAACTTGCTTCCAATCTCGAGGGACCGAGGGGTTTCCAAATATGGCACTAAGCAATAAATGAATATTAGGAAGCTGTGAATGCGCGTTACACGTTTCAACCCACTTATGGGTTTCTGACCCTACCTAAATATTTCGTACCAAATAACCCCGGGTGTTCCGGTTTTATCAGGTTATAATCAAATACAATTTGGGCACCTTGCAGTTGTGTTGTCCGATAACTTCTGAGTAACTCTTTTTTTAAGGTACTTTGCCTGAGCCAAGCAGATGGAATAACAAAAGCAACAAGTGGCTACATCATCAACCTCATTGCCAGCGACTTGCAATACTTCATAAACCCAGTCTATTGCATCTTTGCTTTAATTCAAACCCTGTTTGAATTGTGTTCCATCTCGTTTCTAATGTTCTATTTGTTTGGTTGGAAGCCCTTGTCAGGAGTGGTATTTCTGGTGTTGCTGTCACTGTATTACGGTATGATGGGAAAAGTATGCGGAAAGCTGCGATCAAAAATCTCCAAAGTGGCGGATACACGCATAAACATTATGAACTCCATTATTTCGGGGATTCGTGCAGTAAAAATGTATGCCTGGGAACAGCCCTTCATAGAAAGAGTGCAGCGAATACGAAGGTACATAAAATATTAAGCTTGACTTCGAAAGTGTTCTCTGTTTCTAGAAATACCAGAAACTCTTCCCGAAAAGTCTCGAGATCTTTCATGGCAACTGATCACACTCGAATTCCGCAATTTTATGGCCTGTCGGGTTAGGTCAACTTATTGCACCGATCTCGTTTAATAAACTAACCGAGAAACACTGTAAGTTGAACCCATTAAATCAGATAGAAAGCTTATTAGCATGAATTACGAAATTTGCAATCAAATTGTTAGTATCGTTATTTGTCCCGTTTTGTTAACATTTGTCAATTACAGGTTGTTATACGCATCAAGTGGTCGTAAATTTTTGAGGAAAGCAAGACAAATATAACCGGTGGACGAATTAACTTGTTTGGCGCATGAGAAAATGACTGAGCTTTAGTTCGAGCGGAAAAAAGTGGTCGTAATAATGAGGTAGTCAGATTAACGGGGTTGTCGTATGGGGGGGGGGGGGGGGGGGGTTTCCCTGTGCCGCCTAATGTTGTGATCACCTCGTCGAGGTCGATGTTATAACGTAAGCTATTTATCCAATAAACATGATTTGTATCCTTACATGCAGTATTGGAAGTCTTGGAAAGGTAAAGGTGATCAATAAATATGAACAGAATATGCTTCTGGTATGGATTTATTATTTGAGAAATGCTGTCCTAACGTCCTTGGTTGAAGGGATATAAGGTACACTTAAAAATCTCTTTCCTGATAAGTAGTAAAAATTCATTTCCACTCCACAAAAATGACGTAGTTTCCCTACATAACTTGTCCCTCCCCGAGCATTGAATGCAGACGTCCAGAATATTGCTTCAAACTTGAAAGAGAACGAAGAGAGAAAGAGAACGAAGAGAACAACGTATTTTTTGTTTAACTGGACTTTTAACCAGTATTGCAGTTTTGCTTCACTTCCATGTCGATTTCTCGATGATTAATTTCATTAGTAAAGTTCGTCAATTTAACGCGCTTATGAAACCGTTATTTTTATGTATTTTGATTTCAAAACATTGATTAATGTGTCCGCTTTACATATTATTCACAGTGAGATCGGACGTCAGCCTGATCAATGTTTTTTTCTTTTAGGCAAGAAAGCAAACTAATTCGGTGGAAAGAGGCAATACTGGCAACCTTTTCATCTCTGCTCTACTCCTGTCAACCAATCGCTGCTTGTATTTCTCTGGCAACATTGGCAGCCACTGGAACTGAACTTACGTCCTATAATTCATTCATGATATTATCTCTTATAAGTACTCTGAGGGCCACTGTGTCTTGGAACATGTCACAATCAGTAGCCATGTTAGCAGATTTCGCAGCCGCTGTGGCTCGTGTTCAGAATTTACTAAATATTGATGACCACAACATCCGTAAATATGGACAAGATACCTGTGAAAACAATGAATTATCCACCATCCAGAAAACTGGTGATTGTCTAAACCTCTGTCAAACAAATGACGAGAATTGTCTCCTTCCTCAAGTCCCTGGCATTTCGTTGAGAAATGTTATTTGCAGTTGGACTGGTGATCAGAACAATCCAACACTTAAATCTCTGTATTTGTCAGTTGATAAAGGCGATTTACTGTTCATCACAGGTCCTGTTGGTTGTGGCAAGACATCTCTGTTGCAAGCCATTCTGCAAGAAATTCCTCGCTCTAAGGGACAAATATCTTGCCAAGGCAAAATTGCCTGGGTAGGTCAAAAGCCCTGGGTATTCTCCGGCACCATACGAGACAATATTCTGTTTAGCGAACCGTTCGAATCTGACAGATATCACATGGTATTACAGGCATGTGACCTCAGCAGAGACTTAAAGCAGTTCCCCGATGGTGATATGACATTCGTAGGAGAACGTGGAATAGTCCTGAGCGGTGGCCAACAAGCTCGTGTTGCACTGGCTCGCGGTGTATATTCTAATGCTGACATCTACTTATTTGATGATCCGTTAAGTGCAGTGGACGCAAAAGTTGGAAATCACATTTTTAAAACCTGCATTACCGACTTACTGAGTAATAAAACTCGGTTGATGGTCACCCATAATCTACAGATTCTAAAAGACACTAGCAATGTAATTGTAGTAATGAAAGACGGCGCTATAGTGGCCCAAGGTAACTTCAAGGCGTTGCTTCAGTCTGGGTTTGACTTTGATGTAATTGAGAAATCCAATGAAAAGATAGAAGCTACAGCGATGGTCGAAGACTCGTGTACTCATAATCGAGACCAAGCAGAAAATGAGAAAATCGTCAACGAGGAATTTGTTAATCTGGAAACCGCTGAGGAAGAACGTGCACTTGGAGCTATATCGTGGAAACTATATTGGCACTACATTCGAGCTGGAATGAGTACTGTTTCAGCTGTAGTGCTGGCGATAGTTTTCCTTGTCGTTCAAGGTTGGTTGTCATTTGATTCTATTCGAAACAATTCGATGTAAGACGGACAAAATGGTCCTCTGAATGGCTTTTGGTTTGTTATTTTATCTGATTTGCTGAAAGTATCCATACTTTTCTAATTCGCTTAGCAATATTGTCAATTTGAAAGTTATGTGGGTTATGATTATACCTTGATTATACAGATTATGATTACATTCTTATATGTCATGCCATTTCTTTTCCATGCACATCTCCTTCTATTGTCAAAGGATCGCTGATATTACCCGATTGGTGGCTTCTCCATATGACAAGTGAATCACGTGACTGGGAACATCGGACTAAGGATTTCTCCATATATGGTGCTCTGGTGGGTGGAGCCTTGCTACTGTCAATCATTAGAGCAGCCTTGTATTACAACGCACTGTTAAACTCCTGCTTGCAACTTCACGAGGCCATGTTGTCCGCGGTGTTGAGAGCGCCAGTTCTGTTCTTTGACACCAATCCAGTTGGACGAATATTAAACAGGTTTTCTCGTGATATTGGCATCATGGATGGGTTGTTACCAGATGTGTCTCTTGATGCTGTGCAACTCGTTCTATTTTGCGTTGGAGCAGTTGTTCTTCCATCGATTTTAAACCCCTGGATTATATTACCGGCCCTCCCACTCATTGTTTTGTTTGTTTTGATTGGACGATATTCCCTGAAAACGTCACGTGATTTGAAGCGACTAGATGGTGTCAATCAAAGTCCGGTGTTATCACATGTTAGTGACACGCTGGAGGGACTGGTGACTATTCGGGTGTACGGGAAGGAAGAAGCATTTCTTAATGAATTTTACAGGTGTGTTTGACCATTTGTTATAATACTTTAAAGTAAACCCAGGCTCTTTTCCATTTATGTTTCCCGCCAAGAAGGAATACCAAGCTCGTTTAGTACTAATGTAATAGATCAGTCTTGTCGTGACGATGAATTAAAATACACTGTGAGTTTTTATCTGTTATGTTATGATTTAGATGATAATCCTAACAGATGATACTCAATGATACTCAATGATACTCAATGATACTCAATGATACTGTGAAAATGACGAGTGTTTCCACACTGAGCTATTTCGAGTTCCCACGAGTGTTACCATAACTTATACAAACACGGAAATATTTTTTTTATTGCTTCATGTGCTTACATGACGTAAGCGCTGAAAATAACTTTTCCATAAAGTTCTGGTATTTACCCAATCAGAGCGCGAGTAGATGGAGATGGAAATCCATGGGGCTACTTCTGTTCCATCAAATAACTTGATTTCGTCATCGCCATTTGTGCTACTGGGCATGTACTTCCTAACACAGTCGCCTTTTTAAAGATGCTTTAAGGAAAGAATGTGAATCTTATTGAAGCAGCGAAAGAAGCAAGAGTGGTGATAAATGTTTTGAAAGCAGAGGGAAATGATCCATCATTTTGGTAAGAGCTGTATGAGCGAGAAAAACAGCTAGCAGCCGACGTTGACAATGAACCAAGGAAACCTTGAACAGCAGAACATCAGCAACACAGAGTGAATATCCCAGCAGAAACGCCAGAGATGTACCGGCAAAGAGCAGTGTATTTTCCTTTGGTCAATCACTTCATACAAGAACTAAATGACAGGCTTCTGTCACAAGAGGATCGTTTCTTAGGACAATATCTTGTTCCGACAAAATCGATCTTTCAGAGAAGATAGACAATGAAATTTGTAGCTGGCAACTTGAAACAAAGTGGTCTCATTCAACTGATGAAAAACTAGTGACACGCACAGAGACACTCCAGCACGCTAATTCCCCCCGAACTGAACGCTCTTTTAGCACGATGCGCAGAGTGAAGACGTACTTACGTTCGACGTTTAAAGAAGATGAGAGCGACTCTCGGCACTTTACCTGATACATGCATGCTGAGACATGGCCATTGATGTAGAGGCCTTGATTCGCGAATTTTGCGCCAAAAAGGACAGACGACTAGCTTTTGAATTTTTTTGAGTTCCACCAAGATTTCACTGAAATATATGTTTGCAACCAATGTGTCATTAGTTAGAATTCTTACTGTATGTTTGTTCTTCTTAAAAAGGTTCACTCGTACAGGTCAGTTTTGTTTTGAAATTATGCGAAAAAAATGAGTAATAAAGTGCGTTTTACCTCAGCTTCAAATTAACGCATGCCCCGACCCCCCAAATGAGGCCCTTCTTCGCACTAACAAAGATACTCACAACCATCAGAAAATGCCTAGGAACGCCCCTGGCGCAGGATTGCAATCTAGAATGGAAGTGGTTACAGCCATGAAATTTTGATTTTGCTACAGGCCGCGGTCTAGAAATCAAAATTGTTATTCTGGTAAAATTTTAAGGATTTTAGACGTTATTTTGTCTGTTTAGTTAATATATTTCTTTGCGTTCATCACTTTTGATGATCTTTTCTTCCTATTTCAAGACAATAAAGCAAGTTTAAAGCAAGCTTCTGGCTATAATTATGAAAACACGATATATTAACCGAGACACTTTAAAGGGTATAAGAACCGATTACAATGGACCAATGCATGAAGGATTACAATGGACCAATGAAGGATTACAATGGACCAATGAAGGATTCCAATGGACTAATGAAGGATTACAATGGACTAATGAAGGATTACAATGGACCAATGAAGGATTACAATGGACCAATGAAGGATTACAATGGACCAATGAAGGATTACAATGGACCAATGGAGGATTTTAATGGACCAATGAAGGATTACAATGGACCAATGAAGAATTACAATGGATCAATGAAGGATTACAGTGGACCAATGAAGGATTACAATGAACCAATGAAGGATTACAATGGACCAATGAAGGCAACCAATTTTCTCTTGGGGAAAACTATGTACTTAAAGATTACTAGCCTGCGAGCAGCTCTCGGGCTCGTTCAGGGGAAGGCAAGGAGCAAGAGCTCTCGCACCTTTCCGAAAGCTTGCTCGCAGACTAAAAGATTACTTAATACACTGTTAATTTGTTTGTCATTAGATACCAAAACAAGCACACCCAGGTCTGGTTCGCGATTCGTTCCACCATCAGATGGCTGGCATTCCGCCTTGACATGATCTGCGTTATCTTTGTTACCTTTGTAGTTTTTCTTGCTCTTGCCACTCAGTCCGGTCCAGGTAAGGGTTGAAAAGTAGAATTTTTCTCGTTTGTTATTTCTAGTTCAATTAACGGGGCTAAAACTTATAATGCACTGCCTGAAGATATCAGAAATCTCCCTAACCGGCTGAAAGACGTTTTTACGAACCCTTGTATAGTTTATTATTTAATGCGTAATTTACAAAGCCTTATTTAAACCAGATGCGATGAATCAGACTAATCTATTTGCATAAATATTATAAATAAGACTGTTAGAATGGCACTGTGAAATATAATAAATAAGACTGTTAGAAATTATAAATAAGACAGTAAGAATGCCACCGCTCATTAAAAAGTCTCTATTTTTTATTTTTCAGGCATTACGGTATTATCCCTTGTATACACTCTCCAACTAACAGTTGATACTTCCCAATATGGAGTATTCCAATGCTCAGAAGCTGAAAATTACATGACGTCAGTTGAACGTGTCATCGCGTACACTCACGTTGAACCAGAACCTGGATATCAGAATCATTACCAGCCCCCACAGGATTGGCCAGAGCGCGGGAAAATACGAGTGCAGAACCTGGGGCTAGTGTATTATCAGAACGGACCAAAAATACTTAAAGATGTCAGCTTTACTATTGATCAGCACGAAAAGATTGGAATTGTTGGTCGCACGGGGGCAGGAAAATCCTCATTGGTTTCAGCGCTCTTTTGTATGCCAGAGCCTTCTGGTGATGTCATTGTTGATGACGTCAAAATCAGGGATGTAAACATTCAGCGCTCACGGCGGACGATGTCAGTGATTACCCAGAATCCAATTCTGTTTACTGGATCATTGCGCATGAACTTAGATCCTTTTGGTGAACACGATGACAAGGAACTCTGGGGTGCATTAGAAAACGCCAGCTTGAAAGACACAGTGTTGATGTTACCAAGGCAACTGGGCGCGGAGATTAAAGAATGCGGAGCAAACTTCAGCGTCGGTGAAAGACAACTTTTGTGTCTGGCTCGCGCGTTGTTAAAGAAAAACAAAATAATCGTAATGGATGAAGCAACGGCAAACGTCGATTTTAAGACAGATCAACTGATTCAAGAAACAATTCGAAGCAAATTTAAAGATTGTACAGTTATTACAATAGCGCACAGACTTAATACAGTCATAGATTATGATAAAGTACTGGTTCTAGATAACGGACAGGTTATTGAATACGACAAACCTGAAACATTATTGAAAAACAAAGGAGGACAGTTCTCCAGGATTTATCATGGTTATGTAAACCAATGCTTAAACAGTCATTAGCCTTAGCTTTAATAAGCATCGTGTTAAAATAAAGGTTATCACAAATAAAGGTTATCACGCAGGAATCCGACGTTGACACAAATCTTGGATGAATTATTGCAAGTATAGTAGAGTACAATTTCTACAAATTAACACCAACAGGGTCGTTTATTTAGTTACGCGCAGGCCGTCGTACTTACTGCAGTTGCTATAACCAGATCTCGTATTGTTGTGAATTCAGCTGAGGTCACTGTAAGGTATGAAAATTTTCTTAAATGCACTATTTTAGCTCCACACATGACAGCATTTTGTTTAGCTCATCCGTTCCGTCTTAGTAAAGTTAATTAAGTTAATTGCTCTACTGTCCACAGACGCTTGTGTTTCAGTGCTGCAACTCTTACCATAATGCAGTTACACAAACACACTTACGTCTAATAGAGCAGTTTTCAATTGGGTGTGAAAAGTAATTACACAATCCTCGGTAGGAAAAAAGATGGCGACTGGTACATTTACCCATGGCTCTTAGCGCACAAAAACCTTAACAACGTTCGTAAAACTGTAAAGAAAAGCTATAAAATCTTCAAACCTGGTCTACACATTGTCCTTAGTACTGGAACGAATATTGTAAAAATTTGGCTTTCTTTGTGCCTTATGTGCTGTGTTAGGTCCGCAAGGTATTGTGGTAAAATGAACAGCCGCCATCTTTTTTCCTACGGTGGATTGCTTTGGATTTTCATTGCTACGCTTTGTGATTGGCTAAAAAATCTCGCGCCACTTTCTCGACCAATCAGAAGTAAAATCAAAACCAATCGTGACTTGCTCGAACGCGTTTTCCCTTGCTTGGCGCCGCCGACATGTAATTGCTTCGAGCTCTGATTGGTTCATTGGATTGTTTACGACTGCTGTGATTGGTCAGAGTAATTACTTTGGTTTTGGTTTTACCACACTCAATTGAAAATTGTTCTAATTGGCGATTAAAACTATATTTGGAGTGTATGACAGATTCATATTGTTACACATAGCTGTGTAAATTGTCAATTTTAATAGTAGAGCAATTAACTTAATTGACTTTACTAAAATTTTATTCATGTCAAAACTTAGTTCTTATCAAGTGCAAGTGATAGTGTGCGTGTCAATGTGACGGAATGTGCAAGTACATATGTGATTACATGTGCATATGATCATGATTCCCATAAAGGGTGGGGGGGGGGGGGGTAGGGGTAGGTAACCGGATATATGTGCGTGTGCGGAATTTCACCTTTCTGGGTCAATTATATTACGTCACTCACCTTTTATCAGTATCCGGCTATGAATCAATAATGGCCCAAGACTTACAATTTATTTCCTCCTTATCAAACATTCTCCTCCGTATCAAACATTCATACGTCTTCGCTACCACTGGGCTCAAACTTCAAGTTAAATTCCCGAGGGAGCGGATGAAAATATAGAGATCAAATGTCTCACACATCATTTTTTCACAGGATATACATCAGGATATACATGGCACGACTCTCTACTACGAATAACCCGCTGACAGCGATTTTGTGTGTACTGTTGTCTCTATTGATTAGTTTGTGTTCTACAACTAACAAAGACAGCAGCAAGTCATCGGGTAACAAGTAGCCTCCTACGCAGACGTCCTTTGGGCTCGTCACGCAATCTTTCCTCCCCACGAACGTCTGCTGAAACGAGCGGTTAAATTCCATTCCTTTTGTTCGCAAAGATCAGCTGGAGATCACGTGCAGATTGCTGGAGGACCAATCAGCGTTAAGTTATTGTTTTATAAAAAGCCAATCATAAGCTGTGTTAGAACAGGCTCCCTAGACCTGGCGAAGATTAATTATTCGACCGTTTATTTATGTATGCGAAGTGAGCGAAACCCCGAAAAAAAATCGTCGGAAATAACTGCTTTCTCTGTAGTATTCCTTTGATTCCAACTGGAAGAGTGCTAGTGTTCGGCAAGAGTTCGGTGAACATCTCAGGCATTATTGAAAGCGCCGTGGAAATAGATGTAAGTGTGTTTTCGTCGAGTGACCCGTTCGTCTGCACCAAGTACATACAAGTGTTACAAGCGGTTACTTTGATCTTAAAAAAAAAATTAAAACAAACCTTCAAACAGTTCAAGAGGAGATAAAAGAGGAATACAAGAAAGGTGTACTAAGAACTAAACGACTTCGCTTGCTTCACTTGCTTAAAGGGTGCATAAAAGTAACCATTTGCATCCGTAAGAATTGCAAAACAGCTACCATGCTGGAGATTCAAATATTTCACCGAAACCGGATGCTGTCTAGCTCCGCGAAACACGTCAACTTAAAAGCAGAAGAAACTCTGAGGAGAGCTAAAAACCATTGCAATATAGACCGTCTATTCTTGGCTTTCACATGACGTCATAAAAAATAAAAAATCTAAAGAAAACGTCCTACAAAGCTGTTTCTGACATGGTATGTGGATACAAGTTTTATAATCTTTCACAAAAAGTTTCAGGTTTTAACGATGTTTTGCTTCCGATTTACAAAGGTTTTAAGTGTGTCACGCAATGCGTCACGCTATTTCAGATAAGCCGCGAAAATAAACAAAATTGAATCAGCTGAAAGTTATTGTTTGCATTATAAGTGCTTATAAGCCGAGTTAATTGAGCTTATAGCAAATACAATATTTTTGGATGTGATTTTTGGTGTAATTAAGACTTTGAATTTTTGGCCGCCATCTTTGTGCCCCTCAGGGGCACAAAGATGGCCGCTCCATACATTTCTTACTAAAAATATCTAATACTCGTTCGCCTATAACTCTTAAACGAAATGCTTTTGCGCTTCAAAATTTGGCCAAGATGTGTAGTTTTAAACTCTTTACAATTCCATGAACATTTTGGATTCGAAATCTATTTTTTAATGCTTCTGAATTTTGATATGACGTAAGTGAAAGCCAAGAATAGCCTCTCGTTGATAAGGATTTTATAAATCGACGATTTTAAACGTCTCCCACACTCGTTGAAAGGCCACGCGTCTCGCGTGAAATTTCCTAAGGTCCAAAGTGCACACTTCCTTGCTTTGGAAGTGCACTGTGATTGGTCTATTTTTTTAACCGCTCGTTTCAGCAGACGTTCGTGGGGGAGGAAAGATTGCGTGACGAGCCCTAAGGACGTCTGCGTAGGAGGCTAGGTAACAAGGTGAGTTTAGACAAATCCTCCTCTTTAATTCTCAAAATCATTAATAATTCATGACGAAAATACGAAGGAAATTAATGTTTAATGAGTGTTTGGAAATCAGTTTATAAAATTCATTAATAATTCATAAGGAAAATACAAAAGAAATGAATGTTTAATGAAGGTTTGTAAACCCCAATACAGATCAACTGAGTTGATGAATTATTAAACAGTAGCGTCAACTTTTGATACAGATCTCTGCTGAGCTAATTAGTATGCATTAACTTTTGATACAGATGTCTGCTGAGCTAATTAGTATGCATTAACTTTTCATACAGATCTCTACTCATTGTTTCATTTCATAAGTCAGATAAAATATTTGCGTCCGATCTGTATGGGCGTTTACAATGGCTCGCCTTCGGCTCGCCATTGTAAACGCTCATCTATCACTTAAACACTCCTCATTTTTACATCCTTAATTTCTCCTTAAAATCATTTTGTTTGAGAAGTAATATCAAACATTCAACACAGTACGTATTTCATCAGATTAACAGACACCTTGAAGTGGGTTAAAAAAAACTCGGCTGCGCCTCGTTTATCAACCCACTTCGCGGTGTTTGGAAATCTGATGAAACACGGTGTCTCATGTTTGATGTAATGGACCTACAACACACGGTATTGAATATTCGATCCATCTCAGTGAGTCTCACCCCAGGCTCCCTCGATTGACCTGTATTTTATTTCAACTTTACCTGTTTCAAAATGTAAAATGACCACAGTGCGTAGCAATGCAAAACTAAAGGTGCCGTTACACGAGGAAATTATTTCCTGCAACTTGCAACGCAATGCTGACGAGAGCCGTTGCAAGACAAGTTGCGGATGAAATTGCGTGTGTAACACCTTCTCTGCGCAACTTGTTTCGCAACGAAAAATTGCGTTCAGTTGCAGGAAATGTTGACCACTTATCTACTTTTTGCAACGTTGCGAGACAAGTTGCAAACGTGTAACATGTAATCAGCAACTTGTCTCGCAACATGTCGCAACGGCTGCTCGTCAGTGTTGCGTTGCAAGTTGCAGGAAAAAATTGCCTCGTGTAACAGCACCTTAATGCAATCACAAAAATGCTTTGGACACATGAAACCGCTTTATCCCATTGAATTAAGCTAATTTCATAGTGGCAGTTGTACCGTGAAAACTAGTGTAATTTTACTGTGGTCCACGTTCCATCAGAAGCTTGCTTAAACTCGTCACTCCTATAATCCATGAGAAAATTTGTCCTTCTTCTAATTACATGTTCATAAAGTTCTCTATAAACTGGAGTCCATCCCCTCACTCCAGCCAACTCTGTAATGGTGTTGTTGTAATCCCACTGTCTCTCTCCTAAAACGTGAGCATACTTTTCACTCAGCCCACAGGAAAGCGTCTCTTTAAAATCTTTTTCTTCGTCAGCAATCATTTCTGCTTCAGTTGGCAATTTTTTGCGTGCACTCAAAACTGCTGAAACATACTGAGCTTGGAGGCTGAACTGTAGAAATGGGCAAATTCTGAGACCGAGTCCAATGAATGTCAGTGTGGGGTACTTTGTGTTAAAAATGTGTTTGTATAGATGAGTTACTCGGTTGTTCCTGACCTGAATGCCGCAGTCATTATGCAGAAATGGAAATGAGAAATTGTAACCAGTACAAAGCAAGATGGCGTCAACTTTCCTATGTTGCCCGTCATCAAATGTAGCTGTTCCATCTTTGGATATAGATATTATTGGTCTGTGTTCCTTTACATTGTGTGGAAGTTTACAAGGAAGAGTACTTTTGTGGCTCAGATAAACTTTTTCAGCACACTTAGCTGCTTCAAGACATATGTCTTGTCCAGAATTCCCAGCCCCAACAATAACCACACGCTTTTCTTGAAAGACATCAGGATGGCGATAATCACGACTGTGAATAACAAGCCCAGGAAAAGACTCCAGACCAGGAATTACTGGCACAAAAGGGACTGAAAAGTGTCTGCAAAGTAAACGGCAAAGAAAATAAATAAATGACTGCGAAAGATGGATAACAAGAGGAACAGATTGAATACTGGTATGTCTGCCAAAAAAAAAAGGAGTGAAAAAATAAAACTTCAAAATGCACTCAAAATTTATGTTTGTGATGGTAACCACCTCATGTCCAGTTTTGGAATGCTATTTAAACCATGGGCTGGGTAATTGGTCAGTTTGTAACCACCTGAACACTTAACCCTTCTCTGTCCATTGATAGTGCATAATAGAAAGTAGTAGAAGGTTGAACTTGGTCTCCCTGTTTACTGCTAAGCCAAGGACAGTTATTTATACAATTACTGTCCAAAATTCAGCCAGTTTGTGGCTGTTGAAAAGACAAAACAAATTGAAATAAATGCCCCAAACTGAAACACTTGTTCATTTAATTTGAAACAAGCTATCTAAGAGGGTGCAAGAAAAAATGCAAATTATGCAGCATCTTCAGAGCTAGCCTGCGTAGCAGGCGTCGGGGAGAGGGGAAGTGGGTACAGAGGGAAAGAATGCCTGCAATAAAGACCCCCTTTTCTTCATTTCTGCCGACACTATGACAAATATTTCTCGAGTTGTAACAAGTTGAAGACATTTCAGTGTCCCCCCTCCCCCCTTGGAACCACACATTTCCTATAAAAAACGCAGAGTTGACTTTGCAGCAGTGATTAATGGAGCTAAGACTGTATCATGCATGACAATGGAGCTTGTATGCAAAGCCAGAAAGTGTGACATGCTGAAAGACATGCGATCCCCAAAACTTCCTACCCTATCCCAGACTCACTATTTTCCAGAAACTCCAACTTTATACCACTGATAAGTTTTTTTCTAGACCAAAACTCTCTTATTTCCTCACCCTATCCCAGACTAAACTGTTTGAAAACCATACCCTTCACAGTGGCACATACATTGTACCCATATATCTGATACACTGTATAATGTGGCCCAGGATATCAACCTACCCATTACAAACGATAACAGCTTCAAACAGTAGAACTCTAGACTTCCTAGTATCGGCATTTGTCACAACAACTTCCCATTGTGGCTTGTGACTGTCTTTGCTCGTCACTGGACGGACACTGTTAACGGCAGAGTTAAATTGAATGTATTTGTACAAGTCAAAGTGACTGGTGTAGTCCTCCAGATATTTGAGAACCTGTTGATGACTCAGGAAGGACGTCCATTCTGAAGGAAATGGAAACTCAGGAAAAGCCATCACCTGTTTGGGAAGATTTGTTCTGAAATTTGAGAAAATATACAAAATAAATCATTTTGAAAAGGTGATTTTCACAATCACTCCGGCATCATGGCATTATTTAACTACAACTGCTGAAATTCATTTTGTTTTTTCTTTCTTATTCAAATTTTGTAATCCTAGTGGACTTTAATAACAATAGCCCTTCAGGGTTGCCACTCATTAGCACATAAAAAATTCCCTGACTTTTCACTGACCTCAAAACAATTTTCACTGACTTTGCATTAGGCGAATTATCAAATAAGCCACATCCACTATTACATTTGCTTCAGCTTCTTTTGCAGACCATCAATATTCTTCTCTTCATTTTCGATCTCTTTACGTTTTTCATAGGATTTTGAACGCATGGCATTTGACTTCACCAAACTGAAAACAAAATTCTCTGACTTTGACAAGAACTAAGATTTTCCCTGACCTTTTGCAAAATTCCCTGACTTTTTCCTGACCTTGAAAAATTATTGTTTTTCCCTGACTTTTCCCTGACCGTGGCAACCCTGCCCCTAATGCAAGAAAACAAAAACTGAGCTGTCGGCTTTTGATAGTTGTAGTAAATAACACCATCATGAAAAATGGCCTATGATATACAAGATTAATATACTCAATGCCATAGGTCATGTTGCTAAAGGCAGAGACACAGTTAACTAAGGAAAGAAGAAAGTCGTAGTTCTCAGCAGCACTTTTCACATCCTGCCAAATTCACAAAATTCACAAAATGTGCCTCAGTGGCAGATCTAGCGAAGGGCTCCCCTTATCTCGAAAAAGAAAAACGGCCCTAAGAGTCGAACATTTTTTTAATCTGTAATGCACCTATCAATGTTAAGTCGCAGGGGGGGGGGGAGGCCGGGTGTAGGTGGGGGATTTGACGTAACAAGTCTGCCCATGGTAGGGACTTTTGATCATTCGTCGAGTCCCCGGGGTCGGGACTGAGACCTGGTAACCAGCAGACATCAAAATGGAGGCTGCTTCAGCTGCTTCAGTTTCCGTGAAGAAGGTAAGAAATCTGTGATCATGCTGGAGATACAAATATTTCAAACCGGATGCAATGACGCAATGCTTCTGACATTGGAGATACTGCCTAGCTCCGAGAACTCCGAAGAGCTAAAAACAATTGCAAGATGCCACTATTCCAATATAGTAGACTGTTACTATCGCATAAGACTTGGATCTTAGAATCTTTTAGTCGTGATGAAGAAACACTATATCACAAGTTATGCTAACGGCAGACTTGCACCCACATTAAATGATGTATTGAGAAATGAACTGATCCTAAGCAGACCTAAGCAGCAAATAATTCCCACTTAAGCGGCTACTACTGATCTTGCAACTCTTTCAAATTGAGCCAAAGAAACTCTAGGATTTGTGCTAGGCCTGTCACCTTTTATAACAACTTATTCTTTAATAATGGCCATGAGTTATTAACAGACATCAATTCAAATAAAAGTAGCATAACATTTCATGATAAGATACCAGAATTTCCTTGTTTTGCTGTATTGTTCAGTAGTATCAGCTGAGACAGTCTTCAACATTTTTATATACTTTCCAGATGAATTACATGACATTTTTCTATTAAACAGACATTACATTTTGAAGTTGTTGCTTCTTGCCTTTTATAACTTTATAATTTCTGTATATCCCTATTTTAATATTCTTGTTTGACCAATGCCTTGACCTTTTTCTGGAAGGGGGAGGGGTGGGGGGGGGGGGGGGATTTGCACTCTTTTGATCAGCGATAACGTCCCTGGGGTTGGGCATTTGAACAGAAAAAATGATCTGAGTTCAAATCCCCTGCCTATACCCGGCCTCCCCCCCTGATAGGTGCATAACATTTTCACTGCACCACCACCCCCCTCCCCCCCCCCTCCTATTTACAACGGGGTCTGGATCTGCTACAGTCTGCGACTAGACACAAAACCTATCAGTTAGACACAAACAGCCTACATTTGCTCCATCTTTTTACCTCAGGTTTCTGTAAATGCTGGAGTGAATAGGAAATACACGTTCGTCTGAGCCTGTGTTTTCGTTGTAGACCCATGTTCCACCAACAACAGGCGCCTGTTCGAACACAGAAACATCAAACACATCGTGACTTGTTAGATGTCTTGCGGCCGTCAGTCCAGCAGCCCCGGCTCCGATCACACAAACTCGAAGAAGTTTCGTCATATTTACACATTCCATTATACTCGGACCAGCAGCCGCAAGGGAGCAGCCAGCCGCTGTAGCATCGAGAATCCAAAGCAACTGCAAGATCCTGCAAGTGGACAAGGTAACTATGGACAATGGAGTCTGGGAACGAGGTGTGCTCCACTAGTTATGCGCCTGCATTGTCAGCAGTATCTTTCACAAATACAATATGGCGGACGAAACTGTGCTGTTGGTACGTGCGGCAATCTCCTCGAGATTTCTTCTGCTTTTCGTCCAGGTGAGAATGTAACTTAATTTCATGACATCAGTTATAACAATCTTCTGTTTCATTAAATTGTTAAACATTATTTTCAGATTTTCTTCAATGAATTAATCGCCGATTACGACTCTTCAAGTTATGTTGAAGAATCTAAACTTCAAAGTACTTGGGGCGACTCCATATTTCGAAGGATTTTTGGAGGATTTGGAAAGTGGGACGCTGAGTATTTTCTAAAAATATCAGAAGAAGGGTACAAGTATGAACAATACATGGCTTTCTTTCCGTTATATCCTGGGATATTAACGATTTTGGCACAGATACTTCAGCCAGCCCTTCAGTATTTTTTTAGCCGGCAGCGCAGTGTTTTATTAGCTTGTGGATGGACTTTCAACACCGTGTCTTTTACATTGGCAGCAATGTCACTTTACAAACTGACTCTCAGTTTATTTCGGAGAAGTAAGGTCGCTTTGATTTCGTCTCTTCTGTTTTGCTTTAACCCTGCAAGTGTGTTTATGTCAAGTCTGTACACAGAAAGCCTTTTTTCTGGTCTCCAGTTCACTGCTTTGTATTATCTGGAACAAGAGAAATCAGTACGGGCTGCCCTTCTATTTGGTCTTGGTTGTGCAACACGTTCAAATGGTATTTTATCTTGTGGATTCATGGCTCATAGTATTTTAAAACATTTTGTTTCTAATGAAATGACTTCATTTAAATCATCATCAAATCTATTGACCTTCAAATTGCCAAAGTTATCCTTGGTGTTGTCTACTTTTGTGAAGTTGATAATTCTGATTGGCATTGTGCTAGCACCATTTATCTTCTTTCAGTTGTATGGGTACAGTTTATATTGTATACCCCTTACAAGAGATGCAACTCATTACAATTCTTGGTGCGACAAATGGCTTCCATTTTCTTACTCATATATTCAAGGCTCTTACTGGAATGTGGGATTTTTACGTTACTTTGAACTGAAACAAATGCCAAATTTCTTTCTTGCATCACCGATGATTGTTTTGAGTTTGTGTGCTGTCATGACATACTGTTGCAGTCACGAGAATCTTGAAGTTGTGAAGACACTTGGTCTGTTACAAAGAAAACACATGCATAGTGATATGGCAAGGTGTGTACATGAAGTATCCTATAGGATCTTATGGCAATTAGGGTCTTATTTCTTATGACTGTTAGGTTTTAAGTTATTTAAAGGATTTTTACCAAGACAACTAAAATTAATGAGATACATGTCACTCAACTACAACAATTTTGTATTTTATTTTATTTTACAGTGCTTATACAGTAACTGTTGTTCAGGATGGGAATTCCAAACTTCAAGGTTGTCAAAATTGTTCAGTACCCTCATTCCACTATCATTCTTCATGCAATGATTTGATCCCTCCCAAATCTCTCTCCGTCATTAACCCTTTGAAGTGTGGAAACTTGTGCTGAACAACTATTTTGATCTTGAGAAAGATCATGCTTTTCCCACACATTTACCGTAACTTATACATTAACATAACTCTGGATGTGTCCTATGTGTAGATAGTAATTTCTCAGCACATATTGTAATGATTCTAGCTATGCGGTAGTCAATTCCGGTGTTTCTGTTTCCGGTGTTTTGTTACTGTGATGCTTTGGCGCACTGGTCACTTGTTTTTCAGCCATATTGTCACTCAGAATAAAGAAGTGTTAAACTCAAGTCTACAGCTTGTCTCGTACGACTCAGAAGTATTACATGGTGTCAGAGGTATAAGCGAATACACAAAGAAATGGCTCTAAGCGGCATTGAATGCCCGCAAATGCAGTGGGATGGCGACAATCTTAAAGAAAACTGGCGTCGCTTCAAACAGCACGTGGAGCTTATGTTCTCTGGCCCGCTCAAATCACGCCAAGAAGCCGAGAAATGCAGCTACCTGCTTATCTGGGTTGGACAAAAAGGACGAGATATCTACAATACGTGGATCGACCTCTCCGAAGAGGACAAGAGTAAGTTGCAAACATATTACGATCGCTTCGAAGCTCACGTCAGTCCCAGAGCAAACCCTGTCTTTGCCAGATTTAAATTTCACGGCCGCGTTCAGGGATCGGCCGAAACAGCAGAGAAATTCATCACAGATCTACGCATCCTCGCCCAAGACTGCGATTTCAAAGATCCGGACGAAATGATACGAGATCTCATCGTATTCGGCACTAACTCGCCCAAAGTCAGAGAAAAGCTTATAAGTAAAGGATCCGCTCTGTCACTAGATAAAGCGGTGGAGATTGCCAGATCATTTGAAGCATTCCAATCGCAACTATCTGCCATGGCCGGCAATAGCACTAACGAACCTGAGGAAACCGTCACCTCGTTCAAAAACAAAACATGGGGAAAGGTCCACAGGGAATCCAACCATCGGGCTCCCAACCTTCAAAAGGAATACGGATATGCGGAAACTGTGGCCGCTCCCACAATTCATCTTCCAACTGCCCAGCACGGGGACAGATATGTCTGTACTGCAAGAAGCCAAACCACTTTGCTGACGTCTGTAGATCAAAAGCACGAAGACAACGATTCCACTCCGTAGAAGAAGCGAGAAACCAAACCCCACAAACAAGCCCCGAATCAACACTACCAGCAGCGTTTGAGTCGATTGTTTTTGAATCAATCACCATAGCTGATGTATCATGCAGAGGGTCTAATCCTCATGGAGATGAAGTGTTCATATCAATTCATCTAAGCCTGCCACAGGACACCCACAAGAACACCCTCCTCAAAGCCAAACTTGACACCGGTGCACAGGGCAACATACTCCCAATGAGGCTCTATCGTCAAATGTACCCGTATAACCTAGACGATCATAGAAAACTCAGACCTGGTGCCTTGTCACCCTCGGATGTCACTCTCACTGCCTACGGCGGCTCACAAATCAAGCATCACAGTACTGTTACCATACCTTGTTCCCACAATGGGAAAAACACTCAAGCATCCTTCTATGTCACAGACACCCCAGGCCCAGCAGTCATAGGCCTCCCAACTTCTACTGACTTGAAGTTGTTGTCATTTAACCTCTCTATTCAAGAAAACGCCCCCACACCCCGTAACGATACAGCTTCCAAGGAGCAACCCATAAAAGACAAACAGGACCTGATCAGTCAGTATCCCGAATGCTTCAATGGAGTGGGGAAATTCCAAGGCGAATACCACATAGTACTCGACCCTAATGTCCCCCCTGTTGTCCATCCCCCACGGCGTGTGCCAATCAGTCTCAAGGACGACATCAAAAGGGAACTAGACGAGATGGTTAAAAACGACATTATAGCGAAGATCGAAGAAGGTGAACCTACACAATGGGTCAACAGCCTTGTCTACCGCCGCAAGCAGAATGGAAGGTTGCGGCTCTGCCTGGATCCCAAAGACCTCAATGCAGCTATTCAGACAGAACATCATGTCACACCAACCCTAGAAGAAATATTACCAAAGCTGGCTGATGCTAAACTATTTTCTATAGTGGACGCAAAATGCGGTTACTGGAACGTTGTCCTGGATAAGGAATCTAGTTACCTCACCACGTTCAATTCCCCATTTGGTAGATACAGGTTCAAGCGCATGCCCTTTGGGCTCAAAATGTCTCAAGACGTCTTCCAGACCAAAATAGACCAAACATTCGAAAGTTGCGAAGGCGTCGTAGGAATTGCAGATGACATTGTAATTTTCGGGAAGACCACCGAGGAACATGACCGCAACATGCACGCGATGCTCAAACGGTGCACAGATACCGGGCTCAAGCTAAACCCTGACAAGTGCTTCGTGAAACAAGAGAAGATCAAATTTTATGGAATAGTTTGTGGCCAAGATGGTATCCAGCCAGACCCAGATAAAGTCTCAGCTTTGAAGCAGATGTCTCCCCCTACAAATCGCCAGGAATTGCAAACCTTCCTAGGGCTGGCAAACTACATGGGCCCATTTATCCCAAATCTAAGTACACTGACGGCCCCCCTGCGTGAGCTCTTGAAAGAGAACAACCGCTTCGCATGGTACGCAGCGCACCAAGAGTCCTTCAATAAGATCAAAGAGTCTATCAGTAACAAGGTCACTCTGACATACTTCGATCCTAAGAAAGAAACCATACTACAAGTTGACGCATCCATGAAAGGCCTAGGTGCCGCCCTCACACAAGACCGTAAACCTGTCGCTTTCGCCAGCAAAGCCCTAACGGATGTCGAGGCAAGATACGCAAACATTGAAAGGGAATTGCTCGCTGTTGTCTACGGCTGCGAGAAATTCCACACCTACCTATACAGCCGAAGATTTACCGTCTACACTGACCACAAGCCCCTAGAAAGCATCCACCTGAAACACCTGACAGCTGCTCCCCCGCGTCTTCAGCGGATGCTGCTGAGATTGCAACCATATGACCTCACCATTCGCTACTTACCAGGCAAAGACATGGAAGTTGCCGATGCCCTGTCAAGATTATCGCCAGAGAGTCAGGACCCCATCCCCGGAATGAACGTCCAAATACACGAAGTCTTCCCTCAGTTCAGCCACGAAATGTTGCAGAAGATCAAAGAACAAAGCAGTGTGGACGCTGAGCTCAGTGCACTGAAAGAAATGATCCATGCAGGTTGGCCTGCGCACATCCAGCAAGTCCCAACGCTCTTAAAGCCGTACTGGCCCTTCCGGGACGAGCTAGCCACCGAAGACGGAATAGTCTTGAAAGCCCACCAAATTATCATCCCTGCCACGCTGCAGAAAGAGATCTTGGCGAAACTACACGCACCACACCAGGGAACCGAGAGAACCAAGCTAAGAGCCAGAACCTCAGTCTACTGGAGAGGCTTGTACAAGGACATACAAGAAACCACGAAAACATGCAGTACTTGTGAGGAGCTTCAGTATAGCCAACAAAAAGAACCCCTAGTCCCCTCAGAGGTACCCCCAAGGGCATGGCATACCATTGGCGCTGACCTCTTTGCTCTTGATGGCTCCGAATATCTCGTTCTTGCTGATTATTACTTAAAGTACCCTTTTGTCAGGCATATACCCAGCGGGCAAAGCAACAGCAACACAGTAGTCAAAATAATGAAGCAACTTTTCAGCGAGCAAGGCATCCCCAAGATAGTAAGGTCTGACAACGGACCACATTTCAACGGCCAAGCCTTCCGAGAGTTCGCTCAAGAGCTAAGCTTTGAACACATTACAAGCTCCCCTCACTATCCCCGTAGCAATGGGTTTATTGAAAGCCAAGTCAAGTCAGTCAAGTCAGCCCTCTTGAAGTCAAAGATGACCAAGTCAGATCCTGACATGTCGCTTCTTTGTCTGAGCTACCCCTGTTGACCATAAACTTCCCTCACCTGCCGAGTTACTATTGGGGCGCCCAATCCAAGACAACCTCCCAAGGAAGATTCCAAGGGACCCATCAAATGAAGATGTTACCTCCAGGCTGACCGAAAGACAGAAACTCCAGAAATACTACTATGATAGATCTGCAAAGCCACTCCGAGAACTTACTCCCGGGCAAAGGATAACCATCTAAGACCCAGCATCACTGAAATGGAAACCGGCTGAGGTAAAGGAAAGACTGGATGGAACTCCCCGCTCATATGCTGTAACGACCACAGCTAGTAGAGAGCTGAGACGCAACAGAGCCCACATACGGGAGGCGCATCAGGACAACAGAGCAGTGGAACCCGACCGGAATGAACAGTCATTGTCCCAAAGCTCCCCTAGTCTGCATCCATCACCCAGTTCAAACACAACTCCACACATCCCCACACAGTTCTCAACCGCATCGCCAGACACCTACACGACCCGCAGTGGCAGACTGATTAATCCCCCGGAGAGGCTGGATTTATAAAAGCTGAATTAAACCAAGCTGTGATCCGAAGGATCACTTTGGAACGGTCGTAATAGTTTTGTTGTGTTATGAAACAAAAAAAAAAAATCATTGACTAAGAACATGTGATCTTGAAGACAATGAATTAGGTTAATACATGTCTAGATTATTGTCCCAGTTTGTCAAACTTCTAGGAAAGGAGGGATGTAATGATTCTAGCTATGCGGTAGTCACTTCCGGTGTTTCTGTTTCCGGTGTTTTGTTACCGTGATGCTTTGGCGCACTGGTCACTTGTTTTTCAGCCATATTGTCACTCAGAATAAAGAAGTGTTAAACTCAAGTCTACAGCTTGTCTCGTACGACTCAGAAGTATTACACATATTAGCATGATGTGCAATGTTCATGTAACTTGTATGATGTGTGTTAGAGTGGGGGTACAATGACAACATCGAGCTTGGTATCCCATATTGTTTTTAGAACTTAAGAAGGGGCAGTAAAACTGTCTAAAACATACATGTAGTGTTTTTTAGCATTTGTAACCTTAGAAAAATCCCTTGAAGAGGAAATTGTTTTTATGTTGTTTTAATGAGAGGTGAAAGTTTCAGAAATATAACAAAAAGAACTTTATTTGAATTATTTGCAAAGAGTTCATTTCACTTCATAATCAACAGCACCATCATCATCATCATCATTCCTTAGGAATGCCAAGTGACACATAGAGTGTAGGGCATTATTGAACAAGATCTTTCCATTTCTGCTGGTCCCAATTCTCATTTTTGCCTTGTTGCTCAAGGCTCCCAGATTCATGGCAGCTTCCTGCTGCCTTTCACTGCTACTGGTCATTCTAGCCTGTGAAGGCTTGGGGGATGCTTGGTGATGTTGTGGTTTAAATGTTTGTTTTTAAACCAGTTTTATGTTTGTTTTTGTTTGTCTCAGATTATGATAATGAATCTGGCACAAAGGAAAATAATAATTAAAATGGTTTGAAAATTTTCAAACCAAAGAAAAATTTTAACCACAACAGTGAACAATAGGATGAAGGTTTCTTGTTGATGTTTCTATGACATCACTTTTTTTACAGGGTGGGGTATTGTCAACCTCATGCCCAATCCCCAACCTGGATCAGTGCCAGGTGACTGGTAGGACCCTCTCTAAATGGCCTGTCTAGTAAGGTTGAAGCTGCCAGGAGTAGAACTCCTGCTGACCTAGCACAAAATGATCATCAAGCCTTCATTTCACCTCAGTCAATTTAAAAAAATACAACATTTGCTGATAAATTAAAGCTAGTTTAAAGTTGGCTTTATTGTCATTCTTAGTGTTAATAATATTATTAATATATATATTTCTATCGTAGTGTCTTAATTTAAGGTTACAGTGTACCAGATCGAAAATTTATCGAAATTTTTTTTTTTGGCGTCAAAATAAAGTTTACAGAATGAACTTTCATTCAAAAAAAATTATCGAAAAATAGTGAAAATTGACGGAGAAATTACAGTATAACTTTTGTGGGCGGAGTTTGTTTATGAAGCGATATGTTTTTTTAAGCGCTGTTTTCTCAAAGTTAATTTTTCGCTTGTTGGGGACACTTTAAAGAGCTACAACTCAAAGGAAATTTGTTCGATTTTCCCCAAATTTGGACAGAAGCTAGGCTAACATATAATTAACAAAAACGTGTCGGCGAATTTCTTAATTCCGAAAACCTTTTTTGTCAAGAGCCATTTCCGTGCGATCATTCCAATTTTTTTTCTCCCTTTTTCGAAAATTTTCTGTAACTTTTCACTGCAATTGAATATGGGAAATCGCCAACACGTTTTTTTTTTAGCGCTTCGTGTCCGGAAATCCGAGAACAAATCAAATTAGCAAAATACAATAATCCCTTTGAGTTGTAGCGTTTTAAAGCTGATTGGGACGTTGGAATTTAGACGTCGTAAAAAATTCGACAATTCACTTTATTACCAAATGGTTTCCATATTTAGATAGCCAGCTCTATAAGCTTTAATTTGATATCTGGGTTTAGGTATGTTAAGTGTAATCTTAAGACACTAGAGCTGTTATACTGGAGACACCCCCAAAGATACACTGTAACCTTAAAGTATTGCAAAGTTGACTCTTACAATGGTGTTAAAGTATTGTAAAGTTGACTCTTACAATGGTGTCAATATGTCAACAGGAGATCAATTCATCAGTCAAGCCAAAGACACCAAGGAGATGATATTGAATTCTACAACAGTCCTTCAGTCTTTGTGTATGTTGTCCATCTTGCATTCATGGCATTGTTTGGGTTTACTTCCATGCACGTGCAGGTCAGTACACATGCACTTATTGCAGATCACCACTCAAAACTCATTATTTTTTCCTGTGCTCTGGAAAAAAATTAATATTTTGATGAGAAGAGTCATATACATGTAGGGTGCTTACATGTAGTAGCCAAAATGTGTTTTTTGGTGAAAATTCAGGATATTTTTGCCTGATTGGCTCTCTTTTTAATTCTTTAACTTGTATGAGTGGTCCTGTCATTACTTTACCAAGAGAGTGTTTTCTCAGCTCAAAAACACAACATTAGTGAGTAAAAATTGTCAAAATGTGACTAAGGTAGGCCCTTCATGCTCCAACCCTTCAATTTAACCCTAGAACGTTTAACTTGAACTTTCGGTTTAATAATACACTTTATTCCAAAATGGCGGGCAATTAATTATTCTTTTGTATGCATTTCAATTAGCCCTCCTTGCCTCATTTTCATGTGAAAATCCTGTTGTATTTTGCACATGCTGATGAGGCAACGAGGGCTAATTAACATACATATAAAAGAATAATAAACTGGCCACCATTTTGAAATAAGGTAACAGCCAGTTTGTGTTTCCCCTGAAGGCAATTTATACATGTTATTTTAATGTGGTTTGACAGATAATACATGCAGATACTACAAGCTGCATAGCAATGTGAGGAATGAGCAAAATATCTGTGCATATTATCTGTCAAACTATCAATTAAGGGATTTGTTATTGCACTGCCTAATTTTCCACTTTTTAAGAACCTGCTCCTTAGTAACTTCTCAATTTAGCCAACATTTTTTGTCCAGTGTTTCATTCTCATCCCGAACATACACACATACAATATTTAACTTTGCTTTGTTCCTAACCTGTCAAACCAGTATAAAATGTGCTAAACATAATACACTTGCATATTTTGTGTGATTTCTTGCCCTTACATGTATATGGTAAAATGACATCAAACTTGAATAATAAATCAGGGTAATTCAGAGGTTTCATTAGAAGCTGGCAACCAGCGAATTTCGCCGGCTATTCCTAAATTATCGCCACCTACTTTTCGATTAATTTCACTGAAGTTGATGCCCAGAATGCTGCAAATGCCACTGCCACTGCCGTCTATTTTATAAATATTGCCACTTACTCTTAATTTTATTGAAACCCCTGGTAATTTGTTCTACATTGTAGGTCATCACAAGGTTCATTGCCTCTGCTTCTCCTCTCATTTATTGGTACACTGCACATGTTGTCATAAGTGATACTACTGAGCCAGCTCGCAGGCACTGCAGGAGCAAGTGGAGGTCTCAGTTAATTCTTGGATATTTTCTCTTGTACTTCTTCATCGGAACTGCATTACATTGCAATTTCTATCCATGGACTTGAAGGGATAGTACATGTCCTGTCAAAATGTAAAAAATTCACTTTCCTAATTCCCATGTTATATTGCTACAGCTGTAGATACCACAAAATAATTAAACACCTAAATTGGATAAAAAGATTCTACAGATAATAACAGAACATGTACTTTGGTGAAAAAGTGCAGGATTACAAGGAAGGAAGTTGATTACAGTTCATCAAATTTGATTTCATGACAGGTGGTCAAGAAATCAAATTTGCCATTATTTTGGCATAACTTTTTTATGAAGCTTAAAGTAATCTCCTGGCTGTATTCATGAAAACATGATATATCTAATCTAATCAGATGGGATACCATCCTTTAAATCGACTGCGTAATATGCATTTAGTCTGTGAAGTTGAAATTTAAAAATTCCGTTACTGAGAGCACCCAACAAAAACTTTTTCACAAGTTAGTCAACCAGAGAACGCAAATTCAATTGACAGGGTCGCCTCCTCACAAAGTTGAACATGATCAAACGTAATCTTGTTGCTTAGTGTTTGTCACAGTGGTGTAAAATAAGTTAAAAAACTTGTAAACAAAACTTGTAAAAAAGTTTGTTGGGTGCTCACGTCGACAAAAGACACCTCGCACTGTAGTTTATTTCCCTCCTTAAAAGTAGTTCACACTACTCACAGGAGGTAACCTTCAACAGTCATTTAATATATACCTATAGTCTGTTAAATAGCTGAGACACCTCATCAATCTGATTGTCTGAAAAGCCGCTTATTTGAAAGTTGGAGAGACCTGCCTTCCATTGTCTCCCTTGGAAGGACTGGAAGCAAGTTCAAGACCCTCACCCCTCTCGAGAAAAAAGAGTAGCTATGGGTCAAAATGTTAGCCTGGACTTGTTGGTAAATACACGGACACTGTCCGGCCAAAATAACAAAACTTAATTTCCATTATTATATCGCCAAATGATTACATGGAAGTGGATTACAGTTAAACAGTTTGATTTTGTGACAGGCGGTCAAGAAATCAAAGTTGAATTTCTGGTAGAATTTCAAGTTTTTTAGTCGTTATCTTGTCTTTTCAGTTCATATTTCTTTGCGTTCATTATTTTTGGCGATAATGAACGAGCTTAAAGCAAGCCCGGGAAAGGGGGGGGGGGGGACTCCCATATAAAAATGACGGGGGTGCTCGTAGTACCTTTTAGGGGTCAAAATTTGTACATTGGTACCGCTTAGGGTACTAAAATCTAAAATGACCACCGTTAGAATTATCGCGGTACCTTTTAGGGTATGAGCCGAAAAAATATGACAGAATATGACATGTGTTGTTTTAGAAATGGTATCTCTTTAGCCTGTGAACAGGCTCTCTGGTGGGATATGGGGCAAAAAAAAAAAAGACGGCGCACGGGGAGGGGGTGGGTAAAAGGAAAAGGCCCAGTTTTCCCGCGGCTCGCTTCACTCGCCGACTTTTCTTTTCGCCGCTATCTACTTTCGTCATACCCCCACAAGGAGGCCTGTTCACAGGCTAAGAATCAGACTCGTACCCAGTCACTATTTATTGCGGAGGCGCGCGGATCCTTGGCGGATCTAATTCTCTCGCCCCAAAAACCAATAAATAGCGACTAGGTAAGGGTCTGGCTCAGAATGAGATTTTTTTTATACGAAACCTAAAAAATAGCACGTATTCACATTATTCTGTATTCAGTTCATGATTAAATCAAATAATTTACCGCGTAAAAAGGTTACCATAGAAACTAATTGTCCGAGGTTGGCCTGGGGGCGGGAAGACGGGAAGGTCATACGCAGTTTGTTTGTGCTCGTCATTTGTTCGGCAGCTTTGTTCGGCAATATGGAGATTGGATTGTAAACCAGCCTGAAGTAATTATGTGATATTGCCAGTTGTCTGGGGCCTTTCTTCGGTAAAATGGGTTGCGGGAATAGCACCGCAAAAGATAATAACGAAAACGAAGGTTCCAAGTTTGATTTTAGCCGAAGAAACACGATAATTGAAAAGCCCAATGTCGTGGTCGAGATCGGTCAGGGTGTCAAGAAAATCGACCGGGAGCGACGAATCGTCTTCATTTTCGGTAGGTAAAAGTCTGTTGTTTTCTAATTCGTAATCCTCTTTCATTCTTTTGGTATTTCAGCCTTCCGGTCTTTTCTCTCTAGCCCGATCTCTCATGACCAAGAACTGCCAAATGCAAATTAACGGAATATTCTTTTAAAACCATCGAACCGTACTTGCGCGTTGCCGTACGGTTCATAATTCACGCTTTGATTTTGGTTCATATTTTTCTGCACAGAATAAACACGGACCTTTCTTTAAAATCAATTTTTTTAAAAATTTGCCTTGAATAAGTCGAGCGTGGCCTTCTTTTGAAAATGCAAAATTTCAACCCTTGTTTGACAGTCAATAGATATCATAAGCTATATGGTATCAGCAAGAGAGCCATTTTGTGTTGCCGGCGAATCGTAAATTATTTAGTAGAGAGTTTTTAACGCCGCTTTTTTTCTATTGTCTATGAAATTTTTATCGCCTTAAAGAGGTAAGAAAGGCCTAATAAATACTCGTAATAGAAGAAATCCATTTTCGTCTGTAGAAATTGGCCTTCACGTTATATTGTGTCTTCTTCGCCCCTTCACTTGATTGAACTTCTTTGTTAATTGTCTTGAGCACTTCAAATGCATATCGCGCATTATGAGTTCTTTGATGCTTTTAGTTTACAGCGTATTAAGTTGATCGCTAAATTAAGGAATTTTTATGATAGTTAATATGACAGTAAAATCCTCCCGCTTCTTTAGTGAAAACTCCTGGTGTGTTTCTTGTGTGATATATTAACAACTATTCACCGAAGTGGAGCAGCGAGGTAAATAGAGGACTTTAGATCGGACTACGAGTACGAGATTTAACTCATTTATTCCTGTCAACGATTACAATTTTCGCACGCAAACTGCTGGGAGGTGACTATTCCGAGTTTCAGTAGCAAATCAGAGCGTGCCAACAATGCTATCCACTGTTTCAGTATATACCAATCATATATAACTGTCTTCACTTTCTTTCACTGTGTAAACAATAGGATGACTGCTCAGGGATGGAAATAACGGCCGGTGATCGGTAAATACCAATCAAATTTGCCAACCAAGATGAAATAAAATAATAAAATTTCACAAGAATCAAATCAAATCTTATCTGGACATTGGACAAAGCTTTTATGGGTGTTGTGGCTCTTAAAAGAGCTGTTGTAAGTGAAAAAATGCGCAGTCAATGTCTCAAATTCAGTTTCTCAAATTCATCCAGTTTCACCAGCATGTTCATGGTATTTGCCTCGAATGAATGATGGCAGTCGAAAACAGACAAGAGATCTTGGGAGCCATTGGCCGTCAAACTTTGTAATGTTTCTAGTAGCTGAGTTTCCATTTCCTTCAGGTTTTCTAGTAAATCGAGACGTTGATTGTTGATAAAGTCCTCGAAGTTATCCATAATGGTAATGGCGGCATCTTCGAACAACTCTAGAGTATGTGACTAAAACCGCTGTGCAACTTGTACTGCAGATACTCATTCAGTAGAGGGGAGTTTCAAAATTGACACTTGAGGTTGTGGAATTGGAAGCATGAGGAAAGAAACATTCGTGGAGATTTAACATGGCGAACAATCTATTGTTAGTATTGTCAATAAAAGCACAGACTCACTGAGAGATGGAGACGACACAATTTATTGTACAAAGTACTGTGACTTTATTGATGACGGTTGACCCAAATTTCTCTAAATAATTGATTATCAATATAACAATAATTGGTGGTTGGGGGAAGGGGAGGGGGTGGTTGTCCGTCGATAAGGGGGACTGGACAGGAACTAACACTGGGGGGGTCATGATCATTTACACCCTCGCAAAAAATCACCTATCAATCTGTTTTCCCTTATTTCCATCCCTGCAGTGCTGTGTATTTCAGGCCAATAAAAATATCTGCTGGACTAATGTGGTGTTTCTGATGCCGGGTCCAGATTTTTGAAATGCTACAAATGCTACCGTACATTGAATTGTTTGGCAGTTTCTAGATGATTGTTCAATCATGATTAAATTTGGTGCTCAAACTGCAAGGCTGTATACTGACAGTCCAGTTCTAAAAGTTGTTCCTCAACTGATTCCAGAATAGAATGTTGAATTCTTATATTTATTATTGAGGAATGGTTTTCAACAATTGATGCCGCACCGTACGTCCTTTGAAATGGCTTGAAAATCAGCCTGCTACATGCACCATTGGTTTCACTCTGTGGTTTCAAAAATGTTCATTGCATGATCCAAATTTTGTTGACCACAAATTGACCACATGATTAGTTGTCATGTAACATTGAACTTGTGATAAATAAATTTCAAGTAATATATCAAAGACAAGGAAGAGTGTTTCATCAGGATATCCAAACACTGAGAAGTGGGTTGGATCAAAGGCTCCTTAGAGCCAACACGTGAATTTGAAATGCTAGCGTAACGCAATATTGTGGTAAGCTTATGTTTTCACTCTGCCACGGTTTAATATATTTTTTTAAATTAAACGTAAGGATTTTTGACAAATGCAAAAAAAAAAAATAAAGTACATCACTTTCACAATGTTCAGTCCGAAGAAGAAAGAAAAAAAAAAGAATGGCCCGAGGAAGATTCGAACCTGGGCCTTTCGGCTGTGAGTCCGTGCTTTACACCACTCGACCACCGTGACCATTGTCTTCAGATAATTTTATTACTTGGAGGTAGATAACCATCAAAATGCATGTTTCAGTTGAAAATTCCTTTCAGATCGATTTTAATGTTGCATTAGACTCCAAATGCGAAACATCTTTAAGCTTATTGTTGTTTATATTCGTTTACACCAATTTAGTTATTTTTGTCGCTGGATTCACGCTGTTCTTGTTACAAAACGCATTCGTAACAAAGCATTACATCACTAAGTTTACAGCTGATGGAAGGAGTGAGCGAGTGAGTGACTCATTTGCATATCTGTCGCCGTTACCGATAACCCGTTCATTACGCATGTGCGTATGTTCACAGGTTAAAAATGAGGCGCAGCCAAGTTTTTTTTAACCCACTGAGAGGTGTTTGGATACCTTATGAAACACTCTTTCAAGTGCTTGATACAGCTTCTCAAACTGATCATTAAATGCAGAGAAAACAAAGGAAATAAAATAGCTAAAATCTCTGCAAATTAAGACCAGTTATCCAAACCCCATTCAGTAGTGATTTCCTTTGTGTTCTCGTCATGAATTATTAATGGTTTATGAACTTGCAGGGCCTCAAATGTGCTCAGATAATACCTTTCCAAGAAAAAACATTTCTTCCTATTTAAGTTACAGATAGTTAAGTTCAAAAAATATATTATTTGAAGGCAAATTCATTCTTTGCAAGTTCAACATTACGGGTTGTCTCAAACTGCGGAGTAAAACCAACGGTGCATGAAGAAGGCTGATTTTCAAGCCATTTCAAAGGAAGTACGAGGTCAGTGGTATGTCTAATTTCCAAATTAACTTTTCGTGTTGTGATATGACTTACAGGAGGTCCTGGATCAGCTAAAGGTTGCATCGTGAATGACCTGAGGGCAATGTTTAGCTTTGCCTTTATATCGGCAGAAGATTTAATTTTACAAACACTTCCAAAAAAAGCTGCAGAGCAGGGGCTTGAACCTACGTCAGGAACACATGGCCTTGCAGAACTTTTGAAAGACAACCCAGATTTTCTCACACTGGAATGGGTTTTGGAAATACTTGAGGAGGAGATAAAGAAATTTCCAGATCAACCAATACTGGTGGACCTTATTCCAAACCTGAAGTTTATGATGAGAGTGGATCAGTTCATCAAGAAATGTGATAAAGAAATGGAAGAATTTGAAAAGAAGGTAAGTGTTGAATTCTACATGTAGATGTTGGTGCCATTTTAGTATAGAATATTGAATGCCTGCAAAAAAATTATTAAATCTTCTCTAAGCATTGAAGTCATTTGTCAGTCCAGTGACAACATTGACCAGGCCTGGGTAGTTCTGCTAAAATTAAATTCAGACAGAAAATATTTTCTCTCTGTGAAACATGAAAAACTTTCCATACATGTAGTTAGCTTTGAACAGTAGTCACTTTTCAATAATAAACCATGTAGAACAAAATTGTCCAACCAGACTGGCATCTTGTCAGGGCCCGGTTGTTCAAAAGGTGGATAGTACTATCCACCGGATAAATCACTATCCAGTGAATAACACAAAGGATTTTGTTAATACTTATCCACTGGATGGTGATTTATCCGGTGGATAGTGCTATCCACCTTTTGAACAACCGGGCCCTGACAAGATGCCAGTCTGGTTGGACAATGTGTAGTTCCAGAAAAAATCCATACCCACCCCATGGAAGGTCATTGGAAATTCCTAGGGGGAGGGGGGTCTTAAAAGCTGACATTTTAGAAGCAAAGTATGAAGCTAAACTGGAATTTCCTGGGGAGATGGAGGGTGCTTAACAAAAAACCTTCTGTAGGGGGAGTATGGATATTTTCTGGAACTGCACAATTTTGTTCTACATGGTTTATTACTGAAAAGTGCCTGGTGTTCAAAGCTTACTATGGAAAATGTTTCGTGTTTCACAGAGAGAAAATAGTTTCTGTCTGAATTTAATTTTAGCATAACTACCCAGGGTTCTCCCTAAATTTCAGCTCAGCAGGTAAGGGATTTTTGCTAAGTGGTAAAGGGAAAACTGTGTGTCTTAAAAATGTTCCGGGGGCAAGTGGTTACAGGCGGTAATATGTGCTGCTTCAAGCGGTAAATTTTACCGGTTACCGCCTGATAAGGAGAACCCTGACTACCCAGTCCATCTGTTAGGCCAGGTTAAGCTTTCTTTAGTCAAAATGCCGTGAATTTACCAGACATTTGTCTGATTACAAGCTGTTATTTGCGGTAGTGATATTGTGTTTCCAGTGTTCTCAGTTGAACCTGTAACCTGTGGCACCTGTGAGGGGTGTCACTGGCAAGTGTTAAAGCTGCACAACAAGTGTTTTAACTCTTTAAATGCTGAAGAGTTTGTCAATTTTAGCCGTTCTCAAAAACAGTATTACGTGAACCTTTAGTGCAGTAGATTAATAGTGTAAAAAAAAAACCCTTTTTCTCATCCAAAATAACTAGTATGGCTATGAATAGAAGGGAAGACTCTGTACACGTGCAAAATCACAGCTGGTTTTGGCTGGCATGGGTGTTAATGGGTTAAGGTTACAGTGTACCTTCAGATCGAAAATTTATCGAAATTTTTTTTTTGGCGTCAAAGTAAAGTCTACAGAATGAACTTTCATCCAAAAAAAAAAATTATCGAAAAATAGTGAAAATTGACGGAGAAATGACAGTATAACTTTTGTGGGTGGAGTTTGTTTATGAAGCAATATGTTTTTTTAAGCGCTGTTTTCTGTTTTGTTGGGGACACTTTAAAGAGCTACAACTCAAAGGAAATTTGTTCGATTTTCCTCAAATTTGGACAGAAGCTAGGCTAACATATAATCAACAAAAACGTGTCGGCAAATTTCTTATTTCCGAAAACCTTTTTCGTCAAGAGCCATTTCCGTGCGATCATTCCAATTTTTTTCTCCCTTTTTCGAAAATATTCTGTAACTTTTCACTGCAATTGAATATGGGAAATCGCCGACACGTTTTTTTAGCGCTTCGTGTCCGGAAACCTGAGAACAAATCAAATTAGCAAAATACAATAATCGCTTTGAGTTATAGCGTTTTAAAGCTGATTTGGACGTTCGAATTTAGACGTCGTACAAAATTCGACAATTCACTTTATTACCAAATGGTTTCCATATTTAGATAGCCATCTCTATAAGCTTTAATTTGATATCTGGGTTTAGGTATGTTAAGTGTAATCTTAAGACACTAGAGCTGTTATACTGGAGACACCCCCGAAGGTACACTGTAACCTTAATACAAAGTTTAGCACAACTTTTTGGCATTGTACAGTACAACCTCAATACATACAGGAAAAGTAACAGCTGATAAAAAAGTTATTGAGAACCCAGGTTACACATAAACTGATTCCTCGATAATCTCTTTGATATATCTTCAGCATTTAAAATTTCCATAATTTTCACATTAAAAATGTGTCATTGGAAATGAAACTCTGGAAACAAAAGTTGAGGTCCTAGGTTTTGTATGGAGGAATGCAAATACTTGAGAGGTATTGGGAAAAGTCAAAAGTTCAGTTTGTAAACTTTTGTATTTCTCCAAACTCCCTGTGTAAGCACACACAGCATTATTACCGGTATTTTATTTCCTAAATACTGTCTCCCTCTTTCATTATTTCTCAATCAATCTCTATGTGAATATAGTTTAATCTATTCTTATTAAATGGTTCCAGACTTCAGGAGTGATTCATCGCTTTATTGCAACAGCTCTGTTTCGTATGATCAAAAAATGACCATATTTTCGGGCAATTACAATGACTGACTGGTACATTTTGAATGCTGGAGGTATCATACAAATGGTTGCTAGGTAGCAGTTGTATTATGCAATTCTAAAGTTCCTGAGCATGTACTTGAATTTTGTATTATACTGCCAGCATTCCAAATTTACTGGTCATTGGTTGTAATTGCGTGAAGAGTGTGGTCATTATTTGATCATACAAAACCGAGCTTTAACAATAAAGTGATGAATCACTCCTGAAGTCTGGAACCATTTAATGAGAATAATTACTGCTCCTGACAAGTTGAGCAGTCTTTGAAATCTGTTCTTCCAAGATGAATTTGAATTTATAAGTTAATTTATATATTTTTATCTTTGTTTTTCAGTTCCCATGTGCATTTGCCTTAAACTTGACATTATCAAAAGACAATCTTCTGAAAAATATCAAGAACAGCCACTCGCCAGCCTGCGCTAAGCCACCAAGCTCTGACCCAAGAGATGCATCTTCTGACCAGGGTGACGAAATGGACACAAGCAGGACTAAGCGTCGTTTTGCACTCTATGAAAAGTCAGTACAGGATTTCTTAAATTACTTCAGTAATGGAGACAGAATAGTTAGAGTTGATACATCTGCAGCTCAGGTGCAGCATATCTGGGATGCCACGATGGACTTCTTTGCTGCGGAAATGGATTTTAGTGCCAATAGAGTCATCAACACTGTGGTGCTGTTTTCATTTGGTAGGTTTAATCCCGTTTTTGGTTGTTTACTTCTTTGGCCCTTCAGGTTGGAGTTGGGCATGTTGACCAGTTGACCTTACATCAGATGAGTGGGAAGTAAAATAAAATTGGACTGACATTCTCAGGGTTGTCAGCAATTTCTTACTGCGCCTTTCAATAACATGTGGAATTTGAAATTCAAATCGCCATCAACGGTTGCGTTATTCCTTGCTGTCAATCATAATTAATACGAAAGCCAACGGACCATGTAAAAAAGAAACAAACAAAATGGATCGAAATCTACCAATCATAATGCACGGACGTGACCTTTTGAACTCATTGAAGTGAAGATTTGTTTCCTGAGAGGTAAGCTAAGATGATTGACGGCAGTGTAAAACGCAAGCGTTGGTGGAAATTTGATTTTCAAATTCCGCATGTTATTGAAAGGAGCAGTAAGTAGGCAGGGAAGTGAAGAAAGTACCAGGGAAAATTGGTTTCTATAGTGTTGTCAATGTTTTGTTTTTCCATCAAAATAGCCAGGGCTGAAACACATACAGTACATGCAATAGCAGGAGGAAATCCCCGGCCCCTGGAAACTTATTGACAGTCCTGCAATCTCCATTTTGAACTTTCTACCTGAGACGCAATTTCATGGGATACATGAAGTATTGAAAGAGTAACTTACTCTGCATTATTAAACAGTTTCAGTTCACATGTATCCAATAAATTAATATATCTGGAGAATAGACTATGGATTCATATTCTGTTTTTGGATTTTACTTGTTAACAAACAAACATAATGCAAAATTTGTTTTTGGATTCAAGAATTCAGATCAAATCCCCCCCCCCCCCCCCCCCCCCCCCTCTCCCGAAATGCACCTACGGCAGGGTTCTCAATAACTTTTTAATCGACTGCTCCATCTCAGTTAACAGGCGTAACAGTGACAGTGGCACATGGCCAAAAGGTCTTACTAAACTTTGTAGTGAAACACTTAATTCACAGCTGTAACACTTAACAGTGACACCCCTCACAGGTGTTACGGGTTCAACTGAGAACACTGCCTACGGTATGTTTGAGTGTGAGTAAACAGGAGTCTCCTTATCTTTATACCATTTACATGTACTGCCTGATATAAAGGAGAACCCTGAGTAAAAAACAAAACTTTGTCCTCCCCTTAGATATTTAATTGCCTTGTTTTATCAGACCAAGAAACATACAAGTCAATAGATACTCACAGATATCCCATGAAGGAAGTTCTACTTCAGGAGCTAACTAGCCAACCTCAGGGACCCGCTGTAAGTATCCGGTATTAAGGTCTTATAAAGCCACCTTCACATGACAAACTTAAGTTGCATGAAAAACTCATGTTGGCAAATGTTGGTCACAAAATTAACGTTCAGAAAACTTAACCTTGTTCTCAGGCCAGGCACCAAATCTAGTGATGAAAGGGGAAATCTTAATTCTTTGAAAATGAACAATAATTATGTGCTTGATAAACATTCACCTGTCAAATGCAAGTTTGCCATCTCAAAAATGTTGGTGTGAAGGAGATGTCTGGAAGTAACTGGATATTTTTTATAAAATGCCATCTCCTCTAAAGAACTGGCAAGCAAAGTAGCCGGTCGATATACGTGTAACCAAGTAAGTGGTGATTTTCCCCAGCAGCCAGCTACATTTGGCAACCTAGGATCCAATAGAAACAAGTTCTATTTGTCACCAACATTTTCCAACTTAAGTTGTTGTCTGATAATAGCTTCACATAAACATATAAAGGTCTTATATTATAAGACTATATACCGGTAATAATAAGTAAAGTCAGGTAAGTAAAGTAAAACTTTATTTAACCAGGGTGGCCCATTCAGCTCAAAGGCTGGTATCCATAGGGGTCCTGCATCTGAAAAAATATGTTACATGAAAATTGAAAATTACTAACATTAAAAATCTAATTACAATACTAATTACAATAAGCTACGTTACTAACAAAATTAGGATAAGAAAAAATGTTTTGCTCGGCAGCAGAAAGAATGTATGTTTTCTGAGTTTACTGTGTTTGCTGGAAGTTCGTTTAAAATTTTCGCGCCACTAAAAAGAAAGGTATTTTTCCCAAATTTTAGTTTAACCCTTGGTAGGGATAGCCTAATGCTCTGCCTTGTAATGTAGTTATGAATATTGGAAAATCTAGTAAAATATGATATAAAATAACTTGGAACTGGTGAATGAAGACAGACAAAAACAAGCTTAGCTGTATGATGGGAACGCCTGTATGAATGTGTCGACTAGAACAATATCTCATTGTGGCAGAGGAGCCTGCGCAACATGTAATTATCCAAGCAGATCTATTTTGTAGGTGCTGTAATCTATCATGGTCTTGCTGTAGCAGACTGCTCCATGCGATGTTGCAATAATCAGATAAGGGAAGATTTGTATTATAAACAAGTATCAATGCTTCTTTTGTCAACCTCTGACATGGTCATGAATACTAAGTTAAAAACTCTAGATGCCACCTTTTTACACACATAGTTCTTGTGAGCATTCCAAGTCATGAAGTTGTCAAACACTATGCCTAAGTATTTGAAAGTGGTACTGTAGTACTTTACAGATATAATGTTCTATTGATATCAGGTTTTTGTGTGGCTTCAGTCCAATAAGTTGGCATGTACATATTAATTTACGGATTTTCATCTTCTGTGTCTGTGAGTTTCCAGACTACATGTATCTGGACCTGATCTATCAATACATTCATGTTAATATTATAGGAAAATAACTAGCAACTCTGTTTTGGAGTCGCACTAGATGTCCTGGGTTCCAAACCTTGGACCACAAAACATTTTTTCTTTACCTTTTTCAAGAATTACTCAAGGTTTAACCTACATTGGCAAACTAACACAAAGAAAAAATGTTATTAATTTGCAGCAATGCAAAGAACACATCTACAGTCATCAGGGCAAAACACTTCCACTCCCCTCGTCTGAGACGAGTTCTTCTTGATCTCGGACGAGTGGATTTCCAAAAGCACTTGTCCAACTGGACGAAAGTACAATCTATTGCAGATGTTCCTGCAGATAAGCCGCATCCCCAATTTTGAGCAAAAATGTTGGGCTAATTAATTAAGGGCGAAGGGTCTAATTGTTTTAGTATCACCCAACTAGTCGGACAGAAAAAGGCAATAATAAAAAAATTGCAAGTTGAAGAAATATTTATTTGGGAATAAAACGAAAAATAAAACCGGCGAATTTCGCTACTCGATGACTATTACTATTAGACCCCAAGTAGCGTAGCCAATCAAAATGCAGGATTTGCATTAGTCCACTAGTTGGGTGATACTAATTGGGCTTATACGCCAGTTTTTACGGTACATTGTAAATTTGTTTTACCGCTACATTTTTTTTATTTTATTCATTTTTTGGACAAGTAAATTTCACTTTAGGACAAGCAAAATGTGAGTAGCACTTGTCCAATGGACATGTGAAAATAAAAAAGTTTTTTGCCCTGAAAGTATATGATTTAGTAAAATGCAAATATGAGATGGTATAATAAGCCCAAGTTCCTTTTGTTGTGCAGTTACAATTTCAAACTTTATCATCAACTCTGCCAAGCCAGAAACTCAAGCACATGATTGTATTCCTTGTTCCCACCACAAACCCCAAAATATGTGTCCTTATCATGATTCATCACCAGTAAATATTGATAAAAAAATAGTGTTGCCTAAACTAAAGTATTAGAATATCAAAATAAATACATGAAATCAGCCAACGTTTTATGTGTATGTTGCCTTGTACTCATTGTGAAAGGTTGTTAGTTCAGAAAAACATCAAAAACAGTGTCCAAATTTAAAGTGAATTTCTGGTAGTTGTTCAATGTGTTTCACAGTAATAACAACTAAATACATGAATTTTCTTGCTATTATGAATGTATTTCCATATAGGAGGATGTTCTTTCAGTACTTGCCAAGCATTTGGATGAGAGTGCCCTGCAGACACGATCATTCTTGGTGGATGCATCAGGGACATCAATTGATGAAGAACATATGTCTGAACAGGTAAATATATCAACACACAAACTCTTTAACATTTTCCTTATGGTTCTTATAATAGTGGTCAAGAGAATTCATTGAAATACCAAGACAATTCCCTTCTGGTTGCTTGATCTGTTGTCAGTCGTGTATGGATGTTAGATGAATGCTCACTTTTAACGTTTTACAAATTATATATTATTGCAAAGCATAGAGACAGTCATGTCAAGACTTTTGCCTTACAGAAGCCTAGTGGCGCCTACAGTGTACATGTAGGTGTAGCCCAGTAGCTCAGGGCGCTTAATGAATTGACCTTGGTGCCCACAGTGTAGGTGTAGCCCAGAAGTTAGGGCGCCTACCCTGTCCATTTTTTTGAGGTGGTGTGATCATTCCACTGATTTTTTTTCCAGTAAGTGACCCTACTCTAGATCAAAACTCTCAGATTTTTTATACGTTATCCAAGACTAAACTGCATGAAACCCATAGCCTTCACAGCGGTACATATCTCGGATATATATAAGTGTACTCCCCCCTCCCCCCTGGGTCTCTACCCAAGGAACCAAGAAGATCTCTCCCATTTCAAGGCAAGTGAAATTTCAGTGTGGGTGGAGCAGGGAAAGGAATATATAGCCTATATAATAGGTGCAATGTTGTGAGCCGATTCTCTGACTGCATTGGGTTTAGGTAATGCTCCACATAAGAACTACCGTAAACTTCATTGTTCTGCGGCAATGGCTCTTTCCCACATAGAATATCTTTGATTTCAAGAATAGAGGAGGGGTTGATGGTTTATAATTATGTTTCAGTATAAAAATGAAGAAAATCCATTTGCGTCAAATAAATTTTAGGAAATGTTCGTGCTTAACCAATCAGAATACTTGAAGACAATAGCTAATAATTTTGTTTATTTGATGAAGTTCCCCAAATACAATATCTTTTAAAAATTGCATGTTGTGCGATTGGGTCTCAAATTACTTGAAACCTTAAAAAAGTTAGACAAAATGCACCTTGAACCTTAACTTTTTACCAGTTTTTGAATCTAGGCCAATGAGATCACTAGTTGAAACAAAGAAAAAAGTTGACATTCCATCGTGCATTGCCGCTCAGCACCTGACTCGTCCCCAGTCGTCTCTCAATTCACAAGAGGAGCGCGGCCGAAAGGAACGCGAGGCCCACGCGCGTCTCCCGCGTCTTACCTAGAAAGACGACTGGGGACGAGTCAGGTTCAGCACTTTCCTTCTTATGCGGATCATTACTTAATGTTAATATCAATAATGTAATAATAATATCAATACAATTTTTTTTTTCAGTTCAAAAAACCACAGATTCTCTTTGTGGATGTCAACATTGGCCAGTTGGATTATTTCATGCATGGACTTAAGCGGAAAACAAACAGAAGGAAATCCATTTTCCGGAAAAAAGCTCAGACTTACAAAGCAGTGAGTTCGACGGAAAACGAAACGCTACTCTTCCCGCAACATATTGACACGGAAATCTGCAGACGAATTGCCATCTGTTTAGCAAAGCAAAGAACTTATTAAGCAAGGAAACTAAAAAATACTAACTTCATTTTTAGAAAAACAATTTGAACTCGATCATGACTGAAAGTTTTGTTTAACTGGAACTCATGTCAGAGCATTGTATATATTGTCGATGATAAAATTTAGGTGATCCAATCACTGACAGTTTTTACTTGCAGTATTCGCAAAGTTTATTTTCCATGCAGGCAACACAGACGTTGTTTTATACTTGAAAGCGTGGCTTAAAGTCTACAGCCAGAGTTTATTTTTGAAAACAAAAGAGATTATTTATTAAAGATGATTTTTATTTGTTCATATTTAATGGTGTTTTACCTCGATACTCTGTGATTAGGCGCGTTCACGGTTACAGCTGGTAGCTAAAATTTGTAGAGCGTGTTCAAAGTTCTGTTTTTTTTTAAGAGAATTCTATTATTACGTTTGTAAAGCTTCCTTATGTATGTGTATTATATAAATTTTTATCTGTCCTTGACTTTGCTGAAACGATAGCAAAACATTCTTGGAGTGTTAATAAACTGTACAGAACATTTTCAAACTTTCTAATCATTTGGTGTTTAAGTAACAATGCGTGTAAGAACTGGGCAATCCTCTATTGTTCTGCGGCATTTCGCTTTCCCACATACGATTGTTTAGATTTTCTTACTGAGAATGCATCAACCTATGGAAAACATGTTTTTGAAATAAAATGTACTGAAACTTTATTTTAAAGCGATATTTCTTTTGTGTTACAAGATTTCATCCAATCATGGCTGTGTTTTCACGAGGCGGTTTTTCTCGCTTAACATTCCTGTAGGTAATTTGTTTACTGACCGCGTTAAGCAGCTTAAAAAATTTATGCGTTTTCACGGACAGAACTTTATTCATTTTTCTTATACCACGCGCGATATATTTTCTTTTGTTAAAACAATAGAAAATTAGAACACAAAAGAACGACAATACAATGCCCTTCTTTGTTGTTTAATTGCCGACAAGCTTAAGCGACCTGGTTTGGTGGCTTAAATTTAATGAGAATTCTATTGTAGTTCGCCGACTCGCTTAACTTTAAGCGAGTTGGACAAGCAACTGTTTTCACGAGATTTCCGACTGTCACTCGCTCAGCGACTTGAAAAATCGCTCGTGAAAACACGGCCCATGAGACTCAAAAACAATGGCCAAGAAAGGCTTCTAATTTTCCATGTTTCCCACGTAGAAATTTTGCTGCATTAAAACTCGGAACAGTTTTCACTAAAAGGGAATCAATAAGTAAACTAGAGAGAAATAAATGCGCTACCTGATGAAGTGATAGCAGATTTTCATGGTTTAGCCAATGAGGTGGACCGTTTCAACAATAACACAATTAACACCTTTCTGCATTCCTTGCCGTTGGGTGGCGGTGTGCGTCACGAGATTTGACCAATAGCAAGCCGTTGTTTAAACAATAGTCCTCGCGGCAAACAAGAAGCTATTTCAGCGCGTGGAGTTGAAAAAATTGTTCCTTTTCAAGGATTTCAGCGATGTTAATTGAAAATGTTTTCAGGCAGAATTAAAGAGAAATATCCCTTCTTCCTTATGGCTACAATTAAATCTTACATTCGAGCACAATGACTGCCTTAACTGACCTCAAAGTAAACCTACTCGGCTCAATTGCCACATTATCGTAAACTGAACTTTCACACCTTTTCTTAGACTTCTCATTCCTTTACACGTTTGTTTTTCGTAAATAATTTGGGACATACAGTTAATTTAGCCTTTCTTCTTTGAGAATTTCGGGGTCTACCCGGGTCTACCCCTTTTAGTTTTCTTGGTTGAAGCCGTTCAAAATTGATAAGTTCACCAACTCGCCTAGGTCTCCTGGTGAGTAACAATAATTTTCTGCGCCCACGCGGCGGTCACGCGCGTCCTTTATCATCTTCTTGTTTGGTCTTTTTTCGGCCTATTTTCCCTCAATTATAGTTGAAGGAAGAAAACATTCAAACCTTCATAGGTTTTGATGTTCAAAGTGACTTCTTTTGCCGGCGTTTGCAGTGCTTGTTCTGTATAATACGTGGACCAGTCTTTGCGTGATTTAGGTCTCGTGGCGTTGACCCGTGCATAAATCAACCTCGTTCCCAGGGTCTCTCATCTTCCCAAAGAGCGACCCTCTCTCCTCTCTCGCTCCAGGGGGCGGGAAGATGAGAGACCCTGGGAACGAGGTTGTGCATAAATTTGATCTTTCCGGTTGTCTTGTTCATTAACGGATTGTATGTTTCGATTCAAATCAGATTAGTGTGTCAGAGAAAAAGAAAAACCGGCCTTTACGAAGTAGTTTTGCGTTTGTAAACTTGATCACTTTACCAAAGAAAAGGTGCTAGATTTAAATTCAGGCTAAATAACGCAAACGTAGGAGATGCTCACTCCGTCGAGACGAAGGGAAAATGAGCCGCTACACAAATTAACCCATGACGCACACCGCCTGTTTGGCTTCATTCTCTCTGTCAAAGCTCCAGTCATGTAATGCGGTTCAAACTTTTGAATCAAAGGCTCTTATGAACCAACTCATGAACACAATACGCTCTTTTTATACTTAGTGCTAGTGGATAGCCGACTGGTCAATCTTTAATAGTTCGAATAAAGCAAATTTTGATTCGAAAATGATGAATTTAAAAAAAAAAAAACATGTCTTAGCGTGACATAAGTATGCATTGTGTGAAATGAGAGAGATGCGTTAAAATTGTTGTGACCTCAGGGGAAGTCTCGTGCATTGCGTGAGTAAACAAATTTAAATCATCGCTTCATCCAGTTCTGTATTATTTCAAACAATGCGTATTTGTGTCAATTCAGGGTTGCCACGGTCAGGCGGAAAAGTCAGGGAAAAACAAAAATTTTTAAAGATCAGGGAAAAGTCAGGGAATTTTGCAAAAGGTCAGGGAAAATCTTAGTTCTTGTCAAAGTCAGTGAAAAGTCAGGGAATTTGAATCGATTTGTTGGTGAAGTCAAATGTCAGCGCTCAAAATCCGTGAAACACGTAAAGAGATCGAAAATGAAGAGAAGAATTTTGATGGTCTGCAAATGAAGCTGAAGCAAATGTAATAGTGGATGTGGCTTATTTGATAATTTGCCTAATGCAAAGTCAGTGAAAATTGTTTTGAGGTCAGTAAAAAGTCAGGGAAAAGTCACGAATTTTTTATGTTCTAATGAGTGGCAATCCGTCATGCTTAGACATGTTTTTTTAATAAACCGTTTTCAAAACAAGATTTTATGTCCCCGAGCGCGGGCTACACATTTAAGCCCCATTTACACTGCCGAAAAATTTTGGCACGGCTCGGATGAAAAAAGTACGCATACCAAAAAAATTGGTTCGGCACGGATAGATTTTGTCGTGTAAACTACTTTGCCCCATCCGTGCCGGACCAAACTTTCACCCGTGCTCGGACCATGTCGAGAGGTAGTCCGAGCACGGATAAAATTGGTACGCGATCCTGAAAATCTAGCCCAGCTCGGATAAGGTGTGTAGTGTAAACGATTAGCCGTGCCGAACCAACTTTTCTCTGATGAGCCTTCGCGCCTTTGGTCAGCACCGATTTGAGAGAGCATGTGCAAATCGACCCGCGATTCACTCAACATGGCGTTTAGCGGGAAGCTGAAGACCCTGCAAAAGTCGCCAGGAAAATCTCGCGGGATAGTGGTCTTCTTATGAGAAGAAATTCTAAGAACTTTTCGTCCGCCATGTTAGCAGCATGCGCACTAAGCAAGAATCGAGTACGCTGGCCGAGATGTTGAGCCTTTTACCCGTACCAAAACACAATTTTACATCGTATAGCACGGTAGAAGAAAGGACGTGTAAATGACTAATCAGTACTATTTTTTTGGGTACGCGTACCACTTTTATCCGAGCCGTGCCTAAAATTTTCTGCAGTGTAAATGGGGCTTTAAAAACAACATTTACCGTGCTGTTGCGTTTTCTAACTTTAAAAAAACCCTTCTGAAGTCCGCATATCGGTTTTAATTTTCCAGATCTCGAAGCCTTATTCGCTGGTCAGCTGAATTATATGTCACTTTATATGTTCACTACCACATGAATAAATAAGGCCCAGTTCAAACGTCGAACTTCACATGTGCCGAACCTAATGCAAATGAGCAAAATCTATTGTTCTTGCTAATTTGCATTAGGTTCGGCACATGTGAAGTTCGACGTTTGAACTGGGCCTAAAGTGTTGTTGTTTACAGCCGATCGAGTAAATGTTTGCCTCGCACCAACACATCGCCATAACCTGTTTTATTTCACGAGTTAAAAATGAAATTCTTTGCTCTGATTTCGTAAGTCCGGTTTCAAATGCTTTAGTTACACTTTCAGATGCTCTTTGACGAAAATAGAACATGTCCAATTTTTTTTTTTTTATCTTTCATCGAAGAACTTCACAGTTTTGTTTCTTGACATGAATCAGTCATGCGTCTTGTCAAGGTTTTCTTTCGGTTGTACTTTCTTTCGGTTGTACTTTCTGTAGTTTATGTGACGAAAAATATGTCAAAATTTTGTACATGTGTTCCGTTAACCTCATCTCTAACTTAGGGGGTGTTTACATGGGAAAACTCGCACCGGCGCGAGTTTCATACCGGGATGACTTCGTGATTTCGTATCGCGTTTACATGATGTCTGGGTCATTTCATACCATGTTTACATGAAACCTGAATCAAGCGGTTTCACTGGACTCGATGGTTCGACCCGGCCTTCCAAAATCAGTTTCCCGTTTTTCTCCAAGGGACTTCAGGATGTGCTCCCACAAAAGAACTTTGTCAGAATCCCATTCTATACCTTCGCCAAGTTTTTGACGTTTATAATTTCGTACTGCTAGAAGCAGTGCGTCAGTTTTTCTGACGAAGCCATCTTGGATTGACAAAAATTTCGCATGCGCTACCCGTTGTGGTCGTTTCACGTTTACGAAATCTCGTAACGGAGTGAAATTCTCGCCCCGGTGCGACAACCGGGGTGAGCTCACGCCGAGGCGACTCGCGCCGGCATGACATTTTGTGGTGGTATCATGTAAACAAATGTAGAGCCATAAAAGGGAACCGGAGTGAACTCGCCCCGGTGTCATGTAAACACCCCTTACACGCTTAACGGTACTGAACGGAACCAAATGTGTTAAAACACGATTGAAAAAACGCAGGAGCCCCAAAACGCTATATTTCTCTTGTTTCGACAACGGAGGTTACAGAATGATTTCCTTTTTTAAGTAAAAAAAAAAAAAAACACGGAAAAAAGCTGAGGATCGAGGTTTCAAAACTAGGAAATAGACAAGTGCACGATCAAAATGCATGTTGGACATTTGTAAACAAACTTCAAACTTTGATCATATCACTTTGACCAAAGAAACTATAACATCTCAAGACCTGGGTCAAAGGCTTTAACACAAAATAGCTATCCACAGTTGCATTTAATCTTTCGGTTTGGTCTCAATCATGCCATTGTTGAGTTACTTTTTCTACGCAGTTGTCAGCCCTTGCTTCTTATAGTATACAAAGAAAATTCGCTGGCATATCGCCGATTTTCTTTAAAATCAGCTTAAGTTTTGATCACGTGACCAAACTTATGCGTTTAGACAGAAGAAGAAGACGTCAAGATTTACATTCAGGGAAAATTTCAACCTCGTTTAGGCAATCTAGCCGAAGATATTAAGTGTCAACCATATTTTCGGAACAGACTTTAAACTCAGGCCTTAAACTGCTTGAGATGTAAGCCGGACCTTACGCTAAAATCGTATAGCGGACATGTCAATGCTTGAAATTTTCTAATTGTCATTAGAAAAATAAAATTTTGGCTACCTCGTTGATTCAGAGGGATTTTCACATGAATATCTCTCCATTAACTATGAGCCACTTCGAAGCTAGTTTTTGTCCGTTGTAGAGAGTAGGCCGTTAGTGGAGTTTCGTTTTCGATTGCAATTCAGAAAGAACTATATTTTATTTCATAAATAAAGAAAGATGGTAGATGTTAAGCTCGGTAATGAAATAAGAAAGATGTAATGTTCATCATGTTACGAGCGTGGGACAAAGAAAAATCCTGAGTCCCCAGACGTGATTCGAACGTAAGACCATATTTTACTTGTTAAAAAAAACCCGCACAATATAGAACACACGCCTCCGTTCGGAGACCAGAACACCCACTCCCATTGCGTAATGGGAAGGCATCACTGGCGCTTCAGACCGACACCTATGCCGACACTGAGTAAAGGAAATGACTCGGCAGCTTTAAACAAAGTAACATGCAAACCATTTTTAATGGCCCACAAACTATTAGACTGCAAAACAGTCGGTTTTTCCCTCTTACTGCGCCTTTCAATAACATGCGGAATTTGAAATTTAAATTTCCACCAACGGTTGCGTTTTACACTGCCGTCAATCATCTTAGCTTATCTCTCAGGAAACAGATCTTCACTTCAAAAGGTCACGTCCGTGCATTATGATTGGTAGATTTCGATCCATTTTATTTGTTTCTTTTTTACATGGTCCGTTGGCTTTCGTATTAATTATGATTGACAACAGGGAATAACGCAACTGTTGGTGGAGATTTAAGCCATGCGAGGTTCGTATCCACACTCGCTCCAGATCTTTTCGGTGGCGCACTTTTTTCGTAGGCCGAGGACTCGCGCAAAAATACGGACTGTTTTGCAGTCTAACAAACGATCGCACATCAACAAAAGATCCTACGTACAGATCCAGATCCTGCGTACACCAGCAGCATTTTCGTTCGCCGTCCTTTGCTTCTTCCTTGTTCTGACGTGACGCTTCAAAGTATTGTTCGACTTTTATAAACTGTAGAATTCTTTCTCGCCAATACGCCTTACGTTTGAAACCTACAGTTGCTAACACCAGTGAAAGGAAACATATTTTGCTATTTCATCAGATCAGCGTGGTTGCTTGGAAACAAGTGCCTACGACATAACCCGATGTTGCAACTGGACGAGTTCTCTCTTGCATGGGAATAAAGACCACACTAAAGCTCAAGGAATCTCAGGAATTTTGAAGACGTAGCACTGCAGAAGCCACTATAACATTACTGCAGTATTAAAAATTATTAATATTATTTTGTTAAAAAAAAAAATGTTCATTCAGGTTTACTGAAAATAATAATAATAAAAAAATACTGTCAGGAGTGGGATTCGAACCCACGCCTCCATTCGGAGACCAGAACACCCGCTCCCATTGGTTAATGGGAAGGCATCACAACCTTGAGTCTGGCGCCTTAGACCGCTCGGCCATCCTGACGTGTGGTACCTTCGTAAGTAGAATTAGGACTTTTCATCACATTATCAAATTATAATTAACCCGTTAATTAAAGTTACAGAGTACCTTAATGTCCACCTTTTTTGTGTTTGTTTTTGTTGTGTTTTGTTTTGTTTTTATTTGTTTTGTTGGTTTCAGAATGATGTTTCGTCTAAAAAAATATGGAAAAGAGTGAGAAATTGGCTGGGAAATGATGGTATGACGTTTTGACCGGAAGTTTCTTTCTGACGCGCGATATTATTTAAACATATAATCAAAAAACACGCGTCGGATAATCTTTAAGTTCTGAAAACTTTTTCGATGAAGCCATTTTTCTCGACAGAGTGACAAAATTTCCAACAAAGCATCACGGGAAGCATGCAAATTCCTCCTTTGGGGATCACCGTTAGCAGTAAAGTGGTTAATGATCCATCGCGGTCAAACGTCCAAGGCGTTTTTCATTTTAATTAGTGGGATTTCATTTAATATTAAATGGAAATATGGGCAAGGATGTATAAAAAGCAATTAGTTGACGTAACTATCTTTTAATTTTGCCAGGCTTAGGGTAATAAGCTCCTGATTTTTCTCAAAATAATGAGACCGAAACTCTTTGCGCCTGATCAAAATTATGTTGGAAAATGGCGTTGATAATTCTGCAGTTCACGGTTTTTAAACGCTTAGAACTTTTTTTTAGTAAACTTTCAACACGTTTGGTAAATTGACAGTGCATTGGCAATATATTAAACTTTAAACGGTGAAAATGACAACTTTAACTTTTAAGTACTTTGCAATTTCTCTCTTTCGGACGGCGGTTAAATAAACGATTTCAACCGTTCCTCTAGCCCCAGTTGTTCAAAAGGTGGATAGCGCTATCCATCGGATAAATCACTATCCAGTGGATAAGTATTTACAAAATGCTGGAAAGTGATTTATCCGGGGGCCTGGAAAATACGGTACACGTGATAAGCGTTAATAGGACATTACAGGTAGGCATACTTGAAGTTTGATCTTCGATGATTGGCTGATCTGGTTATGGCGCCATATTGAGAATCCACTCACAAATGCCGACACAAAATGCCATGTTTCATGATGTTTGTGGCATGTTTTAGTTAAAAGACGTGCTTCCCAGATTTATGTCTTAACTATGTGATCGGACAGCCACAAGCGTTTATTTTTAGCTAGCTGTGGAGGTGAGCTCTGTCAAGGTGAAATAGACTATCGGGACTGAAATAGCGGTTAAATAGACTACCGGTAGTTAATTTTTACATTCACGCTTAAGCTTATAAGCTTAATTTTTTTTGCATTCGGCAATTTTAGATAAAGCTGAATTAGGCATAAGCTTATGTTTAATTCGGGGAATGATTCGTTGCCTTAATAATAGGCTGTTTGCAAAGCTCCAGGCCAATTTTATGGTTTCCTTTGTAAGTTACAATACAAGCTAAACTAACAATTTGTTGAAGTTTTGGAAGCTATTATTTTGTAGATAGACCCTTTCTCTGTTTATAGACTTTATAAAAGCATTAATCTGTTCAAGTAAGTTATATAATGTACATTGTTGTGTAAAAAAATTAAACTAAAACGCCGGGAAATATTAACACCTATAAATTTAAAGTTGCTTGCAGTCCAGTCAGTCCAGTTGAGGTATCAAACTTGTAGAAGCAATCAGATAACAGAACTGTCTTACAATGATGTGATAATTTAGATAACTGTTTTATTTTCCAAATCTAGATTCCCCCTCATTTTATAGAAGTGTGAACTTCTGAGATGAATACCGAATTCAAGAAGGTACGTCATCATTTCAAATTTGTCTGTCAGTTTTGTTCAAAAATCAAGTATTATTAATTTACATCTACTAACCATAAGATCTGAAAGGATTCAATAGTAATAAGCTTAATATTATATATTTTACAACTGATTATTTTAGGGTGTAAAGAAAGTCCTTACCGTGAATAAATTTTCTTGGGATGGTTCTAAGGCCTCTAAGGATGCAGGAGAAGGCTCTGATGAAGCAGCTGCAGATAAACCAGAGGAGAAATCCATGGCCACATCTCTTAAAAATGTTAGTACAATGTTCTTTTATGTAAATTACAGTGCAAAGGGAAAAAGTGTGACCAATCAGAAAAATAATAAATGAATGGGGTTAGTTTCTAGAGAGACTGTGGTGCTGCGTCGGTGGGGGTGAAGCACAAGAATTTGGTTTTATCGACTGAGTCGATAAGGTAAATTAGCCACCGTAAAAAGAATCTTTTTACGGTGGCTAATTTACCTTATCGACTCAGTCGATAAAACCAAATTCTTCAGAAAAATAATACTTTAGCACCCTCATTCCAATAAGCACTCCCTTTTTAACTTGCAGATGGGGAAAAATATGCAAATTTTCCTCCCTTCCTTTTTTCCTTCCTTGCTATAAACTTTTCTTGGTAATTCCATGACCATTGCATAAGGCTTGCGCACATATTTTTTCCATTCCAAATGCGATAGGTAATGATCACCTGCCTTACAACATGGAGTCAGCATTGGAGGGAGGAAGGGTGGGAAGTTGTACGCAGAGGGTGGCGGGGGGAGGGGCGTAAATGGGTTGGTGGAGCAAAATGCGTAGTAGAGGGGAGGGTCCAAAGGTTGTTTTGTATTCACATGTTGGCTTGTAGGAGCCTTTGATAAAGAAATAAAAAACGTGCCGAGTGTATTATTGAGTTATATAAGCACGCGGGAATTTTTAAGAAAACACGAGAGAAGTGCAGAGAAGCACGAGCCAAAGGCGAGTGCTTCTTGCACTTCTCAAGTGTTCTTAAAAATTCCCAAGTGCTTAAATAACTCAACAATGCAGGAGGAACAAGTTTTTTTATTTCTTTTATAAACTATAAACGGTCATTATGAAACTTATGTCATGCGTGTGCTTTATCGAGTTATATAATGCACTCGGTTTAACCAATCACAGCGTGCGCATTTCCTTGGGCATTTTATAATTAATTATAACTGCCCCCAACAAATGTTCTGTTCATAGAAACATTTGAATGCAGAGGTCCACGCAATGTGTAAAAAAAATGCACTGGTTTGGTTTTGCCGGATATCTATGAAGAGATACTTGAACCAGATGTCACCTGAAGTGTATAGGACAAACGGAATGCAAGGCTGGCTCTACAACAATGGGCTGATTTATTTAGTGGCGAATATTAAAAAATGTTCTCTTGTTAATACATGTATAAGCATCCTTATTCTCATTTGTGACCACATTTTAACAAAAGCCCCATTTCAATAAGTGCTCCTATCATGTAAATGCCTTTAGTCCAAGCACCCCCTATTCTTTAGGAACATTTTGAATTGATGAGACTTAGACAGTAAAGCCATTGACACAGGATAGAAAGGATATTTCTTCATGTGATCAGGTGTTGAATACTAAACTGACCGTATTGATCAGTCTTAATACCGGTAACTGTTTCAGCTTTGCTGTTGTAATAAATTGTAGATTGCTTAATTGTGACTAGTACTACTCCTATTATGCTGACCGTCCCGTGTTTTACCACTCTGACAAAACATTTTAAGAATTCCATTGTGTCACTTCAGTGTCCTATGTTGGTTCCAGTGGAAGATGTACTACCAAGGGTGTTGTTTTATGAGTCAGAGGGTCAACTGCACAGACAGGCCAGTTTCTTATAAAGTTAATACTATATTTCTTAGTTATGTGCTGTGGATGCTGTTATTTAATTTAAACTTATTCTACAGTTTATTTAAGTGGTTGATTTTTGTTTTAGACTGTTGACAGAGTACGGTTGAAGATGAAGGTGGCCCCTACGTTACAGAAAGCACCTGATTCTGACAAAGATGAAGAAAAAAGGTAGATTAATTTTTTAACAATTTTTATTTGGTTACTCAAAGGGCAAGCTCTGCACTTCCTTGTTGCTTGCCCTTCACATTGCAAAGTGCCTGTGATGGAGGCTAATCAAGGTCTAGCCATGTAAATGTTCATATTGCCTTTATATCAGTACAGGTTTTTCTCCAGGTTCTCAGTACAGGTTTTCCTCCTTGACCACAGTAGCTGATGTTTCGTGGAAATAATAAACCCAATTAAATTTGGGTAGAGGACCTGAATAATGTAACCTTGTTGCTTTCCTCTTCAAATGTTGTGCATAAATGCATGTATTTGGAATTAATGAGACAGCTTGTTGTAATAATTATTATTTCAAATACTGTTGACAAATATTGGTTTTCTCAAGCTGTGTTTACAATCTTGTGGAAGAAAATGTTACATGTCAAGTGTGTAGATACTAAATGGTCATGATGATAATTATCATGAATATGATCTTTTTGTATACAGAGAAAAAGAATTCCATGCTGTGTTCCATGCAATTCAAAATGAGGTAATGTCTCTTTTTTTTGTTAAAAAAACTGAAGGTACATGTACATCAAATAAAAATGATTGGAAGAAGGTTAGTCAAGTGGTAAGCAAGCCAAGCTTTTGATTGGTAGGTCTGTGGTTTGTCGGGTCTGTTTTTTTTTCCTCTCATCTCCACCCAGAAGTACACCTTAAATGGCTACCAGGGAATCATTAGATAAAGTTAACAAAATTCTGAGTGACCCTGCAATGGACTAGTTTCATATCCAGGTGAAGTAGTATTGCTCATTGTGCAATAGCCCTTATCGTAGATGAGTTTGCCACGCCAACATATCAGCGGTTTCTCGCTTTCTTGACCCTATAGTCTCGTTTTGATGTTTACGAGAATCGTCGTCAGAGGTTCTTGTAAACATCAAAACGAGACTATAGGGTCAAAAAAGCGAGAAACCGCTGATATGTTGGTGTGGCGTACTCATCTACGATAAGGGCCATTAAAAAAAAGGTGCTTTATGAAATCAATTAACAAATTGACATCAGTTTTTATGCATCTGTCCTCTTATTGATGATAAAATTTGTCATAACATTGTCAGGCAAGTGGATCCACAGCAAACTTTGACAATGTTATAACAAATTTTATCATCAATTAGAGGACAGACACATAAAAAACTGACGTCAATTTGTTTTTTACAATAACAAAAACCCCAAAATCGTAAAAAAAAAAACCCGGATATAAAGAGTGAACGCAAGGTAAACATGACAAATTGCGGAGCTTTATTCAAATTGATGCAATCATTGTCAATAAGTTTTTTTGCTTTCTCATTGGCTAACTGATAACAATAAAGAAATTTCATTGGCTAAAAAATTGACAGGATGACATCTTGCATAAATTAAAATTTTATGTGTCTGTACTCTTATTGATGATAAAAATTGACCAATCAGCATGTGAGAATAACTTCAGTTATTGTAAAAATACTTCATGGAGGTATAAGTGGCATTCTAGCTTTTTCAATTTCTTTGATTGGATTTGCACTTCTACCTTTTCTATACTGCTATGGTTACTGGCTTTAGCATTGCAGAGTTGCAGAGTTGCACCCCTAATACCATTTTTGTACCTTGGTAGTGTGAAGTGCTAGCTGCTTTCTTCCCACAGGGGATAGGGCGAGAAAGCAGCTGACACTTCACACTAGCACCTTTGTTACCAGTCAGGCATACAGTGGAAGCTCTACTTTGGGTCACCTCCAAAAAAGTGGGACACTTCTCATGGTCCTGGCTGGCAAAACGCTTATATAATCTTTGCAATTGTCACCTCTATTAAAGGGATGCCTCCATTAAGTGGACACTTCTCCTGGTCCATTTGGTCCATCTAAATGTACTGTCCAATTACATCCAATTACAAGCATGACGCATAAACTGTCCTATTAATGCTCTAATCGGGCCTGCTGATAACCAATCAGATTCGAGAATTTTGTTATAGTTTTGGTTAATTTAATAATCACTGACCTTAAATTTACTTTTTCCCAACTTTAAGAAAGAAGAACTCTTGATGTCAAAAGAGAAAGAAGAAGAAAACATGTGGGACATTGTTGATTTGGATGATGAAGCTATTGAGGAGTATGCCTCTAATGAGCTACTGGGCCAGTTTTTGTCCAACACAATGTTTAGAACTGGAATCCTGGGCGTTATTTTATTCAACAGTTTATTGATTGCTGTTGAGACAGATCAGGAACTTGTAAGTACTTTTAACGATAATTTAATAATAATGTTATGCAAATGCATGTACAAGCAGGTTAAGTTCAGAAAGTTATAACCTGCATAGCAGGTTATAACCGCCGCCCGGTTAGCTCAGTGGTAGAGCTCCGGTCGTTGGTTCAAACCTCGACCGGGCCAACACTCAGGGTCTTAAAATAACTGAGGAGAATGTGCCGCCTTTGTAATGACTTCAGCAAATGGTATGACATTCTAGTCTTCTCGGATATAAGGACGAAAAAACTGTAGGTCCCGTCCCACAGCACTCTCTGATCTGTTCTTGTGGGACGTTAAAGATCCCACATCACTGTTCGAAAAAGAGTAGGGGACGTAGACCCCGGTGGTGTGGTCAACCTTGCGGGTTGTGGGATTGGAAGGGATGGCACCTCGCATGGGACCTGAGTCCCGTTCGTGCCTTTCCCACTGGACTGTATGAGCCCAGAAAAGTTGTTAGAAAAAGCAGTGCCAATGGCTAGTTTATAGGGCAATGTAGGTGAGGCATCCCCCTTGCACATGCATCCTCGAAATTGCACCCTATAATAAGCTGGTGACTACGCTTTGGGGTTCCTACATTAAATTGGCCAATACCTGCTAAGAAAAAAAAAATGGAATGAATGTGACACATACAATTTTTCAGAACAGTAAGTATCAATAATGTTATTATAAGCAAGCAGAAACAAATGATAAAAACCGACGTTTCGGTGTCATCTTGGTGCCATTGTCAAGGTAACTTGTGAATGAAACAAATGACAACAAGTATTTGAAGCAGTGTTGGCGCTAAAATTAACATAACAGAAAGTGTGAAAATAAGCCAATTTATATAAATACTTTCGCAGGAATGGAGTCCGATTGCACGTTCAGAATGGGTCTTGTTTGATAAACACCTTTCGTGCAATAAACAGTCAAACTTATTTGTACATTTCTTAAGTACCGAGAAGCGCCTCAGCAGGTCATTGGGGATCTTTTCGTGCATGTTCTTGTAGTGTTTTTAAGGTGTACGGCCACACGTAAACGATAAATCTCCGTACTTTAGACAGCGTTTTTGAAAAGGTCCGTTTTTGGTGCGTTTTTTGATAGTTTACGTGTTGACGGAAAGCGAAAATGAAGAAAACGTGTGACGGGGCCTGTTTACATGGAGGGAAGGTGACCCGCCTAGAAGGGTCACCCGGCTGTTTTTTTTTTTTCTGTCGTTTGCTTTACATGGCAGACAGGGTCGCCCGCTTACCCCATTATAGCTTTGACAAGTGCACTCGTCTTTTTAATATTCGGAAGCCTCAAAATCTGCAAGTTTGGTTGTGTCCAAGAATACATCATGGATATATAGAATGAAACTGCAGCGAGGTAATCTAGGTGTAATATTTTGTAGCATTGCCGTGAAGCGCGATCCATCAAATAAAATACCATCCTGGCAATCGTCCCTCAATTCCCAATGTCTATAAATTTTATGCGGAATCAGCTCATCTCTTCTCGGCGACCACCTTCAGTGTGGTACAGTCGAATCGCGTTTTACGGAAACCGAAGGGACCACGAAAAATGAAACTGTCCGCATTAACGTTGTGTCCGTATAAGCGGGTTCGCATTGATGACGTTATTCTGGTTATTTAAGTGTTTTATTGTTTTTAAGGAAAAAATTACAGTAAATAACCGCATCTAGCCCCATATGATTAGATAACCGTTCGTAATTTCCATTCAACCAAACTGATAGTATTTTTGTGTGTGTAGCTAACTGACTTGGCGTATTTGGGAACATTTTTTATTAGGTTAACTTTGTAGGAGGCTGTTTTAATCGGGACGGGAAAAACTGTCCGTTGACCGCATTAACGGGTGTCCGTGCGGGTAAATTTTAGAGAAAATGTATGGACATTCGGCCGTGCCAAAGACTTGAACTGTGCGTAATAACGGGGTGTTTGTATTAATTGGGTGTTCGTTTAGCAGTGTTACACTGTACTTGAGTGTTCCCTTATGAGAGATTTCATTGTATTTCACAGGAAAAGAAATACAGCCACTTGTTTAAAGTGTTGGACCAGTGGCTGATGTCCATCTTCGTGTGTGAAATCCTTGTCAAGTGGTACCATAGTTTCTTCATGTTCTGGAAGATGGGATGGAATATCCTGGATTTCTTTATTGTGGTCGCTCTGCTTCTCGGACCTTGTAAGTTGAGCATCGTTTAATGTCCTTGTTATCAATAAATAAGAATCTTTACGATATGACCGTACGGTCCCGTTGACGCAATCCTACAGAAAATAGAATCGCAAGGTGACGTGAGCGGGACCGGACGGGTTGACGTGAGCCGGTCCGGAAAAAGCCGTCCGGCCCCGCTCGAGTTCAAGCGACCTCGCACTGCACGACTATTCTTGTACTTTCTAGTCATATTATAAAATACTTATTGACTGAGTTAGGTCGGGCCGGACGGGAAAATATTTGGCTCTCGGTCATGGCGCACGGACCTCGCTGCGCTCGGTCCGTACGCCATGATCTCGAGCCAAATATTTTCCTGTCCGGCCCTCCCACTCAGTCAATAAGTGCATATTATTGGAGTGAAATATTCGCATTTTCGTGCAAAAAAGTCATGTTTCCAACAAAAACAGAGCGGTTTTTAATTTAGCGTCGAAAGTTACTTCGTAATTACCTTGGTTTTGTATTGCTACAGGTACTACGCTTTGTGATTGGCTAAAAACATCTCGCGCCACTTTCTCAACCAATCAGAAGTAAAACCAAAACCAATCGTGACTTTTTCGCACGCGTTTTCCCGCGCTCAGCGCCGGCTGCAGGTGTTTGCTTCGAGTTCTGATTCGTTCATTGGATTATCTGTTGTGATTGGCCAGAGTGTTTTTTTTTATAACTTTGGTGTTGGTTATACGACACTCTAATTTCCGCAAACCTTTAAATCTACTTGTAAAATTCATTAATAATTCATAACAGTTATGACCAATAAATAGGCAGTATTTGAGTCACATGTATACCTTCAAATCAACTGAGTTGATGAATTATTAAACAGTAGAATTAACTTTTCATACAGATCTCTACTCATTGTTTCATTTCACAAGTACGATAAAATATGAGCGGGAGATCTGTATGGGCATTTACAGTGGCGAGCCTTCGGCTCGCCACTGTAAACGCCCATACAGATCTCCCGCTCATATTTTATCTACCACTTATCAGTTACCAAACCAGAGTCTGGCGCCGTAATACACAGTTTTTTTTTGTTTTGTGAAATTCAGTATAGAACTTTCTGTTTTAAATAAATAGGTTTTAGCTGCTTGTTCTAGGCTTTCAGATAGGGGAAGAGTTGAAACGCGAATGCGAATCGTACAATTTGATTCTGAAAGGTCCACACACTATCTAATTAAGGAGGAAATTATTATGTTAAGAAATCGTTTGTGTGCCCTTTAGATTTGTTATTTCGTATTTGTATGGAATGTTCTTATGCTGTTGTTGTGTTGTCAGCACTTAGTACAGGGTCAGGCAGCCGAGGAGTATTGAGGATTCTCAGAGTGTTGAGAGCTTTTCGCAGTCTAAGAAGGTAGCAAACGTCATGCGGGAGTTAATTGATCATCTGCACGGTCTGTGTGTGTGTATGTGGGTAGTGTTTGTTTGGTGTACCTTGTATTTGTTGACAATAAATCAAATGTTGTTAAATTTAGTAAAATTCGCAGTGTAAGAAGGTAGCAAACGTCATGTAGGATAGCTAGTCATACTTCCTTTTTAGATAGTTTGATCAAAGTTCATAAACTTGCAACCCCGAGCCGGCTAATTATTAGAACGGTAGGTTTTCATTTTCAAAACTCCCTTGACTCTGCTCAAACTTGACTTGGGTTACGTCCACAGGCCCCCTGTTTGGTACTAATTATATGCAATTTTTTCCGTTTTGACTGGTTAATATGATCCTATCAGTTTGGCGCCGCGTAATACAGGAAAATCCTCCGTACAAGCGACCACCTTCGTAATCGGAAATGATGTGGACCTTGATGAGTTGCTGTTCTGTCAGACGGTCACTCATGAGATGTTTTCGTAAGGGTCCGAAAGTACTGAACAACCACCGTCCCCTCCCTTCCTGGAAAGTAGCGACTTTTTAAAGTAGCGATCCGAAAGGCCCCAAAAGTGACGGCCATCTAGAGTAACGACCTCCCGCAATGTAACTTAACTTTGTGTTAGTGGCTGCAACAGGTTTGATTAGTAAATATCTTCAGAGACTGCAAAGGAAAACTGCCTGAGCTAAGCCTGGCCTCTCCGTATTGTTATTGGAAAAAACCTTTCTAGTGAAATCTGTGCCTATGTTTTTACATACACAGCTTCCTCGATTTATTAAGATAGTTTGGTCAGGGTTATTGTTAGCGTTTCAGTAGTAAAAGGCTGCCAAACAGCATTTACGAAAGTAGTGAGGGTCAATACTTTCAAGACTTTCGAGGTGTTTGGAAAAAGAATTCGTCGCTTATAAAAATGTTAACCCAGAGCGATTCAACTTTTTGGTTAATAACTTAGGATCGAAACATCATTGACAGAGAACAGCTTGTTTATATTCTAGAGCCAGTGTCAACGTTTTACAGCCATGTTCCGTCACACGTGACCAGTAATCACAAGACTGAAATGAACATTTGAATATTTCTTTGTAACATCCGAGATTTGAATGAAACCTTGAAGATCTCTCTGGAAAACACTTTGAAAGTCACGAGTTAATGGGAAAATAACTTCGCTACGCGCATAAAAAAACAAATATTGTTCGGATATGTAACATTTCAAATAAAATGATATTTTGTTGCTCTTTGTTTCCGAAAATGCGGTAAAATTCTTGCGGGAATTCCGAATCTCGGAATGAATTTACAAAACCGACGCGTAAACTTGAAAAGTCCATTCAAATTTTCAAAATACTGGTCACGCGTGACGGAGCATGGCTGTAATATCTTTTTATTTTTAACATGCCTGGCTACACACCAAACATTTTTGGCTTGTTTCTATGACCTAATGGATTTTAATAGTATTTTTGTTGTCTCTTTCATGTTCTTAGCATTAGTTCTCTGCCTGGATTACAGATAGTTGTACAGACAATTCTTCAGTCAGTTCCCGGTGAGTCTGGCCTTCCACACTTTTATATATTGGTCAGCTACTCAAATGCAGTACAAAAACGTTTGGGGTTTGTGCACAGTTAAGGCCAAAAACGCTGGTCGTAAGCCTCCTACTTAAGGTTACAGTGTACCTTCGGGGGTGTCTCCAGCATAACAGCTCTAGCGTCTTAAGATTACACTTAATATACCTAAACCCAGATATCAAATTAAAGCTTATAGAGCTGGCTATCTGAACATGGTAACCATTTGCTAATAAAATGAATTGTCGAATTTTTTACGACGTCTAAATTCGAACGTCCGAATCAGCTTTAAAACGCTATAACTCAAAGCGATTATTATATTTTTCTAATTTGATTTGTTCTGGGGTTTCCGGACACGAAGCGCTAAAAAAACGTGTCGGCGATTTCCCATATTCAATTGCAGTGAAAAGTTACAGAATATTTTCGAAAAGGGGAGGAAAAAAATTCGAATGATCGCACGGACATGGCTCTTGACGAAAAAGTTTTCGGAATTAAGAAATTCGCCGACACCTTTTTGTTGATTATATGTTAGCCTAGCTTCTGTCCAAATTTAAGGAAAATCGAACAAATTCCCTTTGAGTTGTAGCTGTTTAAAGTGTCCCCAACAAGCGAAAAATTAACTTTGAGAAAACGGCTCTTAAAAACGCATATCGCTTAATAAACAAACTCCGCCCACAAAAGTTATACCGTCATTTCTCCGTCAATTTTCACTATTTTTCGGTAATTTTTTTTGGATGAAAGTTCATTCTGTAAACTTTATTTTAACGTCAAAAAAAAATTTTCAATAAATTTTTGATCTGAAGGTACACTGTAACCTTAAAGGAAACGTTAAGTGTCGGTCATTTGCCAGGATAGGAACAGAACTATTATAACCACGCCAAGAAAAGATCGCGTTGTTGTTGTTTGTTCTCTTTGCAAACATGGCCAACATTGTTTTGCTATTAGCGATTATTGTTGTTTGTTCTCTCTGCAGACGTGGCCAACATTGTTCAACTATAAGCGATTATTGTTTGTTCTCTCTGCAGACATGACCAACATTGTTCAACTTTTAGCGATTCATTGTTGTTTGTTTTCTATGCAGAAATGGCCAACATTGTTTAACTATTAGCGATCATTATTGTTTGTTTTCTATGCAGAAATGGCCAACATTGTTTAACTATTAGCGATCATTATTGTTTGTTCTCTATGCAGAAATGGCCAACATTGTTTGTATTAGAGATTATTGTTGTTTGTTCTCTATGCAGAAATGGCCAACATTGTTTAACTATAGCGATTATTGTTGTTTGTTCTTTATGCAGACATGGCCAACATTGTTTAACCATAGCGATTATTGGTGTTTGTTCTTTATGCAGAAATGGCCAACATTGTTTAACTATTAGCGATTATTGTTGTTTGTTCTTTATGCAGAAATGGCCAACATTGTTTAACTATAGCGATTATTGTTGTTTGTTCTCTATGCAGAAATGGCCAACATTGTTTAACTATTAGCAATTATTGTTGGTTGTTCTTTATGCAGACATGACCAACATTGTTTAACTATAGCGATTGTTGTTGTTTGTTCTCTCTGTAGACATGGCCAACATTGTTTTGCTGTTAGTGATTATCATGTTAGTGTTTTCTGTGATCGGCGTCACTTTGTTCAGAGACATCGTCCCGATGTATTTTGGAAATTTATCCAGCTGTATCTTTTTTTGTTTCAATATTATGCTTATTTCTGTAGCGTAAGAAAACGGATTCTTTGGCGCCTCTATATCCCGGGGGGAGGGGGGTATTCCCTATAATGGGCTATACGGGGATGCTCCGCCCAAAAGGGGTACCTTTTTGAGGCTAGAGGTATATGAAAGGGTCGGGATTTCACGAGTTGAAGTTTATGAAAGGGTAGGGATTTCACGAAGAATAGGAAAGGGTAGCGAAAACACGCCGTTGAAGCATAAAAAAGGCAGGGAAAACTGCCATTTAAGTATTATAAAAATGGCCTTTCAAAATATATCAACAGACGCGCGTAAAGGCTCTGAAAGGGGTACCATTGTCATTGAAAGGTATATGAAAGGGGTACCATTTTCAATGAAAGGTATATGAAAGGGGTACCTTTTCTGTCAAAATAAGTATATGAAAGGGTAAGGGTTTGGACCTCGGGGCGGAGCATCCCCATACAAAACTTTGTTGAGTACCTCCCCCCACCGGGGGGGGGGGGGACTCTATATAAAGCTGTATAGTCAGTTTTTGTTGCAACGAGGGTTAGATTTATAATTCCACATCTGAAAATCTCTAAACTTTGTGTTTTCTGAAAAAGAAAAAACATGTTTTATGTATAAAAACATGTCACAGCGACAAAAAGAAGACTCTAAAAATAAGGTCATTTTAACACATTCAGTATATTTTACAATCCTTGACTGCAGTGCTAGCTATGTTTTACCTCTTTGTCTGTCTTACTCAAGATGGTTGGATGGAGATTTTCCATGCGTTTCAGGTAAAACAGACAGATTGCTTATAATTTCTAACACCTCTTTACTCTGGATTTACGTTTGGACCTTTTTTATGTTACATTGTATGAATGCCTATGGAGAAGGAACTTGAAAGTCTATAGCAGATGTGGTCTTCACGAAATCGTGGATTGGAGTTCTTAAGTCATACTGTTAACAGTGAAATTGCGTGTGTCGTTAACTAGAAAAAATACTTTTGACATCTTTCTGTTGGTTTTACAGACCTCTCAGCCAATGCCGCTTTTACGGTTGCAAATCATTTTGTTTACAAACAAACCATGAATCAAAAGTAAATAAAAAACAAACAGGTAACCATGTGCGTTGTTTGTTCCACAGGATGTTGGAGAGACATACTATGTTGGCGGAGGGCTCTTTCTCTTCGTCTTCATAGCTATTGGAGCGTTTGTCTTTGCCAACCTTGTTGTCGCTGTCGTGGTTACAAATCTGGTGAGCGATTGCTTTTAAGTCGGTCCACACCAATGGGTTTTCTCTAAAAACCGCATGCTTTTTAAGCCGCGTTGGCTGTCAAGTTGGCGTTTGTGAACGTACGTGACATCAACGAACAGTTGTCAAGAGGTATGTCCAGAAATGCACGCTAATGAGATTCATGCTCTTTATGATAGACATCATGAAGTGTCCCCTAGACCTAATTCTCACCTAAACACAAGCAATTCTGTCAAACATGAAGTCATGGAAATAACAAATAATTGTGTGTAATGTGAAGTGCCCAAGATCCGAGAGTTACGTGCATTTCTGGACATAAGTGTTTGGCAAACATAAAACTTGTTCCTGTTCTCGCCAACTTTTTTGAGTTGCATTTCAAACTAGCATTTGAGGTGTCATCGTATGTCAAACACGCGTTGTTTGCCGTGTGTGCTTTAAAAAAGTTAACGAAAGCAGAAATTTTTGAAAAAGGTTTCAAAAGTTCAGACTTCTGAAAGCGCATTGTTTTGGCAACCCATCATTTTGTTGACAGGTGTAAACGGAGGCTTTGAAAACGATAACGCCTAGACCAATTCCGATATATTAAAATTCATACTTGGCGCCGAGGCTTAGGGGAATAAAACAAAACAAATTAATCATTCATCCCTGAACCTCGATGTTAGGTGTCAGTGTGGATGACTGGTGAAATCGCATTAAAGTATGCGTTTATAAATGGAAATCATTAGTGTCATGACAAGTGAAAATGAAACGAAAACGCTTGTGTGTGGACACTTTGAAAACTCAAAATTTGTAATGCTAATTTCCATCATTTTTTTTTTGTTCCGAGTGCAGGAATTCGCTATGGTCGATATAAAGACTGAGGGCAAGGACCGTGAAACAGAAGATTTGAAAGCCACACTCCAAGGAGAAGGTGAGATGCGTTGATAAAAGCTACAATTAACAATGGCAGTTATAATAGCAAAATGTTTCTAAAATTAATCATATGTAATACACATAGAGCAGTTTTCAATTGAGTGTCGTTAAACCAAAACCAAAGTAATTACTCTGACCAATCACAGAACTCGCAGACAATCCGATGAACCAATCAGAACTCGAAGCAAATACATGTAGCCGGCGTCAAGCGCGGGAAAACGCGTGCGAGCAAATCACTATTGGTTTTGGTTTTACTTGTGATTGGTTAATAAAGTGGCGCGAGATTTTTTAGCCAATCACAAAGCGTAGCAATGCAAAACCAAAGCAATTGCGAAATTACTTTCGACACTCAATTGAAAAGCGCTCTAAAAGGTTTATATTAGACTTGCCACAAGTCGACCTTCGTTTTTTAGTCGAGTACATAATTATATTATTCCATTATTTGCCAGAACTGGTCGGCCAGACTGGTAAATTTGGAAATAGTACGCACCCTTTTGATGAACTTGTAAGAACAAGCCTTTAAAAACATGCATTCTAGTTACAAACGGACCGGACTGGCCGCTAACTCGTCCCCAGTCGTCTCTCAATTGACGAGAGGAGCGCGGCCGCCCCCTTCAGTCGCGCTTCTCTCGTTCCGCGTCTAGAAAGACTACTGGGGACGAGTCAGGTCTGGCCGGCCAGGTCTGACAAATGGTATTAAGCGCCCTAAGTTTATATCTGATCTGTAAGCGGCTAACTAGTACATTAAAGTTAGTATGTCGGCATCATGTTGCATTCTTAGGTAAGAGACTATGGCCTCTACTGGTTTAGGCTTGTTATATATGCTGTGGTGCATGCTGTCAAAATCCCTCGTACTTGTACCATCAACTTGTCTACTGTTTGTTTATTTTTAGAAACCACGGTGCCAACAGTGGGGTTGGAAGAAGTTCCCAGTTCTGTTTATTTAAAACAGATGCCCTTTCAGTTACCGGTAAGTCTCACATGCGCGCGTCGAGGAGAAAATATCTTTCCTGTCATGTATTTACGCTTTGATTTTCGGAAAAGTCGTATACAGTATAGCATGAACGTCGTACTTATGTCGACAAAAGCGAAATGATGAAGACCAGGTGTAGAAAAATTGTGGAGTCACTACTAAACAAGCCACTGATGTGCTGTATAAAGCTATTGAACATCACTTATTCAATTTGTACTTTTTAAGCATATGAAGGAGGCAAGGACCGTAGTTGGTTGAGTAATAATTCACATTTGTTGATTTTGTTAACAGAACTTGACAAACATTCCACATGAGAAACTAGAAAACTACTTCCTGATTCTTAGTGGAATTGAACAAAACCTGGCAGAGGCTAAGAAGATCCAGGCAGAGATAGTGTTGGTAAGATATCACCTCTCTTAGTCTCTTAGGTGCAAAACGCCTTTAGAGCTTTATTGGTATTTTGAGATTCATCCCGGATCTGTTAAGACGAATTTGATTCTAAACTTTTTTAATGCAGTTACTGAAATAAGTCCTCACGATTCCACTGGCCCACCACAACAAGAGGGTTGGTGGCGCGAACCGGCTAGTATCACAACTCCTACTCCTAGTCCACTCCAAATTTATCAGGTTATATTTTTCTTAACCGTTCGTCCACACTCAGTCACACGTGGGCGAAGAGAGGCAACATTTGCCCAACATCCGTGCAACAGAAGTTGGATGGTTGTTGGGCAAATGTTGGAAGCAACAAAAACGTTATGCGATGTTGTCTTAATTAATTTGCCAGATTTTCGGTGAGTTGACTGTATTACAAGAAAAAGCCAGGAAGGAAGGCATCTTGAAGAATGACTCCGAGGATGATCGTAGAAAGATGAGCGAAGAGGACAACAATTTGTTGGTAAAGAACTTGTGTCTTCTTTTCTAAAACGATTTCAATCAGACAGAATAGAAGGCTGATGCTCAGACTGTTGCACTGTAATTTTCATAGGGTTATTGTAAATCCAGGGCCCGGTTGTTCAAAGCATGATTAAGCCTACTCCAAGATTGGCGTGACACACTATGAAATCTCATCTTGGGCGGATATTTCCGGTGATTGGCAACAATATTTGTTTCCTTGCAATCAATCTGGAATCGTTGTTCAAGCGGAACAAAGACATTCAGGAGCCTCGCAGCTCTCAGAAGTCTCTATTTTATTGACCTTGTAAAACACAGCTGCTACTGTTTTAAGGGAGGGGGGGGGGGGGGGTACACTGCAAATGTTTGGGCAGGGGTGTGCCGCTGGGACTCTAAGACCCTTAACCTTTGCTAGACCATTTTGGCTGCATTTTGCAACCCTATTCTAGACTAAACACCGAAAAACCCTACCCTATCCTAGATCAAATTTTTGAATGCTTTCTTTGTTATTAGTTACCAGGGATCGGTAAAAATGCCGTACTGCCCGCCGTACCGATTTTTAAACCTTGTCTAGAATAATTTCTTCACGCAACTTAGCCTGCGTGGCAGGCGTTCTAAGGGGAAGGGGGAAAATTCGGGCGCGCGAGAACGCCTGCCACGCGCAACTGATCAGTTTCGCGGAAAATGATACCCTATTCTAGACCAAAATTCTCTGATTACCATACCCTATCCCAGACTAAACCGCCTGAAAACCATACCCTTCACACAGTGGCACATACCTATATAGTACCCCTCGCCCCCGGTGGGGGGTGGGGGGAGGGGGGAGGGGGGGGGGGGTGGCTAGGAGCCATTGTTATTGTTGTTGTTTTCTCTTCCAATGGTGCGAGACCCAACGAGAGCTGCGACAAAAGACATTACCTCTTGTGTCACGCGACAAACTACTCCGTGATTCCTGGAGTATTTCGCAGCCTTGTCCGTCTTGTCCAAACCATAATTTTGAACAAAGACAAGACCTTCGGGACGAGGTACCGACGGTAATAGCGTGTAGCTCATTGTTCACAGTATGTGCACGTCCACCTCCCCCACAGTTAACTGGCGGCGACTTGATGTCAAACCTGATGGACATGGAGAGCGCGAAGGTGTTTGACTCGCACAAGGAATCGCTTGGTACCATGTTACGAGAGGGAGCCAGAATTGTTAGTGCAGCGAAGAAAAAAAGCAATCAGGAAGAACCGAGAAAGTCATCTTTCATGGCTAGTCTCTTCAACAGGGAATAAACTTTTACCATCCCCAGAACTGTAAGTTGTAGCATGTGCACTGCTAACTATTTGTTGCTTAGCAGCCGCCATGTCGTACGTTGTAGGCTGCTTGTTCGATTGGTGAAATTGCTCCGAATGGTGGACTTCCTTGGATGCATGTTTGGCTTTTCTTAATGTTGTTTTGTTCAGTGGCACAATATTACCATTTAAACAGACATTATAAAGTTTTGTGCGAAGCTGGTCCGTTTGACTTGATACGGTATTTGTTGATTTGTTTTATTGAGATGTGTGTTTGGACATACGTTTTTGTTTTCTTTAGGTGCTGACTTTCACTGCATGTTCAAGGGTAGCATGTCTTTTCAAATTAAAATAGACGAAGCTATGAATAAACTGAGTTTACCAAAATAAGCGAAATGCAGTATGTTACTTTCAGACTTAAACGTGAAAAAGGAATGGGAGACCGTGCTTTAGCTTTACTCGTTTAGTAAAGAAAAAACCGACCGAACATCACATTACATCCCCCAGCACACTGACCTGGCAAAGGCACATGGCTTGATAATTTATGCACGGCTTTTATCCATATATATTTATTGCGTCGACGAAGGAGACGCTTCCTAATCTTGTCGGCTAGGCAGAACGAATCGAGAAAAGTGTCGGTACCAAATCTGCGCCATCTTGAAACGCCACAATAGTATCCAGCATGCTTAGCGCGTCGTCTAGGCGGAACGAAGAGAAGAAGTGATAGAAGTGCCGGTACCAAATCTGCGCCATCTTGAAACGTCACAGTATAATAGTATCCAGCACTGTCCCAGCGCGTGGAAATCAGGCATTATCCTGGGAAGCTGGGGTTCCGAAATGTCACATGTGAATAATCTATTTGTCTTGATTTAGTTTCGGATATTTTCCCGATTTTGGAATCGTACGGCGCAATATTTCAATGAATGGGGTTACTTTCTAAAGAAACTGTGGTGCTTCGTCGGTGGGGGTGAAGCACAAGAATTTGGTTTTATCGACTGAGTCGATAAGGTAAATTAGCCACCGTAAAAAGATTCGAGAAAGCTGACGTTTCGAGCGCTAGCCCTTCGTCGGATTCGGCGCTCTGACGAAGGGCTAGCGCTCGAAACGTCAGCTTTCTCGAATCTTTTAACGGTGGCTAATTTACCTTATTGACTCAGTCGATAAAATCAAATTCTTGTTCAATATTTCAATGCCTACTAAAAGTACGCAGTGGAAAAATTGGATGAAGGTTCTTCTCCGGACCAAGTAAGTTGTTGGGTCTCCTTGGAATCAAGCAAGAAGTTATCAGAATTTCCTCGCTACCGTTCTGGTATGTTTTAAATGTTCTATCTTGATTTTGCTGTGGATCTCTGCCTGATTTGGGAAGCTTTCACCTAATACCGACGTCGTTCTTCACGATGTTCTACGGTACGGTGCAATTCGCTGTATGCCTTGTAGCAATAATTCACTGACCGGCCGTGCCAGGCGAACGCAGATTTCGCAGTTTTCTGACTAAAATATTTCTAGTTAATAAAGGAATTATATTCAACAGTCTTGTGTCTCACTTGAAACTGGTAGTTGTAATTTTATCCGAAAAATTCTGCGAAATTCACGTTGAATATTGCGTGACTTAATCGTCGATTTCATTCTCCATAAGCGTGGTGTCCAAGAAGTTTATCACGGGAGGACTTTTTCAGGCTTTCTCAGAAATTTCTCATTTCCGGTTCCAGTTTTAGTACATGTACTGAGGAGTATGATTTCAGAATTGGAGAAATAACAGAAATGAAATCAAGACAAATAGACTATTTATATGTCGGAAAAATCTGAGACCTTTCGGAGTACACAGCATGGCAGGATTTTGCTCGATCCCACGGCGATAGCGTGAATTTGTTTGATGTCGGCCCGACGTTTTTGCCTGAATTAATTCTAGCCTGTTCCGGGCTCTCAGTTAGTGGGGGCGAGCGAAAAATATCGGAGCGAGCGAAGCAAATACCACACGTGCATTCTACAAAACGCTTTTATGGCACATGTACTTTGACTTAACTGTTAGCTTCCCATCATGCCTGGTCGATATTATAGTGAAACGAACACGAACTGGTGAATACAGAAACTTCGTGGGCAGTGCAAATGCGTTTTATTTACGTGACGCGCGCACGAAATGAGCTTGTGCGACTACGAAGTGAGAGTTTACAGGAGAGTGGTAAATATGTATATTGGAAAGAAGACACTGAACCCTGGAAGAGCAAGCGCCTGGGACACCCTGACTTTTATTGACTTAAAAAGCGCAATGCACCCTCTGTAACAAGTGCCGGTTTATTTATAGGGCGAAATTGCTAGGACGCGCGCGCGAGGGGCACGCGGAAGGCTCCTCTCCCTTTTGCGCGTGCCCCTCGCACGCGCATCGTCGAAATTTCACCTTATAAATAAACTGGCACCTACTACGCAGGCAACTGCAAATACAAAAGAAAATGAGTGGAAATATTAAAAATGATTTTCGAACTGTATAGATCCGTCAGGCTGATATTGATCCAGACACCCGTGGAATCCCTTCACGGAACATGAACTAAATACTCCGGTCTCGTACGCGTCCCAGCCAGAGTGTTTTCCGGTGGAAAGCCAGTGTTCGGCGTGTTTGTAAATTTCCTTCCCATAGCGGTTCCTTGCATAGAGCCCTGGATTGAAAGGCACATTCAGCCAGTGGCCGCTAAAAAAGACCTTTGTTGAAAGGTGCTCATTGGTGTTGGTTCCCCCGGGGTTCATCCTGTGTTGGCCATACATCTGAATGGACCATCCATCCGCGAGTAACTCGATCTTTCCACCTGCTGAACTTCCTTCCACACAGCACCATGGTTGTTCTACAAATGAAAAACAAAATGTGCACATTAAAATAAAGAAATAAATTAGAGATCCTCGCAGTGATGAGCGAAATAAATGCAACTGCGAAAAAAACATTGGTAAACTTTGGTAAACTTGGTAGAACATCGTTCCGGCAACACGAAGGTCACAAGTTCAACTGAAATTCCGTTCAAAGTCTTGAGTGTTTTTTTAAGGCTTTATTCACAATCGTATTAATTGCGCTGATTACTGTGAGGATCATTTCTTCATTTTATTCCGTTTTCGCAGTTCATATATGATTTCTGTCAGATATCCATTGTTGTCATAATGTGCTTATGAAAAATACAAAAAATAGTGTGCACATTGAAGATGAAAATTGAAAGAAGATTAAATTGCATCGGCATCTCGTTACAGCAAAAATGTCATCGTTATGAAGAAATGTATGGAAGTCACATCGAGCATTGTAATCCTTTGCCCGTTTTAACAGATTTCATTTTAGATAAACAACAGGTTTATGTTACCACGACACGATAGAGAGCACTCTGCAAACAACTCAAAGGCCATAACGTCATTTTTACATCATAGCGATATATGATTTTGCATTGTTACGCTTTGTGATTGGCTAAAACATCTCGCGCCAATTCCTTAACCAATCAGAAGTTAATCTCAAACCAATCCTAACTTGCTCGCACGCGTTTTCCCGCGCCTGGTTCATTGGATTGTCTGCCTAGTCTGTTGTCACTGGCCAGAGTGACTACTTTGGTTTTGCTTTATGCAAACTGCTTTTAAATGTGGCCAAGCAATTCGCCTAACCTCCTTTGTTTACACTACTAGGTTCTGTCACATTATACTTACTAATATTAAGAACTGCATATCCTTTTCTTATAAATACGTCTTTTATCTTGACCAACTTGGGAAAATCCGCCGTTAGAAATGTAATATCAGCATCTCTTTCCCAAGGCAATACTTTGTTCAGTTTGACAGCACCTAATAAAGTCCCTTCCTGAAGCTCGCATGATACATTATTTTTGCTGCATTGATCCATAATGAATTTAACTGCATCCGCTAAATTCTCCAAACAGCACGGCGGCACGGCTAGTCCTGACTTTATTGGACATTTTTCGCCATTACGATGTTTTATACCCCTTCGGCAGCCGAACCATCGATTTCTACTGTCTGCTTCAACTATCTTTTTAATTTCGTGCTTATTAGCGAAGTCTACCAGTCCCTCATCTTTCAATTGAGGGCTTTGCACATGGAACATAACATCCGGGCAACTTACTACCGCAGTTCCGCCATGACCAAGTCCCGGATGTGATCTAGAATATTGATCCTTTACCCTCAAAAATAAATCGCTGTAAATCCCGTATTCTCCAGTTAGTCGGAAACCAATGACTTTTAGTGCGGACGTTTTTGCAAGAAATGGACTCGAAAGGTGGTCGCAAACCAAACATTCTGCGAAAGAGTGATAATAACCAGATTTGTAAGTTAAAGTGTAATTTCTAAGCTGGGTTTGAAAACAGCCATTCGTCCAGTGACCTGTTAGATTTCTAGAGCTACCACCCGCAAAAAGGGCATTTTCACGAGTTGAAAGAACTCTTAGCAGCCTTTCAAGGTTGATATTGTCTGTGAAATGCGTTAAACTAGGTGCAATCAAAACATAGTCTGTGTTTAATCCATCGATTATGTTTTGAAGCAGTTCTCCCTTGCTAAACAAGCTCTCCTTTAAATAATAAAATGAAGCTTTTGTATATAAATTGGAGGTTGCCTTATCCTTTATCGCATCAAACGAGTGTTGATTCCAATTTTTCCCTAAGATAAAATGCGTTCTGATTCCAGGATACAAACGATACACGCTGTCCAGAAATGCGAAAAACCTGCTAACCTCCCCTGTTTTACCTGTTGTTTTTGTTACAACAACATCATCAAAAATTAATGTCACGTGTTCTTTCATGTCTTGTTTAAGCGAACATTCTTCAGTTTCAAAGCCTTGTCTATAAAATGGATAACCATGAATGGATCCTCTATAAATCTCAGGGCAGACAACTGTCGATACTTTCGGCTCCTCTTCGCCGAGTCGTTTTCGCCTTTCATCGTCCACGTTCGTACTCGTAATTAACTCAATTTCCCAGAGAAGTTTTCGCAGATTGTCGGAATGGTCGTCGATTATTCTCGCCATGGCCACATCACGATCCACGGACATCCGAACGTAATTAAGGTCTTTCGTCAATCGTCGGAGTCTGTGAATTATTTTCTCGTGTGCGACGCAAAGAGGTTTGTTGAGCACTTTTTTTAACAAAGCGATCTGTGCTTCATTTTGAATGATGCTTCGCGAAGTGTAATAAATGTTCATGGACAAATAAATCACAAGTAATACCAAAAGGATTGTTTTAAGCTTTCGTTGAAGTCCTAACATCCCGATAAGTCGTCGAACCGATCGATCTTGCCGTTTAGCCGCTGGCCGAGCCCTGTCCTTTTTCTTAAAATCATCGTAATTTGAAAACAGCATTTCTCATTTGATCGCCGCACAACATAAACGCTGTTACGGACTGGGCTGTATGTAGACATTGTTATCATTTCAGTACCTGTAAATTGTGTTTATGACCCAGAAATGACATTGTGATCATTCCTAGCGTTTATTCTTAGATCTGGCTCATCCAACATTCATTGTAAACGTTTTCACTTTCAACGAAACAGTTACATCAATTAAATAGCACTGTAATGGTGATATTTCTTCTATAAGCAAGGCGTGGCTGCGTGTACGCCTTCAGACAGAATATCTTCAGTGCAAGAGGGGTACCGCCGAGACTCGCAACAGTCTTTTTTTTTTTTTTTGCATTGGGGTGTATGTAGGGAAGACGAAGATGCTTCGATTGGTTTCATAATTTGGCAAGTTTATGAAATGCGATGAAAGTTTTTTTTACTGGTTTCCAAGCAACGGCGGTTACTATAACAACATAATCATTTCTTAACCCCCTCCGGATAAAACAAACAAACAATTATTTGTTTCTTACTTGAATGAATGTGAGAGTTTAATAAAATTTATAGTTATTTTTACTAATAAAATGTTGGTTATATGGCTGAGCGGTTTGGATGAGCTCTGCTCTGAATATTATTGCATAGCCCGATGCTAACACCCGAGTGGGCTTCAACTAATCTTTCTTTTTCAGTTGACGAAAGGAGACCTCTGCAAGAATCAGGTCTCACCCTCAACTTTACACAAAAACGTTTGTTCTCTAAAACTCACTCGAAATGTTTGCATCAGACAACTTTAACTAGCATGCGCGCGCATTCAATGACGTAAATATGCTGGGTATATTACTAATCTCATATCCATATCACCCTGTTTTGATGTAGTTCTAACGTTTTATGCCCCTTCAGCAGTACTTTCCGATGGTGCTGATTATCTTTCAGTATTATACAAAATGACTTGGGATTTTTCCAGGATTTGAATTTAGTCGTTTTAAAAAGTCAAAAGTTAGAACCACGCCAACTAATCCGAGGGTTGATTCTCGGAGGCAAAGTGAATCAATGGGCAAATTAGCCTCCTCCGAAGACAACTCTTTGGGCCGAGTAAAGGACTAGACGAGGGACTGGTAAAGAGAACAAATACTAGACTAGGGAGGGGAACGGGATGAGAGAAAAAGTCCCCACACCCCCGAGTTGCCTTCGGAGAGGCTAGGGCCAAGTACGATGGAACGACAAAAGTATAAAATAAAAAGTATAAATAAAACCTTAAGAGCAACTCTTTCCCGTGTGATTAGCAACTCTGTAAATTTCCCGAGCCGGGGATTTTTCAGGGACGTCATTATGCCACTAATCTCTTCCAAAGGTAGTCCGTTTTTCAAGAAGCGCGAATGTTTCACAACAAAAGAGAGACCTGGATACGAGCTAGATAATATCAATCGCGAGGCAGATGCAATTGAATAGATTCCATGAAATTTAAAGGCCCACTATCACCCAAACTACATTGCGAATTTAACGCAGTCGAAAATTCCCGAAAGAGCCAATCACGAGCGAGCTCGTCATTTGAAAACAAAAACCTACGACAAGCCGAACGGGTGATAGTGGGCCTTTAAATCAGAAACTTTTCGAGAGCTTTCGGAAAATATCTCTATTTCATAGCCTCTCGAAAAGAAAGCAACAACAAGACATTTCGGGTCGAATTGTCTTCAAGAATTACAAGAAATACACGGCTGGAGTTTAAACGCTGAAAATCAATGAAGAAATAAGTTGAAAAGCATGATAAGAATTATACTGCTTGGCAGACGCAAGAGTTAAATGTTGGGCACGAGGTTTTGGCGACACGCGTGGAAGAAGCACGCGCGAGGGAAAAAGAGCTCTTCTTCCACGCGTTTATAAAAATACTATTAATTTCTTTTTTATAAATGGATTATGCATTGACGCCAGTCCTGAATCAGACCGGCTGAAGTGCTTCTATATACTAGCAGTAATCAGAGATTATGGAGCTGACGCGTTCGGAGGAATTTCCGGCGGAAATTTGTCCCTGAATAAAGCAATAGGGGCGGCCATTTGGAAGATCGGACACCAACAAATCTCAAATTTTTCTGCATGTAAGGCACAGGGAAACCAACACGAAATTAGGATTGCGTTCAGAGAACAGAAACAAAGTTACAGTTGTCTCGTGAAAACGATCGGAGGTAATTATGAAGTACTCTGCTGTGAGGGAAGAACAAAAACTTGTTTGCACCTGTTTCATCAATATAACCATAAAAAATGCACAGTAAGAACATTACAAAATCTTGTTTATCCATAAAGTCCTCTAGAAATTTCCTAAAAAAGACTAACGTTAAAAATTTAAATTAGATTCCCTCATCCCAGAGAATAAAAGTTATATCCTTTCCTTCTTTTATCTCTGGAGTTATTTAAAAAGAAAGCACTAGCAATTCCATTTTTACATTGAATAAAATATACATATACATAAGACTTAGCTTTAAAATATACAAGTTAACTAATTTAGTATAAGATAGTGTTACCGTAGGGAATGCTCCGTTCAACTCGCCTTCCAAGTTCGTTGCGAAAAAAGTTGCTATTCGTCAAAACACTTCCGTTAACTGCCCTTTTATAAATCGACAAAGATGTTAACAAACGTACCCAGTCGTTAGGTAAAGAGGAAATAGGTTTACTTTTCGGGCAACGCTACAAAAGCTTTCCATACTGTAGTAACTTCCCTTGCGTCTCGCAAGTCGAAGCTACCCTGGATAGCAGAGGCATTTCTCACATTTTTATGGAGCACTCGACATAAGGCCGATAAAAGACCTAGAGCGAAGCGCATACATGAGAAAAGCCTCTGGTGGTATCCAGGGCATTAAAAGACGAATTAGTTCCTAGTGAAACACCGTCATTAGGTTTATCTAGCGATTTGTTTCCATTTCTAACATTATTAAAAGCATTTTCTATGAACAATATCTGGACCCATCTCATCATACTCCTGGACTGAAATACACATCTGTGGAAAGGACGAGAGTCCAGCAAGCACGGCACTTCCGTTCCACACAGCGTACTTCCGGTCATCCGGGCTTATGACCTTGACCCGTCCTGGGTCACGTGGATTGACCAGGGTAGATATCTCGTGATGAAGTCGTTGTTCCAGCCCAGGTAACATGGTACTTCCGCCTGTAAAGATTGAAATTGATGTACCAGAGATTTTAATACGTGCCTAACACGTCCGGTAATAACCACGACGATTTCGCAGCAGGCCTGCACCTCTTCGGAACCTCTGGATGAGGTGCACCTCTATTGTTTTTAGGGCTAGGGACCATTGTTGTGTTGTTTGTTCTATTGTTTTCTTAGCCAATCCTGTGAGGCGTTACGAAAGGTGCAGATCTGTCCCGATTTCGCCGAGAACGTCTCTTACTAAAAGTGATATGCATATCCCTTCAACTGTTCTAACTTAGACAATAAAATAAAGACAAGAAAGTAAAGACAAGGAAAGAGAAATGAAAGATAAGAAACAAGGAAAATTCACTGTCTTGGTTCGTAGTTATTCCTCGTCGTTCTGAAATCTTTAAAAGGACCGGATGTACCGCTGTTTACCTAGCTTTTTCTTTAGGCGATCAGATCGGAATAAGATAACAATGCGTCCTTTAGAACTAATGCGCATGCTCTAGGAGCCTCTTCTATCGGTAAACAACAGGAAGGAGCGAGGGCTTCTGGGAACGCGACTGGTTTGAGATTCAAAATCCGTACTAATCCCATACTCTGATTAGAAGGTCCCTATTATGATGGGAAAATACGCTCAAATATACCATAATACAGTTAACACACATCACCTGATAACAAAATGTTCTCCAGCAAGTCCTTCCTTATGTCCACGTCGCACTTGGTAACGCAATTGTAGATGGACTCGTGTATTCCAACAATATCCATGCCAAGCATGCCGGGATTGAATAACACTTCGGGGCAACGGAAGCGCTCACTTCCAACGCGTATGGCCTGACCGTCTGGGAGCTGGAGAGTAAGACACAAAAAATATTGTTGATGTATCCGCAATAAATTAATGCTTCAGTAATCTGCAAAATTTTGGTGATTGTGGAAGGACTCGTTTCTTCCAACAATGTCCATGCTAAGCATGCCGGGATTGAATAACTTGAATAATTCTCCCAGGCCACTTTTTTACGCACCGTATATAACTGCTCGCCCTTATCACTGGTCTCGAATTCCTGCAGCTCCCGCTCAAAGTCCAGCGCCACATAGGCCAGCTTTTCCTTGATGTCCCGTATGATCTCCATCTCGGCTGAGGTCGTAAATGAGTATCCCTGCTCCTTTAGGATCCTCATCATGTACTTGGTGAGGTCCCTTCCTGCTAGGTTCATTCTCTGGGTGGCGTGAGGGAGCCAGTAGCCCTCGTACACAGGAACCGTGTGACTCACTCCATCACCGCAGTCAAAAACTGTGCCTGGGTTACAACAGACAATGGCTGATAAGTTCGAACTATTTATAGTTTAGTGATCAATAAAGAAAGAGGGTATATTCTTTATTTATCATCACACATGACGCTTTCGACATTGCTGATCGACTGAGCAGTATGCAGAACGCGTCATGTATGAACCCCCCACGAGTCTCTCGTAAGTCAGTGACCAGTCATGTGTGTCATGTATGTGACCATGTGACCAGTCATGCGTGTCATTTATGAACCCAGTGTATGGCATAGCTTCCCACGAGTCTCTCGTAAGTCAGTGACCAGGCGTGCGTTTCTCGAAAGTCCCGAAAACTTTTCGGACCCGAAAAGCTGTGTTAGGTGCAGAATGTTTACCAAAAATGATTCGGTTTTTGTTAATTTTGAAAGATGAACAATAAAATGTTACGTTTACTACACAACTTAAGCTGATTTGTGGGCTAAAAACTTCAACGCCTTTCGTTAGTGGACACTATGAACATTAGAGCTTTCCCCATTAATAGTTTACTTTATATGGTAATCTTAATGGTAATAAATTATTCATTTTTGCTTGTTTCTCTCCGAGCATCCTTCTTAATAAAATCTGCGTGTATTACATATGTGGTTCCAGCTTTCGACACTATGATACTAAGACAATAGAGTGTTTTCACTCCCGTGACTGGCGGCCATGTTGGAGTGCTAAAACAATAGGAAATGTTTGGATAAGAATAGAGCTAAGGTCCCATAGGATTCGTTTAGGACACCAATATGGCCGCCGTTTCATTGTCTTGGGACACCAATATGGCCGCCGTGACGTCACGTGCAAACGCTCTACAGACAATTTAATTAACGTGATCGTTACACTTAGCTATGGTATCGGTGCGTCCTGCAGGGCGCACCAGCTAATTTACAGGTACGCCACAAAATACAAGTAACTTGATACTTGATAGTAAGTGTGTAAAAGTGTGAACATTTAGCTGAAAGCTACTATGCCTTAATTAATTTCCTGTTGTACTCTTTGTTATGCCTATACAAGTTGGTTCTAAATCCTAAAGAAGCATACAAAAGCTGTTATGTAGTGGATTCCTATGGTGATGTTCATTTCGTTATACAACGTGTGTTTGTGGATGAAAACAATCAAATGACAGCTATAGAGGGCCACTTTCTTTTCATATCACTTCGAATCACAGCAGGCAGTATCACTGAATTTTTTTCATGCAAATAAAAGAGTTCAAAACGACAAGGGTGATGAAGTTTACCTGTAGTTCTTCCTGTAGAGTACAGCGCCATAACAGCTTGTACAGCTACATACAGGCACGGCACATTAAACGTCTCAAACATGATCTGTAGCATACGCTCCCTGTTAGACTTGGGGTTCAACGGAGCCTCTGTCAGTAAAACCGGGAAGTCCTGGGACTCAACTCGTAGCTGGTCATATGTGTAAGACCAAATCTACACAAAGCGAGGCAACAAACAAGAAGTTAAAACAGTAACAAGTTAAAGGCCCAGTATCACCCATTCGGCTTTGCGGTCGTTTGTTTTTGTTTTTAAATGACGAGCTCGCTCGTGATTAGCACTGTGACTTTCGGGAATTTTCGACTGCGTTAAATTCAATCGTCGAGGCATTGGGCGCGCAATGCATTTTGGGTGATACTGGGCCTTTAATATTGTATGTTGCTGTGTGATTTTACACTGGTCTGTGAGTTCAAATTTAGTTTATTTTCTCTGCGAGAGCTTGTCAGATTGTGTGCAGCATCCATCCATAGACCTTATATCATTCAAAAAAGGCGGCCGATTTATTATTCTTTTTTATTCATGGAATTACCCTACCTAGCCTCGTTAGTATGTGCAAAATTCAAAAGAATTTTTGCTTTAAAATGAGGCTAGGTAGGTTGATTAGCATGAATATAAAAAAATTAAACGGCCGCTATTCATGAATAAGGTCTATACACATAAATTTCTTGAAGCTTCTTGATACTCGATCACAATGCAGATGTCCCCAGTTGAAAACCAAGTGCATTTGACCTACTATTTGTTCTTTTTTAGGACAGAATTTTTTTTAAACATAAACGAGGTCTAAATCTTGGTCAACGTCTACCTATTGCTTCTAACAGTTCAAAAGAAAGAAAATAATACAGCTGTTGGAAAACGTGAACAAAACCGAACGAAGTACAGCGACCGCATGGAGTGGAGCATAACACGCATGCACGTAACTAAAAACCGCTGAAATGTCAACAGAGTGGTGTGCACCCCACGTGATCACACAAGGGTGGCAGGGAGGGAGACAATGTACATAAATCTGTACCCCGACATTTTTAAACAATAAACGACAACATACCGATTCCATGCCATCCCAGTTGAGCACAATCCCATGTTCCAACGGGTACTTGAGAGTTAACACCCCACGCATGCTCTGTGCATCGTCTCCGATATAATGATCTCTGTAATCTTGCATCATGGCCTCCTGCATAATATGAACGGCAAAGCGACTGGTGACTAGTGGGTTTTAATTCTCACACACAACTGGTAGCCGCCATGCCAAGCCGAAACACGCAGCCTGACCTTTATTAACACAACCACTAAATATTACGTTACAATTTTGCCAAGACCTAGCTCAAATGAAACAAGACCAGAAAACTTAGCAGATATATGTATAAGTACACTACGAACTTGAAAATCACTTCAAAGGGGTGGGTGGGCGGGGCAGGTCAGGCAATGGCGAATGGCAACAACAACTGTACATTGCACAAACCACGTGACCTAAAACCCCACACTAGAACCCAGACTCCCAGCCGTGTGTGAGAAAAACGTTTTCTGCTTCTTTCGTTCCTCAGCCAGCGGAAAACCACACTTATTGTTACATCACCCCAAGTCCTTCTTTTGAAGTGCAATCCTTTGAAGTTTCTCATGAACGAATTCCCACAGCAGCAAAGTTAAACCAGTTGACCAAAAGACGTAAAACAGAAAAAGAGCTATATTTCATGCGAATGAATGGGTTAGTTTCTAGAGAAACTGTGGTGCTGCGTCGGTGGGGGGTGAAGCACAATAATTTGGTTTTATCGACTGAGTCGATAAGGTAAATTAGCCACCGTAAAAAGATTCGAGAAAGCTGACGTTTCGAGCGCTAGCCCTTCGTCGGAGCGAATCATGCGCTGATCTTATTCTATTTTAATTGTTTTCACTAAAAGAATCTGACCCACCCAGTTTGCATTGCGCGCCTACGTTGGTTCATCCGCCGTTTTCAGGGCCCCTGAAAATCCATACTGTATTGTAGATGAGAAATTCACTCGTACAAGAGGTGATATGCTTGCCCAAATATGGAATAGAGCCGTACCATAACAATAAGAGAAGCGCGCAAAGCAAACTGGGTGGGTCAGACTCTTTAACAGGCAAGCTGAAACCACTGACAACAAACAAAAGATAAAATCCAAACTCGAAATTCAAATTTCTCACCTGGTGACGCGGTTTCCCAACAACTGAAGGAAAAACTACTCGAGGCTTCTGTTCATTGGAGAATCCAGCCTTGCAGAAACCCGAGCCATTATCGATTACTGCAACAACACCTCCGCTGTGCTCCTAAAAACGAAACTTGTTTTCAGTGTTTCGAAGGTAATTTAAGTAGACATATTTTTGTGTCTAGTGCGATTGCGCGTAAACAAATGCAATCCACAGTCCGTGCTGGTTTTTGGACATAAAATTCAAGCAGTACTCAAGCACTAAAAACTGAGTTTTCAAGGAGTATTCGAAGCAAGTTTACTTTGTCTTGCACTATGTTTCGAAATGTTTTCATTGGTCAATAGCAACTTTCAAAAAGCTCCCCCGGATACAATCCTAATTTATTTCCCATCCGAACAAAAATTCAAGGAGTTTTCATTATTTTCAAGCACTTTAAGCAAAAATTCTTCTTTTCAAGGGCTTTTCAAGCGCCCTTGAAATCTAAAATTAAATTCCAGGGCTTTTCAAGGAGAGGCAACGGGAAAGAGATCAAATTCTCTAAAGGTCAATGGCACGACACCTGAATCTCGCAAAGACCTTTCCACACTTTCTATAGTCTACATTCTGCAAAAGCCGACACTTTGAACATTAAAACCTCTGAACCTTTAAATATACTGTTCTTTTAAAACGTGAAATTGATGAAAAATTGACCGAAGAAGATAATAAAGGTCGCTCGTGACAGCCACATGGGTTAATAATATCATTGCTACCCTCCAGATAACCTAGTAAATTTGGCGGTCCACTTAGAAAACTATAATAGTAGACCCGGGTAAGCCCCAACATTACAAAAGAAGAAAGGTGAATTAACCGTACATTTAAAAATTTAGCAACCTACAGTAAACACATGTATTTTTATTATTGTTACTTTCAAGTGTTCGATTATTATACTCACAAAGGCTACATTATTATTATACTCACAAAGGCTACGTTATGCTCACTCGCTACAGGAGCGAAAATAGGTGGCGCTGGGGCACTGGTGCGAGTTGACACAGTCCACGTGACATTCCTCTCAGAGGGTTTCTCGTCATCAGATCCCAGTGTATCTCGGTCATCGGACGACTGTTCCTGCGCGAGAATTAGTTTTCCAACCTCGCCTAAATTTTCGCCTTCACCTTCAGAACTCAGCGTGTCTTCAGAATCACTTGAGCCTATTATGTCAAGAAGGTCATCATCTTCTACGTTCTTTGGAGAAACGGGCAAGTTTGGCGGAGAGAAAGTTTTTTGGCTCTCCTTGACTGCATCGTTTCGAAATGTCAATTCTTCCTCTTTCTTTCCTAGCACATTTTCTGGTTCAGTTTGATTTCGTGCCTTTTCTTCATAGGCCATTTTTTCAAGTTGTTCAAATTCCTCATCCGAGGCTGTCTTTGCAAACTCCTCGTTTGACTCATCACTTTTACTCTCGGCGGCTTCGTTTCGAGCTTTTTGCTCGTTAAGCGCTTTCTCAAGCTGCTTAAACTCCTCGTCAGAAGAATCCTCTAGCGTCTCTTCAGCCGACCGTTTACTTTTCTCCTCGGCTGCAAGGCGCGCTTTTTCTTCATACAACATCCTTTCGATCTCCTCGAATTCTTGATCTGAAGATCTTTTTGCCTTCTCTATGGTTTCCGCACCTTCCTCGTCACTGTCACTTAACTCGTTTTCAATCTCACCAAGTCTCACCACAAGTTTATCTAAATTTGCGCTGTTACCCGTAAGCGAAGTTCCTCCTAATTCTTGGTCTTCAGATTCTTCACTATCATCCTTTGTTTCGTCCTCGCCCTCTTCTTCGACTTCATTTTCAAGGCTCTCGTGCGCTAAATGTACATCCTCCTTTCTGGTATTTTGTGAATAACCATCATAAACGTCATTAACAATACGCTGCTCTTCATGATTCAAACTAGCTTCAAATCTCTCGATAACATCGTCAGAGCTGTCCGACTCAGCATCTGATTTCCAGTCAGTTTTGTGAACAGCATCGGCGTCGAACTCTACAGGAATGTGATCCTTCTCTTCTTCTGCCAAACCGTCTTCTTCTGTTTCCAAATCTTCTAATTCGTCCGGTTGCGTCTCATCGAAGCTTTCTCTCGAATTCTCAGGTGACGAGCTTACAGAAGCCGCTTTCAGCAGCTCTATGAGTTCATCTTCCGGTGATGTTTTGCTTTCCTCGCTGACAAAATCGTACTGTTCAATGTCTATGTCCTCAAGCTGACTTTCCACTGGAGATGAGACTGCGCGGTTGAAGTCAGCCCTTTCCCGTTCTAGGACATGTTCGCTCTCATTTCGCATATCCTCCTCTTGAGGTTTGTCACCATGTTGTAACTCGATATGAGCAGCCACACAACGCGATTGTTCTTGAGGTTCACTGTTTTGCGTCTCTGCCTCGCTGGCATCATCAAGTGCGTCGGAATTTGTTTGAGACCGGAAATACGCCAGCCGCTTTTCACGTATTTGCTCTGTGTCTTCCTTGTTTACATCAGGTTCCTATATATGAAAAAAGAAAACAAATGTCAAAGATACTTTGTTTATACAGTCGGACAGGAATAGTGCCCATTTGATACAGATCCAGTAAAATGAATTTTGGGTATTTTCAACCCTTTTCCACAGTGCGAGATCTGACAGAGTTCTGATACAGTCTTTTGATTAAACGTTGTCATTGATCGGTCTCATCCCTACGCGACCAGACCGAAAGTGAGTATGGGTGAATTAAAATGCATGATTAATTATTCTCTATCGCGTTTACAATGGAGAACAAAACTCACGTTTGTCTTCGCGTGTTACGCAAAGACAACAAGAGTCGCTTCGATACATATTCCCTTGAGGACGTTCCGTATTTTGATAATGTGCAGCTATTGAATGTGAATTGATTTCTCTCCATAATCCTTTTCGGTCTGGTCGCGTAGGGATGAGACCGATCGATGACAACGTTTAAGACTGTATACTACTGACGGCGTATACAGTAGAAACCCGCATACAAGAACATGTGGATTGAGAACACCCAGGCTGAAATTTGATAAAAAAGGAGCATATATATAAGAACACATTCAGCCTGAAAATTGTTCTTATATATAAAAACTCTTCCCTTTTCAGTTTAATAGAACAAACAGTGTCTGTAGCTTTACTGTGGTATTGCACTGAGATCTCTGTATAAATGCTAGTAATTTCACTTGCTGTGTATAGCAAATGTACAACAACCTCCACGTGACCAAGCCTCCATAGTTCTAATCCCTGAGGAAGACTAGCGGATGCCAGTCGAAAGCTCGGTTGTGCAATTTATTTTCTAATGTTCTGTGTCTCAAGTTTAATTTTCTCTCAAAGTTATGTATTTCATCATAGTTAGTAAATTCCTTACATTTTTTTAAAAGTAAAAAATTAAGAACACTTAAGAACACTTTCAGGCTGATTTCACCTAAAATACCCGATATATAAGAACCCAATCAGCCTGAACCCCGAAAATGGGTGTTCTTGTATGCGGGTTTTTACTGTAGCGTCATCTCAGCATTGTAGTCTCCAACGCTGCCGTTATTTGAGTCGTCGGGAAGAGTGTCACGTGACGACCAAAATAGCCGCTGCTTGGGAGACTACGGGCGCTTACCATTTGTCAGAACTGAACGGCCGGACAGGTCATTTCGTAAAAATAACCCGCCTTTTTGAGTACCTGATGCTATGCTATCAAAATGTTGCAAACAATTTTTTAATTTATCGGTACGGTCGGCCATTTCTGAAAAATAATGGCATACTTATGATGAATTGGTAAAAAATAGTAAGCGCCCTACATCTCAGCTGATAACAAGTTATTTTATAGACGGGAAAAGCAAGATAAAAAGTCCATTATCTTTCAAAGTTAATGAAACATAACACCAAATATCTTACCTCATCCGCTAACCCTTCCTCTTGGAGCGCCTGCGCCTCCCTTTCCTCGTTGGCTAAACTCTCGCGCATGCTCCGTTGGTTTTCTTGCTCAGCCAACCACTGATTTTGTCGTTCTTCTTCTTCTTTCAACCGGCGCTGCTCTTCCAAGAATTTTGTCTGCTCTCTTTTAAGGCTGTCTCGCAATTCGTTTTGTTCGTGTTCAAGCTTTTCTTTGAGTTTCACAACCTCATGGTCATCAAAACTTGGCTGTTTCGCGACGGTTGGCCTTTTTCCCTCATGCGCATTAGAACGCATTTCCTTGTGATCACGTTCTTGGCGAGGAACCTCGCCGCTGGGTTTGTCTTTCTGTTGCCTAGGAGCCACGTGATTGACAAGGGCTGCGCTTTCTACTAAGCTCGCAATGTCAACAGGGGGGACTTCAGAATGATCAGCCTCGATTCTGAGTTCGCCATCACCAGACTCCCGCGGTTGCACCTTCACGCCGCTTTGATCAACATGTTGACTGCCAATATTCCGGCTCTTCTTGTGTTGGTGCCCCGAATCTCTATTGGAATTGGCACTTTCCAGTTTCTCTAAATTATTGTCCAAAGTATGACCAGTGGCGACTCCATTTTGCGGTTGAAGCCCATTAAATGTCTGTGTCTCCTTGTCAGTAGAAGGTGGCTTAACGAATTGCAAATCAGACGCATTTGTAGCTGCTTGGTACTGGTTAGTAACATTCCCACTGTTTATACTTCTTTCCTGAAATCCAGTTAATGAATTTCCAGCACCCTGCGCAAACGAAGGAGCAACATTGGTAGTGTAATGGGGCTGAGAAATTGTTTGCTGGTATCCAAATCTCTGCGGAACATTTATACCGTTAACTGCGGGGCCTGGAAGTGAAGGATAGGGTGCGTGCTGTTGTTGTTGAGGAAGAAACCGCTGGTCGTATGTATTGTTCAAACGTGACGGACTAGATTGCCTATTGATCTGCAATGCGTGCAAATTATATGGCGAGCGAATATATTCTGGATCTGTCGGTACCATGCCATTTTTCACCAACACTTGAACATCACCGGGAGATAAATATTGAAATAAATCTGAGATGGCTTTCTCAATTCTAGAAAGCTCCTCTTGTGCGTAAAAGTACTGCTCCTCTACTTCGTGTCTTACAACAGTGTTAAGTGGCTGAGCGAGGATTTGCCGCTGATGTCGAACTCGGTTCATCCAGTACATTTCCTGCTGTTTCAATGCACAAAACTGTTGAACTTTATCTTGTGAGACACCCGGCGCTGGTGAGTGATGTCTGTGCGCAGATACAAACTGCTGGGTGGGTTGTGAAGATGTGGAAGAACTTTCGACGTAGCCATTTGAAACGTTAGGCTCATGAACGCCATTGTGATAACCGTTAACAATGAACCCAAATGAAGAATGTTGTGTTCCGTTTGTATGGGTAACGTGAGTCTCCATTTCAGGAGAGAGAGAATCGCGTTTTAATGGTGATGTGTCATCTTCGCTATCTCTTGAAAACAACACCTCACTAAGTAAACCTTCCACCTCACGGTCCACGGAATCATCCGATGTTAGTTCCGGTCTAGCGGTCGAGTGCGCAGGACCGGAAATCAAACGACCCGAACTTATGGGTGACACTTTTGAATTAGGTGACTGTTTGTTTTGACCGCTGATTCGTGGAGGTGAAGTTAATAGCGGCGGTTTATGACCGAGATATTGTTCATCGTATCTTACGTGATTTGCGTTTAACTCACTCAAATCAAGAGGAGGAACCAGTTGTTGTCTAATTATCTGAAGTTCTTTGAGTTCTTTCTCCAGTTTCGTCTGCTCCTGGACCAGGTAATGCATGTTGCTTGATTCTACTTCCGTTTTCTTGAGTTTCTTTCGCTCAGGTTTTTTTGGTGCTATTTTTTTGGCATAAGATTCCACGGGGGAATCCTCATTCTGTGTTGTCTGCCGCATTTGATTGACATATCTTGGCTCTCCATCGAAGCCTTCTCTGCGATGCTTACCACTTTTATGTCTTAGATATCTCCCAGTGTCCCCAGGAGGACAGGTTTGGCTCATAAGATCATCTTCCGCAAATTTGTTCCCCAAAGATCCTTCAGAGTAAGACTGGTGGTACGAGTCTAGTTTTCTAGACGAGGGCCTGCGTTCTGAACCGCTGTAATGCTTTCGTTCCGAGTCCCTATCGACAGTGGTTCCGTTCATCGCAGAGGTAGATCGGCTCGTAGGGGGTGTCGGGAGGATGAGTGTCTCTTCAGCTGAAGAGTGGTCACGTGGCCTGGTATACCGTGATGCAGCACTGTTTGTGATTCTGTTGGCGGAGTCCTTGAGCCTGCTGTACCGAGATTCAGCGTCAGCTTGGCTGGGATATGTCCTGAAATGCAGCAGTGACATTTAAATCTGTAAGCTACCGACTCTTTTCCACGGGTGAACTTAAACAACTTTCAATACTTACAAAATAAACATTGAACCTACTTATACTCTCATACATGTTATCTATTTATCAATATATTATAAACAATACGACAGAGCAATCCTACATTGTAAAATAACTGTCGAACCTCTCCTACCCCTAATACAGACACCGCTCTATCACGGACACTTCATCTGGTCCCGGCAAAATTCCCATATATTTTCTATTAAAATAACCTCTATAATAATATACATGAAGAAATTACTCAATTCTGATTGGCTAAGAGCAGTGCAGTTCAAGTGTAACACCAGTGCAAATTGCAAATTAAAAAAAACGATGCAAAAATGCAAAAAAAAAAAGAGAAAAAAAATTGAAAAAAAAATTTGCAAAAAATATGGATGCAAATTTTTTCATGAAAAATTATCAATAAGTAATCATACGGTTTTCTAGTTCTTTTTGGGATTAATTTCGTGCAATTTGAGCTTTTTGAAAATCTCACCCGTGCAAATTAATCCCAAATTGAACTCAAAACCATATGATTACCTATACTAACACGGACCCTCTGTAATACGTACAACGGACACCAATTTCATGTAATTATGATACGATTTCGTGTATAAAAAAATAAAGATTGATGATGATGATGATGATGATGATGATGATGATGAATTTTGTGCCGCAGAGAGAAATTTTATACGGAAACTAACAACAGAAATGACAGTTGTCAAAAGGGTCATGGTCAAGCTGTATATATTTAACATGTATACCCTATTATTATTACTAGCAGTAATCACAGATTATGGAGACGCGTTCGAAGGAATTTCCAGCGGAAATGAGCCCCTGAAAAAACCTATGGGGGCGGCCATTTGGAAGACCGTCTACCAAAAAATCTCAAATTTTGCTGCACATAAACCACAGGACAACCAACACGAAATTAGGATTGCGTTCTTCGAACGCGATTATGAATTGTCAAAATAATTTTCAATAGACTCCAATGATTTCGGCCGTTTATAGTGGAGACTTAAAAATGAGGTCATATCCATGACCTCCATAACACGGATACTTGGCTTCGTTTCTTTAGTGTCCGTATTAGACAGGTTTAACTGTATTATAGAGCAGTTTTCAATTGAGTATCGAAAGTAATTACACAGTTGCTTTGGTTTTGCATTGCTATGCTTTGTGAACGGCTAAAAAAATCTCGCGCCAGTTTCTCGACCAATCAGAAGTAAAACCAAAACCAATCGTGACTTGCTCGCACGCGTTTTCCCGCGCTTGGCGCCGCCGACATGTAATTGCTTCGTGCTCTGATTGGTTGATCGGATTGTTTACGACTGCTGTGATTGGTCAGAGTAATTACTTTGGTTTTGGTTTTACGACACTCAATTGAAAACTGCTCTAAATTGCAGTAAAACTATGTTATTTGTGGTTAAATGAAATTTAAGCTAAGTTAAACTCGAGACATTGCTGGGCAGCGGTTGGCCGCAAGGAAGTGGGGCGGCCGGGTGGTTTCACAGGGCCTTGTCGTTTACAGCTCTCACGTGGATGTCAGCCATTTCGTGCTTGTTGCCTGTTGTTGCTGGCCGTTCGTTCTAGTTGCTTCGCGAGTTTATCTGTGTTCTTTGCTGTTTATCGGCTGGCTTTCTTTCCAAATGAATTCAAGACTGACGAATAACAGCCTACAATCGTTGATGTTTCCAGAGGATTCGTCGGCCGCTCAATCCGACCGTCCGGTGACTTCTGTGGCCACGACTGCGACGGTTTCGGCGCCCGGTGTGTCGACATCTGCTTCAGTATCGGCGGCCTCGAATACGGCTATCACCCCAGAATTAGTAGCATTGATTACCCAGACGGTGCAGGCAGCGTTCGCGGCAGAAAAGGCCCGGAATGGAACTGTGTTCGACCCTACACAGGTCGCGTTGGCGAGCAGTTCGGCCAATTCCAATCTTGGGTGCGTCTCGGCGGCTCTGAACGCTTCGGCGGCGAATTTGCTGGACGCTGGAAGAGGTTTTCCTCAGGGACAACTGTCGACAGGTAGGACTGCTTCTTCTTGTTTTGTTGTACCATCATTCGTTTCGACTTTCACGGCGCCTGTGATGTCGAGCGGTGTGGCCGTTTCAAGCTCGGCTCATCTTTTGCCTGGCGCGTCCCGCGATGTCCCCGTGTCCTTTGCCATGCAGTCCCCATCGTTGTTGGAGCAGCCGTTCGTGGTTGGGCCGGGTTTTTCCCCGGTACCGGCAAAGCTTGTGGCTCAAATTGTGGCAGGAAAATACGTCGATCTCAGCGACCTGCTGGCCGTGAACCTACTTCAAAAAGACCCAGAACCTCAGTTAATCTTGGACGGCCGGCTGGTGTTGACATCTCAACCTAGGAAGCATCGTCGCCGCATAGAAGACATCGCGAGCTGGTCGGAAGCCTTCGCGATATTCTCATTGATCTTAGTTTCGCACTTCCCTCATCGATGGAAAGATCTGATGCAATATCAGTTGCTTATCCTGCGTACCTACCGGCACTTCAGCGGGCGAGTTTGGCTAGCGTACGATCAGGCGTTTCGCGAACACGCCGCGGCGGCCAGGATCACCGATTGGTCCGGTATGAACGTTCAACTGTTTAATTTCCACGCGGCAGGATCAGCAACCCGTAATTCAACCACGGCTCATTCGCCTGACCATTTGGAGCCTCCAGGATCTACTAATGCAGCGGTCGACATTTGCAAGTCGTGGAACAGGGGGCGTTGCACGGCTCCATTTGCCCCTTGTCGCTACGCCCACCGTTGTAGCTGCTGTTCTGGCGCTCATCGGGCCGTGGCTTGTGCCTCCGACACTCGAAAATCCAACTACGCGGATGGCAAACGGCGGGCCAGTTCGCCAGTAACCTCGAGCACATCGTCCGGCTACGCAGCTAAACGTCGTACACGAGACTTTTGAGCCTAAATACTTTAAGATTGTTCGGTACATTTTTGTTTCTTTGACAATTTTATGTGTTGTAGGTTGTTATCTTTATACTTGTAAGCCATTCCGTTCACTAGGTTCCTATAGTTATTATTCCCGTTGCTCGTTCCGTTCCTTAGGTGCCATTGCGGACAAATCTCCTTAGACCTCGTGTGAAATGGTTTATCACGTGTTGGCTATCACCCCTGTCATGTTAGGGCATACTGTAGGTTTTTCTTAATAAAGTGCGTTCCGTTTCTATTGTTCCTCCTTAGTTGCTTGTCATTGGGCATACTGTAGGTTTTACTTAATAAAGTGCGTTCCATTTCTATTTGTTCCTCCTTAGTGGCTTGTCTTTTTTTTCAATTTTTTCCTCAGTGCCTCCTGTCTTCCACCCTGTTTCGGCAGTTAGCCCTCTCAGTGTTGCGGCGTTCTCCCGGGACCTGGTTGGGCACCCTAATCAGTCTGCAGTCTCGTACGTTCTCGATGGTCTTCGGAATGGGTTTAGACTCGGTTTTCAGCGTCCCCGCAAACTTAAGTCTGCCACAAAGAATAAGTTATCCGCTCAGCAGCATCCATCAGTCATTGATGACTACTTGGCTGATGAGGTTTCTCGTGGTAGGGTTGCGGGCCCCTTACCCCTCCCGCCTCTCCCGAATTTACATGTTAGCAGCTTTGGGGTTATCCCTAAAAAAGGCCAACCTGGCAAATGGCGCCTCATTGTCGACTTGTCATCTCCTAGTGGCTGTAGCGTGAATGATGGCATAAATCCTGACGAGTTTTCCATGCAGTACATTAAAGTTGACCAAATCATTCGTATGATCGCCAAGTTCGGGCGGGGGGCAAAAATGGCAAAGTTCGATGTGGAGGCTGCTTATCGTAATATTGCAATACATCCTGAGGATCGGTTCTTATTAGGGATGAAGTGGCGGGGCCAGTATTACGTGGATTTAGCCCTTCCCTTCGGTCTTCGATCTGCCCCGTACATTTTTAGCGCAGTAGCAGACATGGTGGAGTGGATCCTCTTGAATGTGCATAGTGTTTCGGATCTCATGCATTATCTCGATGACTTTATCACTGCGGGGGCCCCTAACTCGGAGCAGTGTGCCGGCAATCTTCACACTTGCCTAGCTGTGTGCCAGTCGCTAGGCCTTCCACTTCACCCGAACAAGTGTGTTGGCCCCTCCACTCGTATGGTGGTTTTGGGTATTGAATTAGACTCTGTGGAGCAGACCGCTCGACTCCCGACAGAAAAACTCGTTGAGTTGCAGGAGCTAATCGTCTCATGGCGGGCTCGTCGGTGGTGTACCCGGCAGCAACTGGAGTCTTTGATTGGCCATCTCCATCACGCAGCGAAAGTAGTTTGGCCAGGCCGCACCTTCTTGAGGCGCATGATTGACCTCCTGTGCTGCTTTCGCAAACGTGATCATCCCATCCGATTGAATGCAGAATTCCATCTGGACCTTCAGTGGTGGCTTGAATTCTTTTCCTCGTGGCATGGGGTGAGCTTTTGGCTATTCCCTGGCTTGTCGGCCGCTTCTGACTTGGAAGTGACCTCCGATGCGGCCGGCGCATTGGGGTACGGTGCTTATTTCAAGGGCGAATGGTTTAGTGGCTCCTGGGCCCCATCTCAGTCGCAACACTCCATAGCTTACAAGGAGCTCTTTCCCATTGTAATAGCTTCTTTCGTGTGGGGTCACCAGTGGTTCAGGAGGCATATCCTCTTCCGCTCAGACAACGAGGCCGTCGTGCATATCTTGACCTCCAGGACCTCCAAGGTGCCTTGCTTGATGCATCTATTGCGCCAGCTGCTTTCTGCTGCAGCGCGTTTTAATTTCACTTTCTCAGCACAGCATGTACCGGGCATTCATAATAACATTGCTGATGCTCTCTCTCGCTTCCATTGGCAGGAGTTCAGACGCCTGGCCCCCGAGGCACAGTCACACCCAGTCGCAGTCCCTCATCACCTCTTGAATCAGCTGACCTCTCATCATTAGAGTCCCAGTGCCAAACTTTCCTAATTCACGGCTTGGCGTCCTCTACACGCAGCTCCTATGCATCAGGACAGAAGAAGTTCTATGACTTTTGTGTCCAATTGGGAAAGATACACGCTACGGGATCCCCCTGCCCAGCGGATGAATGGACCCTATGTTTGTTTGCTACTTTCCTGGCAAATTCAGTGCAACATTCGACTATCAAGGTGTATCTATCTGCAGTTCGATCATTACATATTGAGCAAGGATTCTCAGATCCCCTCCTCAATTGTTTGAGGTTGCAGAGAGTGCTGCGAGGGATTAAGCGTTCTCATGGAGACCCGGCAGCCTTACGCCTTCCAATCACAGACAGCATCATGTTAGTCATCTTTAAAGCGTTGGACCTTAGCATCCCAGACCATTGTATGTTTTGGGCTGCATGTAACGTAGCTTATTTTGGTTTTCTGCGCTCTGCGGAGTTTACAGTGCCGAACTTAGCCAGCTTTTCTTCTGACATTCACTTGGGGCTCGCCGATATCGCTGTGGATTCCAATAGCACTCCCACTTGCCTCCGGATCAATATTAAGGCCTCAAAAACTGACCCCTTTCGAAAGGGCTGCTTCATTCATATCGGCAGGGGTACTGTCCCGTTATGTGCGATCAACTCGCTCATGACTTACTTGGCACTTAGGGGTAACTCGGGGGGCCCGTTGTTCCTCCATCAGGATGGTCGACCATTGTCTCGAGCTACAGTGACCAGTTGGCTGCGTCGCATTTTATCATCTGCTGGTGTCCAAGGCAAATTTTCCAGTCATAGTTTCCGTATTGGGGCTGCCACCGTGGCTGCACGCAACGGGGTTCCGGATCATCTTATCCAAGCCTTGGGGCGCTGGACAAGTAATGCCTATCAATTGTACATTCGGACCCCAGCAGAGTCATTAGCCAGGCTGTCCCAACAGCTCGCGTAGCCTACGGCCTCTGGCCTTTACAGGTTTAAGCTTCTCGGGACAGGCTTGTTTCTGCATCCACATTGGCAGTCATGCGGCTGGGTTAACACAACAGTCGTTCAAGGCCGTCGTTACAGCTGGTTTTGCGGAATACATGTGCTGAGTAACCGGTCACGGACAGTGGCAGGCCCGCTCGGGCTCTCGCAGTAGCTAACCTGGAAAGTGCATTGGAGCTATCGCAGCAGCTCCCGCTGCAGACTGTGTGCATAGTCACTGACTTGATCAACGTAACTCTCCCTGTCGATGGGCTTTCGAACGAGCTCATGCTTAATTTTGCTCCATTGGCAGCAGTTCCGTTCGTAGTGTTTTCAAGGCCGTTGGGGAGGGGGCTGTCGTAACAGCTCTAGTTGGACTGTACGCGGCATCGCACGATCCTCGGTTGTACAATGTTCTGGAATCTGACCTTTATCCGGGGGCGGGACTCCTGCTCAGTAGCCATGGGACGCATCGTTTGGGGGTATGTATTAGCAGGGTTTCTTAATGGGGCGACTCTTCCGGGGGTTGGTGCTTGGACGGTTTGGGGAAGTCGGTCCCCTGCCCACCCTGTTCTCGGGCCCTTCTTCTCCAAGCACCACTTGGATTCGAGGTGTGGGTGGTTGCCGCTCACAGGGTTGTCATGGTAACCTCCCCGCGCTCGGCTATTCTGCATGTGGCTCCCCCAACCTCTCAGGCACCTTCCCCATGCTCATCTATTGGCGATGAGTTTAATTGTGGTTAAATGAAATTTAAGCTAAGTTAAACTCGAGACATTGCTGGGCAGCGGTTGGCCGCAAGGAAGTGGGGCGGCCGGGTGGTTTCACAGGGCCTTGTCGTTTACAGCTCTCACGTGGATGTCAGCCATTTCGTGCTTGTTGCCTGTTGTTGCTGGCCGTTCGTTCTAGTTGCTCCCTGCCCACCCCTCCCATTAGGTAAGTATGAGGTAAGTGTGTTTTCCACTGTTTTTCAGTGTGACGGTGCCTGGTGGTTGCCGCTCACAGGGTTGTCATGGTAACCTCCCCGCGCTCGGCTATTCTGCATGTGGCTCCCCCAACCTCTCAGGCACCTTCCCCATGCTCATCTATTGGCGATGAGTTTAACAGTATACATGTAAAAATATACATAGCAAGAGCTTTATTTCAAGAATTTCACCAATTTATCCGGCCTTATTTTTTTCGAGAATGGCTCGAGTTTTTGTATTCAAAAGAAAGCCAAACCTTGGAGTTCTTCCAAGACTATCCGCTGACCGTTTCTCGCCACTGCCTTCCCTTCCTTTTCCAAATTCAACTAAATGAGTCTCGCGGGCTCGTATAATCTTTTCCAGTTCCTTGCAACGATGTGTCAGCAACTTGGATTGGTTCCTCAGCTGCGTATCCGGGACTTTTTCCAGAAATGTTTCCAAGTGAATTAGCTCCTTGGGGGAGAGAGGTGGGAATTTAACCAGGAATCTTGACAGTCTTTCCTCGTTATGTTTTACTTCGCGGTAAGAAATGGTGCTGGTTGAACTCGAGGGCCAGAACTCGGCCGCTTTGCTGTACCACGTCTCCGCCTGTGTAAATTAGAGAGATTATATCAGACAGTAGAAAAAATCGTGTATAAGAAACTGTCAATTAAGAACCAGCAGGCTGAAATTTGGCAAATTAAACCTTCAATTTAGCCTGCCTTGCAAAAATAGGGGTTCGTATAGGCGAGTTTTTTTACGACTATATTTTAAGAAACTATTCGAAAAGCCAAACGTCATATTCGCATAAGGAAAACCACGTAATGGGCACCTGGAAAAACAACGGTCCAGTTTTGTTAAAAGTTAGGATACTAGTGCACTATTAATAAATGTCTTTGGTTACCGATAACAAGGAGATCTAACTTCTCTATTACTTTTTGAAGGCGTGTTTCTGTCTCGGAACAGATCCTTAAACGGTAATTTTTGTTTGTTTTGCCTTCAATCACGAATAGGTCTCTAACTGGATGTCACAGGATACTTCCTAGGCAAACTGAGAAAAATACGACTACAAAGGACAGTGAGAATTTACCTTCTTCAAAAGGTTGTAAAAGATCACAGCGTCTTGTAACCATCGCTTGACATGTTCTACTTTATTGCCGAAGTTTTCCAGATCAGATGTCAAAACTTGAGACGCAGTTTGAAGAGGTCTCCTGTCACGAAGATTTTTGGTGCTCATTTCCTCCGCCTGTTGGGCAAGCCCACTTCCTTGCGTTATTACTTCCTATAAAATTAAACGTTGGAAGAAAATAAAGGCCGGTTTACACACTTGAATTTGATGCTATTTTTTTGCATCAGGTTTCGAGCATGTTCGAAACCTTGGCGATATCGCGCGAAAAACCGCGCCCAGATCGCACTGAAGAAGCCGCTAAGTTTACACGATTTGAAGATGCAATTTGCGCGCGACAAAAACTGCACAAAAATCGCCTTCAGTTAAGCAATCAAGGAAATAACTTCACATTTAACGATACAGCTCAGTGTATGTACCGTCAGTTTTTATGACAAAATATTATATCATACCTTTGCCAATGGATAAAATTCCCCGTCAAACTGTGCTTTGCTTTGATTTGCTGATCGCAGAGAATCGCAAGCTTGGGAGAATTTGTTTAATTGTTCTTCAGCATCTCCACGAATCCACTTCACTAACTACAACGATATAAAAACACAAACTTTGGTTTTATCAACTGTGTGAATAAGGGAAATTGGCCACCGTAAAAAGATTTAAAATCTGACGTTTCGATCGCTAGCCCTTCGTCGGAGCGAATCAATGAATTGTGGGTTGTGTATGGTTTCTATATCGAGCGGTGAAGCTACGGTTGATTTTGGGGGTTGAGAGTGCCGATTTGGAAGATGTTACCCTGGTGTAGGAAAAGGCGGCAATGTTCACATGTGTCCGTTGGCTACATTGCGCCAAAAGCTATGGCCTAAGAATCGAATAACTCCTGGCTCACCCGACTCAGATTCTCTTTCAACTCAAGAACATCGTTGGTGTGTGAACTGGTCACAACAGGCTGCGAACTAGATTCTCCTTTCCAGGCCTCGTCCAGTTGTCTCTTGGCTTGCATGAGTTTTTCTCGGTACGGCTGGATTGTTTCCATCATGGGAACGTACAGAGGTTTCTTGGACATCACCGAGAAAGTTCTGTCAGTTTCAGGTCTCATTGTCAGCTCCCTGAGATGGTTTCCTTCCTCGATGGCAACATCGAGAGATAGATCACTGGAATTTGAACAACACAATCACATTTTCACGCTGATTTTGCCAAACTTACGGGCCATAAATGGGGAACGAAAGGAAACCGGCTTTCTCTAAAACATTAACATTAAATATCCATGTCCCCGTTGTAGTTTACATGTACATAAAGCGGTTTTCAGTTGAGTGTATAAAGTAATTCCGTGATTGCTTTGGTTGTGCTACGAAATTTCGCGCCACTTTTTCAACCAATCACAAGTAAAACCAATTGTGACTTGCCGCCGCACGCGTTTTCCCGCGCTTGGCGCCGGTTACATGTGTTTGCTTTGAGTTCTGATTGGATTGTCTTCCTCTGTTGCGATTGGCCAGAGAAACTACTTTGGTTTTGGTTTTACTACACTCTTGAAAACCGCTCTAACATGCGCTTCTGTGGTGCACGAGGTTAAAGCGTGAGCAACGAGTCACGTGAGGATGTGAGTCACGTGAGGATGTGACTCGCGTAACAGGCGCTCCACGTTCACATACCGCGACAGTGCATGCTACGCAGGCTAATATTAAACACACACCCGTTTCCTCCATTATACAATGCAACGACAGCAATGACGGAGTATATCAAGTTATGTACCACTCCGGATCCTTTAGTACTCTCCAGTTTGTTTGTTTTTTTTTTTTTTTTTGCAGTTTTACACTGTTATTTACAGACTTTGCGGAGCTATATTTTGGATCATTTAAAAGATTTTGTTATCAAACTTGGCTATTTTACTAATTTTAAGGTGCTCTTTCCAACAGTATCAATAAATTTTTTGCTGTCTGGCCGAAAACAAAAACCGCGATAAGTGGACTTTAGAATTTCACCACACATCCAAAAATTAGAACCATACTTTATGAGCAGAGCCGGGTTCATTCAGTTGTGCAGCCACCTCACATTACCGTTTGATTTGCGCCTTCTTTGTGTCCACTCTTTGAAGGACTAGATCTCCACCCGACTGCTCCTTGCTAGATTGCATTCTTTTTAGTGATTTCATTTCATTCAGAGCTTTGGGGAGATGGCTGGTGATGTAGTCAGAAGTGAAATAGAACTCCTCCAATTTCTAGAAAGAGAAAAGAATAATTAAAAGTAGCTAGTTAACTGAAATAGTTAGTTAGCTACTGAGTTAACTGAAAGAAAAAATGAATAAAACGTATAAAACAAATCAACATTATTGTGATGACCTATTACAAGCAATTGAAGGAGTAAGTGGAATAAAGCCCTAAGTGAATTCTGATCAACTGCTAGATTCTCCTTCCAGTCTGTCTTGTATATGCTCATGTAAGAACAGGAGAATTTGGCTATATATCAGGACTCACTTAGGGCCTTATCCCAAACTGAAATAAGGCCCTAAGTGACCCCTGATCTGAAACCAAATTCTCCCTTTGTTACATAAGCAAATACAAGGCAAACTGGAAGAAGAATCTAACAGTTGATCAGAAGTCACTTAGGGCTTTATTCCACTCACCCCTTCATTATTGTATAAACTGATATCCTATTAGTGCTCTATTTTCTAGCTGGTTTGCCCCTTGTTTCTGATTTCTGGTGCTCAATACTGTACAAATCTTACTCTATATCTTACCTAAACCCTGAAAACCCCATTCAGACAAAAATGGCAGAAGTCTTTTAACTAACATCTTTTAATTCAGTGGAGAAAACATATTTGTACAAACCAACCCACAACTGAAAGCATACCCTCTGGGAGAAAATAAACCAAGAACCTTACATTAATATCTACATCTACATGTAGTCCATAGGAACATCACGTACCATATCTTTGAGTGGGCTGATATTACTCAATGTTGGATCCACATAAAAGCAACCTACTACCTATCTCATTCAGCAGGTTTTATGTACATGTAAAATTCATTTATAATTCATAAGGGTACCAACAAATAGAAATGAGCCATTCCAATCACATGGTTACCCTGTATCTGATATGTAAATTAGATACAACCACTAGTGGTTGTATCTACCGGTAATTTACATGTGAATGTGAATTTCACAAGTTGTTTACTACATTCGCGTCTGTGTTGTATCGGCACTATACATTCATTCGGCTGCGCCTCGTGATTGTATAGGCCGATACAACACTCCCGCTCATGTAGTAAACATTACATATTAACCAACTGAAAAAAGTTTGACTCGGTCTTTACATTATATATTGTATTGGCCAAGAGTTAAAAAAAACTGCAGTTGGAATGTACATGTATAAAGTATTCAAACCTTCCATACATATTTCACCTCCTTTTTGTTCATTCTGGTTGCTTTTGTATCCTCAAGTAGTACAGACACAAGTGAATTTAATACCTTTTGCAACCTGATCCATGATTTGTGATCATAGGTAAGTGAGCCTCCAAATGAAGGAGTCAGTTGACTGGATTCAATGTAGGTTAAGAGGTTAGACATGTCTTGCACTGGAACAGTCTGCAAATACAAAGCCATGCACTCAATTATTATTAGAACTGCTCATTTATAAGAACTTTCATTTGAAGGTTTTCTCCACAGACTCAAAAGTTAGAATCATACTACAGTGTACATGAGAAATGGTTCAATTCTGGGTGTGATGTGGGTTATGTACTTTATTGTACAGTGTGTAGTCCTGATTTTTTGAACCTCCAAGGGAAACAGAAATTGGTTCGAAAAATCAGGAGCTCAAAAATTTGTGGATGGCATTGACTGAAATCAAATACAAGGGAAAGAAGTCTTGGTTCAAATAATCAGGAGGTTCAAAAAATTGAGGGTTCAAAAAATGAGGAATCCACTGCATTTATTTCCATGTACTTACAATATAGGTCTATAAGGAAGGGAACAGTTAAAATGCAACATTATGTTTGAACAAATTTTCATTTCAATTTGTACCTCAAAATTAAGCTGTCCCTTTTCCTGCCGGGCATGAATCTCCTTGAACAGATGCCTCTTGACCTGCTTATCCTCTGGTAAAATGATGTACATGCTGCGAACTGATCGACTGTCATTCTAATCAAACAAACAAATAACAAAACAATAAAATTAATAGTGATCTCAAGGCTGTGCTCTTCTATTAGAAGAATCACAGAGAGCCCAAAGGTCCCCAACTATCAAATCTGGAGTGCCCGGCACTTAAACTTTATTCAAAAAATTAATTTTTTCTAGTTGCCTGGCTGGAGATAAGTTATTAGCCGGAGTCCCCCATGCAGGCACTGCTTGAGCACAGCCCTGTATCTAACCACAAAATAATTTTAAGTACGTCTTGCATGTACTAACTAAAGATAGTACAAACCTGAAACATTTGAATCAAATCTATGATGTGAGAGACCACTGTAGTCTTGGATTTACGGAAGTCAAGGAGAAACGAGATGCCTGCCTCTTTATACCATGATCTACAACACAAGTAACATTAATATTTTGGTGGTTTAAGTTAATAATATCTTATAAATAGGGGTGAGATGGGGGAGTTCATTAGGTACATGTATTCTATTCTTTTATATGTTTTTGCTATTGGCACATGCTGTTATTAAGCACCCACTCTAAGGGGTCTTTTGTGCATTTTACGAAAGTCCTGAAACTTTTTGGGTTTGGGCATAAAAAGCTATAGTATGTGCAAACTGTTAACCAACAATGATTCAATTTTTGTGTACTGAATTTGGAAGCAAAGCAATAAAATCTTAAACTGATGAATTAAGTTAGGCTAGTTTGCAGGCTGAAAACTTTACCACCATTCAATAGAAACTAGCTCTCAAACCTAAAATGTCTTGGGAAGTTTTTTTTTTTTTTGGGGGGGGGGGGGGGGTGGGGAGGGGGGTACCGAGGCTAGGATAAGCTTATGAAGGAGGCAAAAACGGATAAATTGGCGTTCCCCAGATGAATACGTACGGCGAGTCGAGGCGGCGATGGACTGAAAGATGTACTGAGCTGCCTGCATTGTTAGACATGTGTCAGGAAAAGGGGGATTGGGCAGGGATCGGGCAATGCATCTGGTGCGAGAGAGCGGAACCGGGACATCTGGAAACGAGAGAGACTATCAGCTATACTATTATCAACCCCTGGGACGTGCCTAGCAGTAAAAGTAAAATTATAGCGTAATGTTTGGAAGGTGATCAGACGGATGAGGTTCATGATCCGGGGAACCTTGGAGCTCTTAGCGGATAGGATCGCTACTGTGGTTTGGTTATCGCAGTGAAAACAAAGTCTTTTGTTAGCCCAGGTAGGAGCCCATAGTATGGTGGCAAGGTAGATGGGATAGAGTTCTTGCCATGCAATGCTAATGCCAGAGGCAGGGCTGAGTTGGTGGGAGGGTAGCCATTTGCCCTGGAACCACTGGTTGTTGAAAAAACCCCCATAACCAATGGACCCTGCAGCATCCGTATATAGGTGGATTTGGGGGGACGATTCGCTGTAGGGGGGAAGGAAAAGGCTAACCCCGTTCCAGTGATTGAGAAACATTTGCCACATAAAGAGGTCCTTCCTGAATTCTTGGGAGAGGCGAATGATTTGTTTTGATTCGGGGACCCCCCGGGTAAGATTGATAATGCGCTGCAGAAAAGGGCGGCCTGGTGAAATTACCCTGCATGCAAACTGTAAAGTGCCAATCAGAGACTGGAGTTCCTGCAGGGGGCAGCCCCTCCGGGTGGACCACACAGCGAGTTTTTCACGTGTTTGGTGTAATTTATCTTCAGGAAGCCTAGCTTCCATTTTGACGGAGTCTAGTGTTATCCCCATGAACTCTAGGACTTGGGTGGGACGAAAGGTTTTTTTGGGTGCAAGGGGGATGTTCAGTTCCTCGAACAATGTAAGGACCTGGCACAGCGCTGTTGCACAGAGGGACGAGGGTGGGGGTTGGGCAATGAAGAAATCGTCGAGGATGTGGATGACAGAGGGGATGTGCAAGTGGTTCCGAATTAACCATTCTAGGGCATCAGAGAGTTGATTGAAAAGAAAAGGGGCACTTCTTAGGCCGAATGGGAGCATTTTGTCAAAATAACAGAGGCCTTTCCAGGTCATATCCAGGAGCTCCCAGTCCTCGGGGTGAACAGGGATGATACGGAAGGCTGATTGAATATCGGTCTTCGTCATAAAACACCCAGGGCCGTGTTTGAGGATGAGGGCAATAGCATCATCTACTCTGATGTATTGCAGAGTGAATTCCTGAATTGGGATATTTGCATTTAAACTCTGTGGGGACCCCTTGGGGTGGGACAGGTGAAAGATAGTGCGCCACTTATGGCTGTTCTTTTTTGGAACAAGGCCAAGGGGGTGAATTTGGAAATTTTCAAAAGGGGGGGATTCAAAGGGGCCTGCCAACCGGCCAAGTTGCACTTCCTCAAGAAGGTTTTCTTCGATCGCCTTGGGGTGTTGCCTTGCCGAAGGGAGGTTAGACCCAGTTCTGGGAAAACGACCCCCTGTGTATCCCACCCGAAAGCCGTGACTTAGACCCATGCAGAGTTTAGAGACAAATTCCTGATTGGGGTGGGGTGTAAGAAGTGTATGGAGGAGGGGGATGTTTACAGGGGAGTAGGGGGCTAAGGGATTGCATGTATTCAGCGATGTGTTGATTTTTTATCACCCTGGCCTCTAGTTTTTCCAACGGACTCTTCATGGCGGTAGCTGGGGTGATCGGCATAGCAGAGTTTGCACTGATGGGAGAATGGACAAGGGTCTCGGCTGCATTTGGCTCCTCTGTTGAAGTTGATACATGTGCCTCGTTGAGTGTTGGAATTGGGCCTAAGGGCGGAGAGTGAACACCCATCAGCAAAGTGGTCCCCGCTCCCACAAATAGAACAACTAGTTTTGGCTTGCCCCGTAAATTTCATCAAAAATAGCTGAATGTCCCGTTCCCCCCAGGAAAGGTGAGGGTTGGTGGCTGCCTTCCTGCGAAAGTCGATGTCGTACGACAACCACGCAAAACCCGAAAACTTCCGTTGGGCGGAGCGGATGATCTCCTGGTATGCGAACATCTCAACCGCCCTTCGGGGAAAGGAGGAGAGCAAAATCGAACAGAAGACTGCAAAGGCCGTTAGCCACTTGTCGATGGAATCGACGTGAGTTTTCTTCTTGCGGGTGGGGGAGGGAATATCGAGTTGTTTCCCCTCGAATGAAATGGACACCCCGGGAATATCTGTATTATGGAGGGACGAGTTTTCTGGCAGCAGTGTGTCAAACTCAACGTACTCACCTCTTACAATTGCCTGCCTGGTTTTCTGGGAGACATGAGCTGCCAATGGCGAGTGAAGAGGCGAGTGGAGATCGTCGGTCGCTTGAGAGCCGGGACTTGATTGGTTTAGTAGGCGTGCAGCGAAGTTCGGGTCCGTAAAGTCGTGAGTTTGCGAGGTTCGCGGTTGGGCTTGTATTGGAAGGGGAGCCATTGGAGGTTGCTGTTGGGCTGGCTGGAGAGGTTGGAAGTTTTTTAGTTTCTCATCCAGGATGGTTGATATCAGTGTGGCTAACGCCGCAGGGTTGGGGACCAAGTTTTGGACGGGAGGGTTTCTCGTTTGGCCGCCATCTTGGGAATCTGTGGGGAGCACGTGGTGGTTGTTTTCCGAGGTTTCGTGTTGGCTCCTTTGCTCCTCCGTACTGTTGTCGACTTCGACGCTACCGGTGTTTGGAAGGGTTGTGCTTGGGCCGTGGTTCGTAATGGTAGTTTCCCGGTTGGCGCGAGTTCGTTTACTGGGAGGTTCATCTGAGTGCCCAGTGCGTGAAGCCGCTAGCGTTTCAGGGGAGATTGTGGAAATGCGCTCAACCAGTTGTTCGCGGTTGCCAGTAGTTGGCAAGTTGTTCTGACTCAGCAAGAGGCGTAAAACTTCGTTGGAGAGACCTCCGGTGTCCATCGCGGTCGAAAGTAGAATTTAAAACGAAGGCTAAACTCGAGCATTAAAGATTGTAGCGAGCAAACTTGTGGCCTTCAGAGAATGGGACACTTGGGGCAGGCATGGGTAATTTTATGTGCTTTGATTGACAGATCCAAATATGGAAGTCACATGGTACCAAAGGCCACAAGGAGGATTGCAGGCTCAATTAGCCACCGCTTGCCAACATTAACTATAATTTTATTCTAAAATATCATGATTATTGCATTATCCCACTGCAGTATATATGTACAGTACTGAAAGTTAGCAAACCTGGCAAGAAAAGCAAGATATTTCAGGAGCCTCACAACATCAGCCTGGCTCAGCTGTACAAGGCCGGAGTGACGCTGGGATGGCAGTGTCATCAAAGGATGGCCTTGCAAGTCACAACCACCTGGACATGAACAGATGATGAAACAACTATTTATTTAGGGTATGGCTGTGAGTGCTGAATTAATTAAAAAATATCAATGATCTTTCTATGTGTGTCCCCTCCCCCCCCCCCTTTCAGGTTGAAAGTTCGACGTGCTAACCACTAGACCACTGTGTCTCCACACAAAATGACTAGACCCATGTTTAGGGGGCCTTTTATCATTTTTAACCTGTTGTGTTGATTAGATATTAGATATATCTTGTAAATTTTTTAGATATTTTAATTTTTAACATTATTGTAATGCGCAGGTGATCATATAGCCATGCAGCCTGTGCAGTATAAATACCTAAATTATTGTTGTTGTTATTATTATTATTTTCGGATCCTTAACTCATTGCCGTACTGGCACGAGTAATTACTAACCTGAGAGAATAGCAATCTCTGATAATATGAGGCCATCTTCAGGCATGTACAGCCTCTTTTCTTTAACCTTTGATCTTGAACCCATCACCTACAAGATATCATGGATTTTAGATTCAGAACACATAATGTGTGATTCCTGGAAATATCCATATAACCCCCCCCCCCCCCCCCCCCCCTTCCAACCACACAATCACATTGTACATGTATTTTGGTTTGCGAGTGGCTGAGAATATGGTCAAGTTTGATGGAAAGATGAACTCTTAATGCTACTGTGATAGGAGTGACCTTATTTGCAAATGGACAACAAGTACACAGGTAAACTAACAAGCAAAACAAGTCATTAACAAACAAAACTACTGAGCAGCATACATGATTGTATAGTACATGTCCTGTCAGATGTGTGTTGTGTGAACTTGCAAGTGGAACAATACATAACCAATGGAAATAAAACAAAAATAATTGCATTCGATGAGAGAAGAACAGAGAATGCAAGCCTAATCTTGGTGTCCTGTTACAATGTTGGTTGTCCTGTGTGATAGGAGCATAAAAAATTGAGATTTTTGTAACTCTTAAGGATAGTAATTTGTCCCCTTCAGTTAAAGAGTGAAGTGTGTATATGCTTGTGATCATGCACTGGTCTGGAGATGTTGTTTCCTCCTTCAAAAGTAAATATTGTATATTTGCATCAATCAGATACTGTAAAGGTATACAGCCTGGGTTATTAGTCACAGACCTTCGCCATAGGCAGATCACACATCAAAGCTTAAAATTTAATATGTATGTCTACTGAATAAAAATCAGTCTCTGTAGGGTAAAGCTTCTGGAGCACACAGGAGCTAAATGTTTTAGTTGCTGATTGAATGAGATCTAGATCTGAGTATGGATGGCTCAGTTCATTAACCACCAACATTTATTCTGACTCATCACATGGGTAGAGAAAGACAATTACTATTAAGATATGTGGATGACTCAATAACTGAACTTAGCTTCAGATCAAAATTTGATGCATTAACCAGATGGTAGGCTGCCAGACGGTCCGTGCACGGTTCGTCCACTCAATATTTTTTATTTCTATTCTATATTCAACAACGGAAAAAGCCAATCCACAGTCTTATTTTCAGTTTTTTATTTGAAATTCTGCCATGACAGAACCCGAAAATACATCGTTTTATTCAACTTCAAATTAAAACTACTTAAACTAATTTATGTACATAAGAAAAACGTCAAAATCTCCCAAAATTGCTTAAATTTAAGAAATAATCGTTCCTTTACTTGTAAACTAAGATCAAAAAGCAAAACACAAAATCAAAGTCCGTTTTATCGTTTTTCGTTTTGTGTCCAAACCTAAACGAAAAAGCGAAAAACGAAAATCAACTTCCGTTTTTCGTTTTATGTCCAAACCTAAACGAAAAAACGAAAAACGAAAATCAACTTCCGTTTTTGCCGTTTTTTCGTTTTATGTCCAAACTTAAACGAAAAAACGAAAAACGAACATCAACTTCCGTTTTGTCGTTTTTCGTTTTATGTCCAAACTTAAACAAAAAAAAACAAAAACGAAAATCAACTTCCGTTTTGTCGTTTTTCGTTTTATGGACAAACTAAAAAGGAAAACGAAATAACGAAAATGGACTTCCGTTTTCTCGTTTGATGTACAAACTAAAACGAAATTCAATTTTCAAACTTGACGTTTTTGTTTGCTTACAGTCATAGTGTGTGGGAAGGAGGCGGGGTGGGGTAGGGGGTGGGGGTAGATGTAAGCATTTGAGACGTACGTGTAGCACCGGAAATGGAGACGCCAGTGTATTTCTTGGCGGGAATTTTGGAACTCGTGGCGAACCAAAGACGTTTCGTATCTAACCGAGGATTGGCCAAACTAGTACTTTGATTGGCATTTTGGTTTCATCATATGAGAAGAACAGAAAGCTGCCCATCCTGTTTAGTTCCCGCTAACATGGACGAGTTGGATAGATCTTTCATCCTCTGGCGAGAACAAAAAAGGGTTACTTTTAACGAAGAAGATGTCACAGCAGAACGCATATCAGCGGTGTTTAGGGTGAGTAAACCATTTTGATATTGTCACAGCATCTCCCAAAATGTTGTCGCTGAAAAGGAGGACAGGCTGTTTAACTTGTTACGTAGGAAATTTATGTTTTCCGTGTTACTTGAAAGACCCTTGAAAGAGAGGAGTTTTATTTTATTTAAGCGGGATTTCCTTAATAAAATCCTGCTTTAGTACAACATTTAATTACCACATTTATTTAGCCGTAGATAATATGCGAATTGAAAAGGGGCGGCATGCATTGTATGGATCTTGGCTGCGAAGATTTTTCAAGCAAATTTTCAGTTGCAGTCACTGTCAAAATAGAACTACCTCAATGTATTTCAGTCGATATAACAGGCGTACATTTTCAACGAAGCAGAAAAATAAATAAATACCCGTTTAATACCCGTTTAATTTTTCGTATTTGACAACGCGTGGCATAGTTTTAGTGATTGAAAAACGCACGCTGTGGTCTAAACTGAGTACAGTGCGACACATCGCGCATATTCACAGGCTCAGCCAATCTATAAACAGCCATAGATGAGAGTGAAATCGTGGCGGCACAAGCGGCCCGTTGAAACGAAGTAGTCGCGATTTTAAATTTTCCATACAGTATTATGCACCTTGTATTCATACATTTTTACACATTTTTAAGGCGATTTTTTTGACAATGTCGCATCGCCACGTGGGGTAAATCGTGTTTTAGTCAGCACTACACGTGCACGTGCAACCCCAATTTGACATTGAATTCGAGCCAATCAGAACAAACGGTTCTCACGGGAAGTTTTTAAAACGTCAGTGTTTAGGGATGGACCATTAGAAAAGTGATGGGGGGGGGGGACTTTGGGAGAGGCAAGAAATTTTTTTTGTCCACCTAAGGTGGAAATCTTTTCTTTTTTTTTCACTCGATGGCTGGAATATTTTTTTTTTAATACTTTATTTTTGAACTGTCCTTCGGCAGATTTTTTTTTTTGCGATAATGCGTGGGAATATATTTTTTTTGTTAATAATTTACTGGGAAATTTTTTTTTTTGCTTTTGCCCCACCCCCCCCCCCCCATCACTTTTCTAATGGTCCATCCCTTATATTTTTTAGCTGCAGTATAAATGTAATTTGTCTCCCTTTATTGATGTATTTCCCTTTTTATAACAAAAAAGCAAAAAATGTTTTCTGATTATTGTAAACAAAAATGTACTGTTGGGTCTGCTCGCAAAATACCCTTTCCCCACCTGATGGCTCAATTAGTTCTAAAAATGTATCGATCAAATAGAGACATCAACATCCCCCCCCCCCCCCCTCCCCCTCCGGGCATACCCCGGGCATTTGAGTCGTTGACGTGCCCAGGGGGGCGGGAATTTGACATCAGTGGTTGTTATTGGGGTGGGGAATTTGACACCAGATGGGAGGGGTGGGGGGGGGGGGGGAATTTGATCAGCTTGCCTCGATTTCATGTTACACGCTGCGTGGTTTCTTTCTTCGAAATCATGGCCGAATGCGAGCGGGAATTAACCAAGCAGACGAGAGCCAGGAATAAAGAAAGGAGTAAATAGACACTAGCACAGGTTATTTTAATCTGTAAAAAACAATTCATCAAGCGTTTTGGGCGACAATTATTTTCAAGTAGTTTCGCCAGAAGACGTGCTTGTGTTGTGTTCCATTGAAAAGACATGTTTCTGTTCCATTTGATGAACTGTTCGTTGAACGTAGTATATAGGTTTAGTTTCATGACAAAAAAAGCAGATTTTGGTGTAGCAACTTGGATAAGTCAGAATCTTGCGATTGAGTATGTGATATTTAAAAGTTCGAGAGTTGTACAGTTGTATCACTTAAAATAGTTCATAGATTTAATATTTTCGCAGGAAGACGTGCTTGTTTCCCGTTGATCATTTTGTTGGTGTTTGAAATATTGAATTTGCCATGTGTATGAAGGTTTCATGATCAAAATACATTGTACATTCTTTAATAGGTTGTATAAGACTACTTCAATATTTCCTGTATCAAAGGACATAAAGATTATTTTTCATGAAAACAAATACATTTCTGTTCCATCGCTCATTTTTGCCATGTTTGTCCCGGGGGGAGGGGCATTTGATCGGCTAATATGACCCTAAGGTGGGGCATTTGAACACCCGTTTTGACCCGGGGATGGGAATTTGAACAACCCAAAATTCAAATGTTCAAATGCCCAGGGGGTTGCCCGGGGGAAGGGATGTTGAAGTTTCCATTTGATCGGTACATAAATTCTAAAACCACAAGCAAAATCTCTCGCAAATCGCAATGCTATGTGCATATAGTTATAATACTGTATGGAAATATACCCAAATATACCCAAAAATCCACAAAACACCCCACAATATAGATTCACGGGATGAGCATAGAGTTTTTGGATTGCTTGAGAGGTGATCGAAATATTTCCTTTGAAGCCATTTCAAGTCACTGGCGGAAAAATGGCGTTTAGGTTGTCCCGCCTTTATATGAATACGTTTGCACTGGAAACTAAAGTGAGGGCGTAGTTTATACAGTATAGTGATTATCAAACAAAAACTATAACTTGGCAAATTCCTCGGGAAACTAAGATTAAGCATAAACGCTGACCCAACATTTGTGTTACCGCTGTTAACACACCTTTGCCTTCGGGGTAAATCTCCGTGAAATCAACTTCGCGAATCTCATTCTATGGTTCATAATATTCCAAGCTAAAAGCGTTTTTGAAAATATGCGGTGGATACGAAAGAGCTTGTCTTTGCTTTTTGACTTTTTTCTCTATTCTTCATAATCGTCAGGAATGCAATGGGGTACCCGCCATGGCGGGGAAGACCGCCATTTCCCCCCCCCCCGCCATGGCGGAGAAGATCCCCACTTCCCCCCCCCCCCCCCAAAAAAAAAAAAAAATTACTACATAACAAAAAAACGTCCTCCAAATGAGGAGTCAAACTACATATTTCAAACAGTGCCGGAAATCCCACCCGGGAGCCTGGAGACGTTTGAAGTTTACATCGCCCCATCTACAAGTTAGGTAATGTGTTTAAACTCGAACGGCACACCACATCAGGGAGATCCAATTTTACACTACGAAGAACAAAACTTGCCAGGCCGACTGGGAGGTGAATTTTTTACCAAATATTGGAATGGTTATATTCCATTTAGAGCCTTTAGCTAGGCATACACCTCTGTGTATTCAAAGACGTTTAGCAACTGAATCTTATATTAAACACTTAATGACTGGTCCCGAGGGAAACAGTGAATTTTGTTTCCCGAGGGATCAGTCATTAAGTGATTTGTTATATAGCAACGCAAAATAAAACACAACACAAGACAGTTGGAAAAACGCGCCGAGCACTCGATCCATCATAATCATGCCTCTGATCACGTGCGCTAGCGGGCAACAGTGCAATGTTACCCTCTGACGTCAAAATTGTTGCCCGCTTTCGCAAATGTTGCCCGCTTGGCACAATTGGTGGGAAACAGTTTGTTTGTTAGATGTCATGTGACCATGAATCAACCAATCAACGCGCGCGTTGTATTGAGAAAAACTTCAGCTATATAACAATACCTTTTATTTTGCAGGTTGAAAGAAATGGTCTCTATCTTCAAGATGATTTCAGTAGGGTAGCACGATTTCCTAACCCTTCCGGAATGTTTGATACTACGATGTGGCGCGACAGAACCTCTTTAGAGGTCATGGGGTCCTGTGTTGGAGCTACAAGTGGTACAGCACAAACCTTTCAACTCCCGTCGCCACAAGAGTTCGGTATTTCAGGCCTGCCCAATACCGGGAGTAGCGCCAGCAGCTCATTTACGCCAGAACAGAGAAACCCAACCACTCGAAATGCGTTGGATTTGCAAAGACCCAAACCGTCAGGAGAGGTTCGGAGAAAAATTTTTCTCGCCGAATTTGATCCAGACAGTTTGACACCTGTCCCGACGGCTACCGCTTACTTAAAACTTAAGCCTGAACAGTGCACAGTAATAGAGGTTGCACAAATGTCAAAAGAATATCTCAACATTGAAGATGATTTGGTAATCATTGACACAAATGGGTTTGAGATCCTAGACAATCCAACTACTCGAGGTAAGAATCAAGGTTTTTTTAGCCAATATATGATATATAACATCCACTTCAGTTACACGGACGGGCCGTAGAAAAAAAGAGAATAACACCACTTTCATAATGGCGGCCGATTTATTTTTTATTTTATATGTATGTTAATTAGCCTCTCTGGCCTCGTTGGCGTGTGCAAAATTCAAAAGAATGTTTACTCTAAAACGAGGCCAGTGAGGCTAATTAACACACATATAAAAGAATAAATAAATCGGCGCCATTATGTTAAAGTGGTGTTCTATTCACTGACATCTTATGTATGGCATTTTTAGATCATTAAAGGCCCATTTTCATCTTGGATGCTTTACTGCCGTTTGTTGTGTTTTCAAATAACCATATCGTTATCTGTGCGACATGAGACGTTCACTCATGAAGCCATACGTCGCTTCTGGAGTTCACTGAATTGAAATTGATTCAAAGCCAGTGAGTAAAAAGAACAATTTATATGCACATGTTTTCTGTGGAGAAGTGTGGAATTCCTATACAATTTTTAAACGCGAAGATTGATCCCAAAAGAACAGTGAACAATAAATTAACCTATTTAGTATATCTAGTTGTTGTGTTTATATAACTGCAAACCCTCATTGGTTTACATTAAATATTTTGAGACAAATATGTGGCAGGAAATAGGTATATCCACCGACGCTAGGAAGCTCTTTCGGACGATGATCAGATAACGCCGTATGGCCTCAACAAAAATTGTCTTAAACAAGTTACAAGTATTTATATTTTTCTAACGTTTATTTTTTCCCCTTTTCATTAAACAGGATCTGAATTCTGGGGCAAAGCCACGATGAAAATTTACGCCTGCAAAGAGTTGGAATACGAAAAAGTTAAAACAAAGCGAACAAAGATGAAGAGTAGGGGGGCGAAAGGGAAGCGAAATTATTCCTCGGAGCGGCCGTCGATCGCTGAATACACCAATAGTCATCTAATATTAGACAAACTAGACGAAATAGAGGATGCTATAGGACAAAATGCGAAATGCTGCAAGAGATTACACGAATTGGATAGAGCACTAGTTGCCACATTTAAGTGCACAATCTGCCTAAATATAATGCCTGCCCAGGGCATTGAATATGCAGGTTGCTGCAACCGGCTGGTTGCGTGTGTAGAATGTGCCGATGAATGGTACCGAACAAGCAACACGTGCCCTCATTGTAGGGATGACGACGGTCGAAGCAAGAGAAAACGGGCACGGGGCTTCGAAAGTCTCGTTGACCTGATAGAAAATTAGATCGAGCCCGTCATTTTTTGTCCTTAAGCTTGTTAAAGAAATGCTCGTTTCTAGTTGAGTTCCAGTTTGTCCATTTTTATCCGCGCTGACATGTTACTTGAATTGTACATGAGTTTCTGACGGGGATTTTAGGTTAGTTTCAAGGATTGAATGGATGGGGGAGGGGATGGGAGAAAGCGTTCTCGGACCGCTTCCGGAGTAGGAATCATTATCCGATTATGTTTTCTCGGTTTCGAAATTGTATGTTGTGGTTTGTTGTGCAAAATTCATCATAACTTTTCAGTTCTGTAACGAGACAACAAGCACCGACCACAAGAGAAAGTAAGGAACGTGTTATTTAAACGAAACATAAAACGTATAACAGTTTCAGCCCCGCAAACATGTAGCAAATTTCTTCAACAACAGACAGCACTATTAACGCTTTCTCAGCTACCTCTCCCCATTCTTCACTACTGCAAGTAGTGAAAATAGAATAAAAGTTTGTTCCTGTTCTTACAAGTTAAAAATCTGAAATTTACATAACATCATGAGGTTGACATTTGTATTTAATAATAATACTGATACAGAGACTTTAACCATAACAATGATATCCATTGAAAGAATGAAGTCCTTTAGCAAAGACCATGCAGAATGTCTTGGACTGCTTTGTTCTCACAAACGAAAACTACCTCATTAAAATCACTGGCGAGAAAGGTATTTTGTTAGCTGTATGTGATATAAGACAGCATCTCTAAACAATTTAGAATTTGCATTGGCAAGTTCATGAAACATGGCTTCATAGCTGGGAAAGTACTTGATAAACTCCCGTTCCCTGGCATTTTTCTTTGTGGGTTCCAGCTCCAAAGGATCTCTTCCAAATGGGGCAGGATGAGTCAAGTGTCCTTTATATAATTGTACAGCCCTTTCTACGGTGGGAATGATGTTGCCATTGACTTGAACTGCTCTGTTGTTTGTACAGCACTTCTCAAGCGGGACGCCTTTGCCTGAAATTAATATTAAAATTAAAATAGTGTGGCAAGTACCAGTGGTCTCATCTCACGAAACTGCTAGAAATAATTTTAAAACAGCCCATGGTGTTCAATGTTTAATTTATACTGACAAATACAAACACCCATTTTTAGCCGGAGCTTTCACACTGTAGTCTTTATCAAAGTCATCGACCGATACTTGCTGAAACATCTAGGTAAGGAGTTTTGAAACCTTGTACTTTATTACTTTTCGATACATTAACAAAGTGTGTGGGGGGAGGAGCTTCCCCCTAGCCCATTCCCCTGCGCGATCCCTGCGCCCATTGCCACTCCCAGTGTTAGTAAAGGCAATAGATTGGCTAATAGAACATTACCTGGAATAGGGTGAGAATTCCAAGAACTAATGGCATACCGGAGACCCACGTCAACAACTTTCCTTGTCAACAACGACACACAAAACTTTGTAACTTCGTCGTCCATATCGATGACGCTTTCGTTCTCCATTGTAACAAGGACGCGCTTAATTGGGTAATTGGTGCGACTGTTCATTTCCACCCAAAGTCTTTCTACTGCGTGATTCTGTTAAGTAGAAATCATATCACTTAGTTTGGATCACTCCTTTTTCGTAGTTTGGTTTTCTCTTAATGCTTTATATTTTGGTTGTAATTATACGTTAAAATTTGTTATGAAATTTAACCCTCGATACCTCTAACCAGTTTTTGGGTTTTCCCTGAAGGTTCCAGTTATCGGGGTTGTACTGTAAACTTTGTTGTAATGTGTTAGGGCGTGTCACAGTTGCCATGGAGGTAATTTATGCGATGAAGCATGCCAATCAGTTTCTCTTTTTGCGTGTGTTTTCAAGATCCCATAATAGTGCATCACTTCACGTTATTGGGTAACAGAAACGTACGCGAATGAAAAAATAATATTTCATAGAAATACTCAGTCCTCGTTAATTCTATAAGGACCTTTAAGTGATATCAGAGATACTGAGATTTGAAACCAAACCAATATCTAGATCTATGAGCGTTTTTTATTCTGAAAATCTCAAATCGTACTTTCTATATTTTGTGTGTACTGATGCCGTTATAAAGCGCTACGAGTACCTGCTTTGACTGAGTCTGTAGGTACGGTTGTCTACTCGTGTTGTTGCGCAGACCCTTCAAGTGCTCTTGAATTGACAGCACTAAGTAGAATTCCTTGCCATGATCGACTCGAATTTGATCCCAAATACCATATCGCAGTAACGTTTCCCTGACCAAATGTAATAAACAAATTAAATATATTATAGCAGTAACTAAATGCCGACAAGTACATGATAGCGCGCGGGGTGGAGACGGAATCACCAGAATTTGATATTAAAGTTAAAACCCTACTTTGTTACTAAAGAAACTTTCTCCAGTCAGGAGAAAAAAAGTCTTTTTTGGTAATAATCTGGTAAAAAAAAAAACCTCAGAGAAGTCAGTCAATTTTAAGTCAACAATTAAAGAGAAAGCTAACCTGAACACATCTCTGTAAATAATGACGTTATTCTTTAGTGGCATGACAGAATAGGCGGTGATGAAGGAGCTGTAACCGTCAACGGCTAATACTTCTGTGACGCCATAACGAACAAGTTTTTCATTCTGATCTAAGTGCAGCTTGTGGCCAAAATATTCGGCGTAATAAGGTATAGGATTAAGGTGGTGAGTAGTAGATGTTTGCCGCTCACGGTGTTGCTGGGGATTGGTCCTTTTTAAAGCCCGTCCAACTCTATTTACTCCAACGCGCAGGCCGGCAGAATGCTTGATATGGCCAGTCATCATCTTTCGTCCGTACGTCGGACCAACCTTTGTAAGAATTGAAACATCGATTCATTAATTTCAGGCTGCAATCTCCATGGAGTCGCGGAAAAAATAGTTGATAATATCGCGGCAGCAAACAATAATAGTAAAAAATGTTTTCCTCCGGCATCCTCTTTTACAAAGAACAAGGTTGGTTTAGATTCCGACTGAACACGAGGGCCATAATAGGTTCGTGCAAGATCGCGCCCGAGCGTGACAAATCCAGGACTCAGACCTATCTAGGAGGGAGACAGACTTTTTTCGCACACTTATTTGCCGTTCCGTAGCCGTTTTTTTTTTTTGTCGGAGTGACTACCCTGGGTGCCAGAGACTTTTCTGGGGACAATGAGTTTTAAGAAAATTTTAGACGCAGGAGTTCAATTACAAATTAGATTTATTTCCGTCTCTAGTTTTTTAGTTTCTCAACGCGGCCGTAGTTTGGTTCGTCACGCAACGCCTGACACCAAAGTAACGCACGCTTGGAAATTGGAATTTGAAGCCGTATGTTTACGAACGAAACAAAAGCAAAATGTTCATCTTTAAAGTTGCGACAAGTCGACTTCCCATTTTATACAGAAGTCGTGATGTCACACATTAGTAATTTCATTTGAGACCAATTTTATCCAAATTAAATGCGAAAATCCTGCCTGCGGAATATTTGGACCAAGTCGTTTCTCTCTTTATCTCTCTCCCACGCGAATCACGATGCTCGCTTATTGTGTCTTGTACTCTTCGCCACTCGCCTTTCGGCGCCTATAGAGAAGCGATATGACCTATATCGGACCCAACAGTGAAAATAAAGCTCAGTGTTGACTCGCAAATAAGGGGTCCTACAAGGCTTGAGAAGAAGGAAATAAAAAACACTGACCTCAGCAACTGCAGCAGAGACTACGATGTCTAGATCGGTACTTGTCAAAGTCGTGTCATGACGCCGTATTCCATACGTAGCACAATATCGCCTAACACTTCTCTCTGAGAGACCGTCTACTCCCGGATATACTTGCCTTAGTATCTCACTTACTTCCTTGTGCGTTTTTTTCTCCTTTTCAACGAGGTCTTTCACGTAACTGGCCGGTACAAAGTTGTCAATCGCCGCCATCTTTCAAAATCTCCACCTTCTTTGTTTTGATGTTTCAAAATTCCCGCCACGAAATCTACTGGTCTGCCCATCTCCTCACATGCCACAGATGCTTCTTCGCCTTTTAAGTTTGTACATAAAACGAAAAACGATAAAACGGAAGTTGATGTTCGTTTTTCGTTTTTTCGTTTAAGTTTGGTCATAAAACGAAAAACGATCAAACGGAAGTTGATGTTCGTTTTTCGTTTTTTCGTTTAAGTTTGGACATAAAACGAAAAAACGATAAAACGGAAGTTGATTTTCTTTTTTCGTTTTTTCGTTTAAGTTTGGACATAAAACGAAAAAACGGTAAAACGGAAGTTGATTTTCGTTTTTCGTTTTTTTTGTTCAAGTTTGGACATAAAACGAAAAACGATAAAACGGAAGTTGATTTTCGTTTTTCGTTTTTTTTGTTCAAGTTTGGACATAAAACGAAAAAACGGTAAAACGGAAGTTGATTTTCGTTTTTCGTTTTTTTTGTTCAAGTTTGGACATAAAACGAAAAACGATAAAACGGAAGTTGATTTTCTTTTTTCGTTTTTTCGTTTAAGTTTGGACATAAAACGAAAAAACGATAAAACGGAAGTTGATTTTCGTTTTTCGTTTTTTCGTTTAAGTTTGGACATAAAACGAAAAAACGATAAAACGGAAGTTGATTTTCGTTTTTCGTTTTTTCGTTTAGGTTTGGACATAAAACGAAAAACGATAAAACGGAAGTTGATTTTCGTTTTTCGTTTTTTTTGTTCAAGTTTGGACACAAAACGAAAAACGATAAAACGGACTTTGATTTTGTGTTTTGCTTTTTGATCTTAGTTTACAAGTAAAGGAACGATTATTTCTTAAATTTTAGCAATTTTGGGAGATTTTGAGGTTTTTCTTATGTACATAAATTAGTTTAAGTGGTTTTAATTTGAACTTGAATAAAACGATGTGTTTTAGGTAAAATCGGGTTCTGTCATGGCAGAATTTCAAATAAAAAACTGAAAATAAGACTGTGGATTGGCTTTTTCCGTTGTTGAATATAGAATAGAAATAAAAAATATTGAGTGGACGAACCGTGCACGGACCCCAGACACACCTCCACTTTCAAGGTATATTATGGTTAGCATGAATACAAATTATAAACCTTGTATAAACCTGTCTCTATTTAATAGACAAAAAAACATAAACCTGAAAAGCATTTAGAATATATTGGATCATGCACGATAGTAATTAACTCAACAAAACACTCATATATTCTCTTTATATTCTCTATTAGTCAACTACCTTACATAAGCCCTCACACAAATGGCATTTGTCCCTTTTGAAAAGATGGTGTTATCTTCAAGACCACCAAGGTCATTACATATTAAAGATACTAAAGTTTGAGCATGTCACAGCAGGTGGAACTATTTTGTGGTTTGAAAGACAGCCAAGAATGCAGTTAGCCAATAAATTATTAACTGAAGCCGAGTTTCAAAGGAATTGAGATCCTATCTAATTTAACTACTTTATTTTTACAACTGTTGAGCTGAAGGGCTTTAAGTCTTTTTACAGTCTTGGTGATTTACCATGACTTTGCCAGTTTAATTTGAAAACCACCGTGACTGTCTCAAGAATTAACACTGTAAGAATTTTTAAAATAATACAGTAATAATTAATATTAAACTGCAGTTCTTTGCACACATTTCACAGACCTTGATGCATAATTCTTCAATAATAACATTAGTTAAAAATGCTATAACTAAAGGCTAACCTTGCCTGGATGGATACAATATCATTCACTAACAAAATGCAAATGACCTCTAAATCTTGATTCTTGGAATCGAACATTGAGCCAAGCAAACTTGTGTAAAATAATACAGGTGTAACTTAAACCTGCATAAGTGCTAATCATACTTCTGAGTCTGGACAAAACAAAACAAAAAACAGACAAGCAATGATTGGAGAATTTCAAATGTTCGTCTCAGCATTTTGAAATTTCACTCAGATTTTGAAACCCCCACAGAACACTCTGACTCATATTTGAAACATTACTTCATTTATAAAGATAAAATAGCTGTCAGTACTATAGTTAGTCCAGGGACTGGTTAATTTGAAACGGTGACCTTGCAGACTTCAATGGCAATCAAAGGGACTACAAATTGTGTTAAAAGTACTACAACCATGCAAGTCTTTTTTTTTTTTTATCACAGTCACTATAACTGAATAACCTAGGAAAACATTTTTTTGGTAACTTGCTCGAACAATTTAGTTCAATCTACAGCGGTTCAGTGTATGTGTACGGTCAAAGTTAAAAAATGCTACATGTAACAAAAACATCAAACAAAGAAATTTCTCTGGTTTCACACAACCATTGTTCTTTAACTATGCTGTCACTCAAGGGAGATGGTCACTTACAAGGGTGGTCTACCCATTACTGAGAGTCAACTGTCTACTATTAACCATGAATCTACAACCAAAGACAAAATTACTTGGGAAGGTTTGTAAAACGCTAAGAAATGACACTACCTTTGGGTTTTGGGGCAATTTAAAGCACGAGCAACGCGTTTTATAGCCCCCCTCTCCCCCAAATTCAATGTTGAAGACCTCTTTACAGAATACAATGTCAGTTAAGTATTTGCGTTGACAGCAACTTTGAAAGAGGGGGGACCAGGGGGGAGGGGTGAGGAAAACAAGCATCCTTCCCAACACTTTTGTCTTTGGTTGTATGAAAACGGAAAAGAAGTTTTAACTACTCATAAAAGGAAAAGTATTAACGATATAGGGCTAAGACATCGTCCGCTAAATGATCATTAATTGGTCTTTGTTGATGTCGGTGTCAGAGGTTAAAACGTTGAAATTGACGGATTGTTATAAATGTATAATAATGATGAAACCGTAACGGTTGCGTGACATAAAGTCTGTGAAAACCTTGACATGTTTTGTACCGTAAAAGGCCAAATAATATTAGATAGGAAAGCGTTTTCGCTATGTTACGTTATAAGTTGAAGTTGATACGTGTTATTAGTGAGTTCAATAATAGTTTTGTGGAATGAGGCTTCAAACTGCACGTACATGAAAAACGTCACGTAGATGGACCATGAATGTGTATCCGAAACGTTTAGAATTTTCGAGATGACTAAACTGGTCGCGTAATGAGGATTCGCGGAAACTATGTAATTGGAATTGCTAGTGATGAGAACTACAAAAAGTGTTACAATGGTTTTCAAGGCAAAATTATCCCCGGAGAAAAGAGCACTTGTAATATATTTAAGAAGGGAAACGGGTGCAAGTTTCTTGCAAATAGGGCGCAAATGTGGTATGTCAACGTCTTCAGCAGAACGAATCTGGAAAGAATTTCTACTCCCTAAGAGGAACTTGAGTGTAAAAAAGAAGAGTGGTCGGCCGAGGAAAGTGTCCCCACGCATGAAACGACTGCTACAAAGAAACCTATTGAAGTTGAGAGATGAAGGCGCTCATCTGACAGTTGAGAATTTAGTGCAATACTGCGGTTTTAGCCTTCAAACAACAAGTCTAAGAACATACGCAAGATGTCTGAGTGAAATGGGGTTTCGCTTACTTCAAACGCGCAGGAAAGGTCTTCTTAGAGAAATTGATCGAAAAGTACGTGTGCAATACGCGAGAAAAATGGACCGCGAAGAAAAAAACAATCCAGGTTTTTGGCGAGAAGAAGTTTGCTTTTATTTGGATGGGGTCTCATTCGTTTATAAGACCAACCCAATATGAACACTGCCATGGCTCCCAAATCAAAAGTGTGGCGGCGAAAAAACGAAGGCCTGCAGGTAACATCTAAAGGTTCAAAAGATTTGGCTGGAGGAAAGCGTCTGCATGTCATGGTAGCAATAGCGTATAGCCACGGCGTGATACTCAAAGAACCGTATGACAAATTAAATGGAAAATTCTTTGCCAATTTCATAAGAGAACATTTTAATCTTTGTTTTGGACGCGCAGGTCCAAAGAGGAATAGATCTCGTAAATTTGTAATGGATAATGATGCTTCACAAACGTCCAAGGTAGCAATGAACGCTTTACAACAAACTGAAAGTGAACTTTTAAGGATACCAGCGCGCTCTCCGGATCTAAATCCAATAGAAAATATTTTTAATGTTGTTAAGGATACTTTAGAAAAAGAAGCTATTGAAAGGAACATTACTAAGGAGTCATTTGAAGAATTTAAGACTAGGGTTCTGCGAACATTAGGTGATGTGGATCCTGCTATAATAGACCGTGCAATAGATAGTATGCCAACACGAATTCAATTAATTATCAAAGGAAAAGGTTATCGAACAAAGAACTAATAAAACTCAACCTTTTTTATTAACGACTGGTGTTGTTTGTAGGAATAAAGTATCATTTAGAAGTTACTTCGATAGAGGTTTGGACCATATACTAACCAAAGCAAACCCCAAAACACCTGAAAAGCAAATAAAACGATTCTTGCTATAGTTAATATTTACTCTGTGCTAACGACCTGTCAAATTTGCGTGACGTCTCTGTTTCGCACGAGTACTCCAACATTACTCCACAATACTCCACACTTAAAAGCACTAAAAAATTGCGTTAAAAAGGTATTTCATTTCGATTATAGTGGATTGTGCTTAATAACTTAAAAGCAGAGCGCTGGACATCGTTACCTAATCTCTAAAGTAAGGATTTTCCTCATCTTGAACAATACTCCATCCAGAAACAGTGTTTAAAATATGAATCTAATTATCTTGTTTTTATTTCGTACTTTTCGTGGAGTAATGTTTGATTTCTACCAGAATGAAACCAAAACAACTGGATTCTTCATTCTAACAAGCCCTTATAAGAAAGACATTAACATTGGCCCTTTTGTTTAAATTTACATTCCTTTTAACAGGTATAATTCACGATTTATCAATGGAGTAATATCGCGCGTTCGTGGAGTAATGATGACGTACTCGTACACTGAATTAACGATGAAAACCGATGACTGCTAACTCTTAGCTTAGGTTGTTTAACACTAACTGCGCGAAACAGTGTCCACAGGGTAGCAAGTTTAGTTGTTCTGATGGAGGAATTTGCCGCCAGAATTGAATAAATTTCCACCGAACATTTAACATCTCTGTGTTCGCGACATCTACTACTCCACCTTTCACCAGTACAATAGGAGCATCGGCGGTTGCAAACACCGGGGTATCCTTATTAAGCTCGATATCTCGCTTGGCGAAATTTTTGGGTGCTGGTAAATGAGTAATGTCTCCTTCCAGTAACTGCAACATGTCGCCCCACGCTATTATTGACGGTTTCCAACGGAAATCATTCAACATAATAATCTCCGCCTCCTGAGCTCCAACCCAGGCAAATGTGCCCGTTGCCGGGTTGGAAAAGGTCTTGTATATAAGCTTAAGAGGTGAAAGAATAAATGTTTTCCCACAGTTTGCTGGACCATGAATATAGAGATTTCTATATTTTCCCCTGCCTTTCTCTAACAGGACATAAATTGCCTGGACAAAATCTCGCACTGGAATTTCGTTACGTTCCAAAAGATTCGTAGCGGCTTGCAACCATCGTCCGTTACATTCTGATATGCATTCACCTTCCTTCGTTTCCTCCAAAAGTTCAATCCTAGTTTTGTGCGATCTAGCGTACTTGTCCTCTGCAGAAGCTAACTCATCGGCTATTGCTAAACATTCGTCAACAGTTTTGCTACCTCGGTTGCAAATAAACATCGCTAAGTCTCGCTTTCCTTCACGATTCTGTTGAGCGGCTACAGACATTAGTTGCAATCTTGATTTAATCTTTTTCGTCTGAATGTATTCAGCAACATCATAAACTGAAAGTCCGCGTTTACGTCCTTTCTTCCCTTTACCATTGCTTTCCTTTGCAGCTTTCCCTTTTTCTTTGTTACTTGAAATAGCTTTCTCGGTTCTTGGGGGAATTGCACTTTGAAGGTCTGGGTGACCATGTGATACCGCGAATTCCGCGTCTTCTTTGGTAGTATACTTGTAAGCGCTATAATACGTATTATGGTGCGAACTGAAATTGACTTTCATCCCGTAATTCTCATCAAGCCAATTGCGAACACTCAACCATCTTGTCCGCTTTACTATCTTCAGGGCCATATGATAATGAAAGATGTTACAGCTCGTACTATCAGTCGTGTTAGCGTGCATTTCACGCGCTACAACCCATTGTTGTACTCTTACGCCAGTTGTTTGCATCCATGCCAGTGTAACTGCTTCGGCAAATGATTCTCTCGTTGGCACTTTTTCCAAGTCTGCTCTGCTATATGTAACGAGATAAACAAGGCGCTGTTCGCGAACTGCAAGCTCGTCGAGTGCTTCCATGTTGTTATCTATCGTGTTACGCAATTAACTCGATTACCAACGTTCTTTGAAGGTATAAATATTTAATTCCCTTTTCATTCCGCTGTACTGTCATTAACCAAACAAGTACGAATATTTCCTAAATTCATGCTAGACACAATCACAAATCATTTGATACTATGATAAATATTTGGCGCCATAAATTTCGTAGAAAAAAAAGATCATGCGTAGACCACACCCACGTAATTTCCACACACAACCAAAGACAAAATTACTTGGGAAGGTTTGTAAAACGCTAAGAAATGACACTACCTTTGGGTTTTGGGGCAATTTAAAGCACGAGCAACGCGTTTTATAGCCCCCCTCTCCCCCAAATTCAATGTTGAAGACCTCTTTACAGAATACAATGTCAGTTAAGTATTTGCGTTGACAGCAACTTTGAAAGAGGGGGGACCAGGGGGGAGGGGTGAGGAAAACAAGCATCCTTCCCAACACTTTTGTCTTTGGTTGTAGTCATTTTGGCCTTTCTGAAAGATTTTCTAATTTTCATTTTTAACAGGCCAAAAATGCACATTAAAATAATTAGGATTCCATATTTTAGAGATATACATCTAGCACTACAGAGTCAAAGATATGGCTCAGTTTAGATTTCTCCTCAGACATTTTTGTGACAGTGGCACATGTTGGCATGCAAGAATTGCATTAATACCATACATATGTATGTACCTGAATGCCCTGTGTAAAAAAATGAACAAAATTAATTTGTATGACCTTGCAAGATGCAACTCTTTTTTCCAGTAACAATTCAATAGTATTTTTGGCCAATGTAGTTCTGAACATTGCAAAAATAAATAATGGACTTCCGCAGACAAAATAAACCTGATCTTTCCGAGTTTCGTCACTTGAGATACCTTGCAACCAAAACAAAATTGGCCTCAATTAAAGTCCAAATTTCTATTATCCCAGAGTGTTTAGAAACAAGCAATACTACATATGTGCACAAATAACCATGCCATGAAACATATTCCTTGCAAGTGTAACGGTACTCTTAAGTAATGTTATGTTCTTTTATAAAATTATAATACACATGTTAATCTTCATCAACCATAACAAAACGCCATTCATTCGTCACTCATTAGCGAGAAAGGGATAACATTACTGATATGTTATCACCATTTTAATTTTTTATGAAAGTCTGCTCCCATCGCGACCTACAGCGAAGCTCGACATCTTGCTACATCACACGCAAAACAATCTTTTTACACATGATTAAACTCATTGTATTGTAAAATTTGTTTGAACTGCTAAACAATCGGCCAAGCAATATTTACTACAGCAAATTCAATAAATGCACGAAAAAGAAATCTTGTAGCAAATCAGCAAACATATTTTAGAAAACATCTGAGTTGACCTGCAATTTGCATCGGCGTTTAGCGCTGAGCTCTTTAGCAAATTGTTGTGATTTCTAAATTGTCTGAAATGTTTTTAAAAGCTTAAATTAAGTTATGGTGTACAAACATAACATAATTTGCTTAGAGTTTCAACGATATGAATGGTAAATGGTATATTTTTCTCATATAAGCACGTCTGTTGTTCTACCGCGAGGAATTTTACCACGTATAACCACAGCTACATTTTAGCCTGGTATTAAGTTCCGTAACTACAGCAGTGGAAGTAGAATCTTTCAGGCTTGCTAACGATGTAATCTGTAGTATTAAATAATAACTATAACCACGTACAAAGGTCGTATCTTTAAAGAAGAAGAAACGTGACTTACCGTGCGATTATCAAAATGTGATGCCTGTTCCCTGTACGTCTACAACATCCCGCTGATTTATACATTTGAAGCAAAACATGATCGGACGACGAGGTACTTCAATTCAGCACGCAGAATTCTCGTGTCAGCTATAAAGCATTTCAGCTTCCAAAAATCCGTCTGCTGATAGGCGCCTACTTGACACATCACAAAAGCCGATTCATGCTAGCTGTCAAAAAAAGTGATGAATTGAAAATATGTCTAAAACTTCAAAAACAACACAAATCAACTCTCGATGAAAACGACCCGCGCAAACCATAAAACGAAGTGAACGCGGTATGTTGTTTGGGAAAAACAAACTTCTCCGGGGTAGGGTAGGTAGACCTTGGCAGCCGAGCCTTTGGAATATTTGAATGAGGTCGCCTGACGGATTTTTCCGCATTTCGCAATCACAGCTAAAACGCGATATTTATTTTACCGGCTTTTTATATTATATATTTTAAATATCCAGAGTTCATGGAAGACAAAGGTGAAAAGAGAGTCTCCGGACGATTTTCCTTCTCTCTGCTTATCAAAAATCTCTCTGAGAGATTTAGAAGTACGTCTAAAGAATCAACTGGGATATGGCAGTATTTCAATACTACAACCACCAAAGGGAAGAGAAATGTTGTCCTCTTGTGTTATGCGCTTGGATTCATTGGACTTCATGCGGTTTGGCAGAACTCAAAGCGAAACAAGACTGTTGTTGACGTGAATACGGAAATTATTAAAGAAAATGCGGCGACAAACTGAACATCTATGGACAATGCCAGCGCAGTCAGAGGACTTTCGTGATTACAGAAACTGCCAAGTTGGAACTACATACGAAAAAAGGAAATGAAAAATACTTGTAATAATTTGCCCAAACTCAAAATATATTTATGCAACGATTGCTTATATAATTTATGAATTCGAACGGTGGTCAAATATAACTAAGTCATCCTCATGGAAGCAATGCGAATTAACATTTCAAGGGATTAATTGGTTATCGCCTGTTGCACATATCCTCCATTTTTACAAAACTACCATGACAGTTGTCAAGATTGACGGCAATTCAGTTTCAAGACTTTCAAGGAGAGCTACTATGTGGATATGCTGACATTAAACCATTATTATTATTAATATTATTATTATTATTATTATTATTATAATTATTATTATTATTATTATAAATATTATTATTATTATTAAGATTGGAGTAAATCTTCTGTTTCGTAAGTTCCGTTTGTAAAAATTATTTTGAAAACTGCTGTGCCAAGAATATATGGGTGTACTATCTGTTGTTGTTACATACATTGGCCCGATTTATACTGGAAACGGATAATCCGCCTGGACAAACTTGGGCAAACATTCGTTAGTTCGTCTGATAATCCGTCTGTGTATAAATATGGGCAAAGAGATGGATACTCTGTCTCTTTCACCATATTTATACACAGACGGATTATTAGATGATGTAACGAATGTTTGCTCAAGTTCGTCCAGACAGATTATCCGTCTCCAGTATAAATCGGGCCATTGTTTTAAGCAATAATAATATTGCAGGGGCATAAAATTAAATTATACTAAGTAGACATATGTGTATTCTATTTTTGTATATAACATTAGCCACTATCTGTGGTGCATTGAAGTTGAGGGTATAGATCACTTGGTGATAAAATCACAATCGCCTGACTTGTGAGAGCTGTAAAAAGTTTATAAACCTGTTTGCTGTTAAAAATTAAAATAAAAAACAGATTTCCCAACAAAATGGGTGCTAACTGCTATAACAAGTTTAGAAGTAAGATGAGTGTAAGATAATGCTTTACTTCTAAGGCTTAGCATTTCTTAGAATTTTAATTTTATTTCCACAATTTGTTTTTGCAAACAGTTGAAATTATTGAATTCATGTATCTCCTTTTTATTTCCTTTTAGTATTCCAATCACAACTGAGAGAGGGCAAAACCAAAATTTAACAATGCTAAAGAGCTTTTATTTGAATGACCCTACTTGAAGTTTCATACAAGAAAAATTAAAAATTGTTGAAATCAACGTGCTCAATTTATTTTAAAAAACCCAAACGTTTCGGGCCTTTTTTGCCCTTCTTCAGTGAAGGTTTGTTTGTTACTAAATACGCCACGACATCAAAGTTTTGAAAACATATTTACATAGTTATGGCTCTCATTAAAGTATTGAATAGTTAACACTTGCTAGATAAGAAAACAATACTTCTCCTTATGAGTTCCTTTGTTTTCAGTAGGTTATATTACTGTTCAACTGTCTGGTCAAACACTAGTAAACATAACATTAAGAAACTTCAGTTGTGCAGAACTTCGCCGCTCGTATTGTACTTGGCCTCAAAAAGTTTGACCATATTTCACAAGGTATAAAATCTCTTAATTGGTTGCCTGTTAAGGATAGACTTTACTTGAATGATGCCGTAATGATGTTTAAATGTGTTAATAAACTCGTCCCTGACTATTTAATCGAGAAATTTACTCAGCGCTCACAAATTCACAATAGAACAAGACAACGCGGTCAACTAAGGTGCCGTAAAACCACCGGACAGCGGTCTTTCACTTATCGTACCTTATTCGTACTAATTTTCGCGAGGCTTTAATTTCGCGATTTTCGCGATTTGTAAAAAATCGCGAAATTAAAGACTCGCTAAAATTAGGATACGCGAAAATTAAACACGCGAAATTGAATACACTTCTATAATTGCTTTAATCAATGATTAACTGCGTTTATAGCTACATGGTAATTGTCATCAGTCTTTTTATCTTCTACTTCAACACTTTCTTCATCCGAATCACTCATATCTTCTTCTTGTACATGTAGCTCTTTTAAAACATCTTTCGTGCAGTCATCAAAATGTCCATTTAGGTCAGGCTCTTTATAATTAGCCAACACAAGCTCTTAGCTCCGTCTGAAGACCCATTTAAAGATATAGACAGTGCACCACAGTAATATAGACATTGCACGAGGCAGTATCGGAAGACATACTGAAATTGTCTTTCATTATTATTCATCTATAGTTTTGTTCTGTTTCAAGGGTGTTAAGCATTTATAACATAACTGTATGGCATAGGTATTTAAAATCATATTTTTACAATTGACTTTTACAATTGACTTTTATTAAGTACAATAATGCATTAGCATTTGATTGATTTGCAGTATTTGCTTGATTTGTCTGATTATAAACGCTATTTCTATTACCTAATTGCAAATCATGATTGCAAATCAATCGTCATTTAAGTGATTATTCAATAAAAAACGGTTTTCTAAGTCTGTCTTTTGTCAATTTTCGCGAAATTAAATGCCCTAAATTTATCATTTTTTGCAAAATCGCGAAAATTAATGCTCGCGAAATATTCGTGTTCCAAATTCGCGAAATTAAGTGCCCGCGAAAATTAGTACGAATAAGGTAGTGCTAAACTCTGGAATAATCTGAGGGACGATGTTAAATCTTTAGACTCTGTTAAAGTCTTTGGGAAAAGACTTGCTAACTTACTTCTTTCTAATTATATTTGAATCTGTAAATAGTCAATTCAATTCATTGTATTTTTTTCATTCTTTCTTATTGTATTTTACTTCTTTTTTTTTTTAATGTGTAGTTATTACTTTAGTCATTTAGTCATTTATTTGTTATTTTAGCATTTTGTAACTGAAAAACCCTTGTAGGGAGTTACAATAAAGTATGTATGTATGTATGTATGTATGTAGTAATGCCTCTTGTATGAACGCACGCGTACAACGGACAGAAAGTGAAAATTCTGAGAGTCAGAAAGTGAGGCCGCGTTGTTGATAGGTTCCGGCGCATCTCCTGCCGTTTCCTTTGCTTGTTTGCGCCGGCATAGCTTGACTCCGCGAATCTGTACGTCATCCGCACGCATCGGCGTACGGGAAAAATTTTGTCGGGGGGGGGGGGGGGGCTGAACTTAATTTGCCCGAATGAAACTCGTGACGTCACGTTTATTCGTCATGATGATGATTCTAGCACTCGCTGACATTTTACTTTTCTACCACTGTGAACGATGCGAGAATGAGCTTCTACATCTCGCATTCTTCGCACTTCACACGGTACCGATAAGATATATTTTACGAGACTTCGAGAGACATACTTTGAACGACCAGATACCAACCACACATACTGTACTGTCCTAAGCAAAATTAGCCTGTTCCAGGCTCCGAGAAAGTGGGGAACGCGCGAAGTAAAAAAAGGAGGGAAAAATCGCGGGGGAACTGGGAGAGGGAGGTCGGCGCTCTCCCCTCACCCCAGTTCCCCCGCGATTTTTCCTTTTTTTTTCACTTCGCGCGTTCCCCACTATCTCGGAGCCTGGAACAGGCTAAAGCAAGATGGTCGCCAAATGTTATACTTAGTTTCAGTCCCTACGCGGTCTACAATATCATTCCCACCTTTGGCGGACCACAACGCAAATTTGTCGTTCTATGGCCCTATTTACATGAAAAGAGGATGATCCTAGTGCTTGGATGATTCTAGAAGGTTCATTTGCTTTACATGCGTAAATGCGGCATCCAGGATCAACTCTTCATTTGGTTTACGTGAAAAATTCGGCAGGATATGGCCCCAGTACCTTTGAGTTCGGCGCGGTTGCAAAGCAAACCTTGGAGCTCCCGAGGCCGTTTACATGGAGCTCGGATAATCCTAGCGCTAGGGTGATCTTAGCGCTAGGGCCAAATGCAACCCTTCGCATGTAAACTGAAAGTAGAAAACATGTTGCGCTCGGATGATCCTAGCACTAGGATCATCCCCTTTCCATGTAAACAGGGCCTATGTCTGCTCACGCGGTTAGCATCTTATGGAGCTATCACATCAATGACATGATCGATGTAGTAGAGCTTGGTTAGAAAGTTAAGTGAGTAATGTGAGTAACGAAATAAAAACAATTAATTTAAGATATTGAATCACAAAATAATTCAGTAATTTTTCTGTGTCTGTCGTGCCCGAATAGTCGGCCAGTTTTGCTTTTTTACGACTGGGGGGCTGCAGCCCCCCCCCCCCCCCCCCCAGCCCCTACCCCTCGTACGCCTATGTCCGCACGGACTGTCCTTTAGAAAGGGCTCAGCGACAGCAAAATCGGGAACACTTGAGGTTTGTCTGTGGGAGTGAAAGACTCAAAAAGCACTTTTGTGGGATGCCTGACACCCATTAGGATATGTGTAACAAAAATACCCAAAATGTCGCGCCCAAGGGCCAAATTTAATATATTAAAAAAGTGGGGCTTCTTTGACTTGGGTTGCGGTGATCTGAGAAATGTGAATAAATCATAGACAGTCTGCCAACAGTCTGTTAAATTCTGTTAGATAGACATGGACGAAGGCTTGTGAAGGTCGACGATAATGCTGATAAATAAAGGAATGAACGTAGATGGGGCAGATAAAGGTGTAATCAAGAAAGGTGGAAGAATGTTAGATGTAGAACGCGGGAGGTTGGCTGCCCGGGTTGGCTGGTCATGGGACATCATGAGTGGCCTTGGCGCGTGATGACCTCGTACCATTTGTGACGTCATCGCTTTTAACATCAAACGATGTTTGACATATTTGATAATAAGTCTAATAATAAACTGATGCATCAGGAACAAATCTGACCTCAAATCTTACAAAGCTTGCCCAAATGAGAACTATTGGGTGAGTTGAATTGGGCCAGAGTTAGATTAGATTTCTTGTAGGGTTTAGCTTGAACTGTTTTGGTCTATCGGGAATTGTTGCTCCAAAAATTCAGAAAATTGTTTTCTTTATTAAGTAATGATCCGCATAAAAAGGAAAGTGCTAACGGCAATGCACGATGGGATGTCAACTTATTTCATTGTTTCAACTAGTGATCTCATTGGCCTAGACTCAAAGACCGCTAAAAAATTAAGATTCATGGTGCATTTTGTCTGATTTTTTAAAGGTTTCAAGTAATTTGAGACCCAATCGCACAACAGGCAATTTTTAAAAGAAATTGTATTTGAGGAAGTTCATCAAAGAAGCAAAATTATTAGCTGTTGTCTTCTGCTATTGTGATTGGTTAAGCACGAACATTTCCTAAAATTTATTTGACGCAAATGGATTTTCTTTATTTTTATACTGAATATGTACTTATTGACTAAGTGGGACGGCCGGATGGGAAAATATTTGGCTCGAGGTCATGGCGTACGGACCGAGCGCAGCGAGGTCCGTACGCCATGACCGAGAGCCAAATATTTTCCCATCCGGCCCGACCTAACTTAGTCAATAAGCATTTTATCATATGACCAATTTGGAGACAAAATTACTGGAAATTTTAACGCGCGAGGCCGTCCGCTTTTGTAGTAGGGCCGTACGCCTTTTTCCGGCCCCGCTCGCGCAAATGCGTACGGCCCTCATACGGGACTTTCATCAATGGTTTTGGAAAGAAAAGGTTCGCAGGGCCGTACGGGTCATATGATAAATATAATTATGAACCAGCCCCTCCTCTATTCTTGAACTCAAAGAAATTCTATGTGAGAAAGAGCCAATGCCGCAGAACAATGAAGTTTACTGTACTATGTTCTTATGTGGAGCATTAAGGAATTAGTCCGTCGAGTATGATCGTCCGGGTAAAGTTCTGAAAAGAACTGTTGTTGTTGTTGACAATGACTGGCGTTACGACAATCTAAGCGGAAGTCATCTTCAGAGTCATGTGAATTGTAGTCATGTCAGTCGTGTTACAATTTATTAAGAAATTGCTCTTTTCTTCTTTTCTGGATTGATCTGTTCGTGATATGGGAAATTGATAACATCACAGTACGATCAATTTAAACACTAAAATCTGCTCCGATTTCTCAGAATGGGAAGTAATTGCTGAGAATGCAAAAAGTTGTTCGAAACGAAAAGGTTGCTCGAAATCACTGATTAGTGTGATAGCCCGTAGCTTAGCGCGTGAGGCATGAAAATGACTGCAAGGAATATTATAACTAAGCGAATCAGCCATATTCAGTTTACATAGGATCTGTGTGAAGATATGTTAAATTAAAGGAACAAAGCAAGTAGGGCCTGGGAGCTAAACCAAGGATTAACCATTTCGCTAGTCCCGGCCAAGTTCGAAACTGAGGCTAAAAAATAGAACAAAATCAAAAAAATTTGCTTCCGAAAATCGGCCGTTTTCATGATGGCGTCATTTCAGCTACAACTACTAGAATCCTTCAGGGTTTTTTTGTTTTCTCGCGTTAATTTGGACTATTGTTATTTAAGCTCCACTGGAATTACAAAATGTAAATAAGAAAGGAAAAACGAAATTAATTCCGCATGGTAGTGGCCCAATAGGAAAGAACAGCTGAAAGATCGTAGTTTGATCATGAAGTCTCGTTGACAGAGATTAGAATAAAAAGCTAACTAATGTACGACCAGCTGTTGTTTCTTTAGTAAATTTTTCATCACCATGCCGGCACTTGAATGGAAATTTCTAGATCGCTCTGTTATGACAACCCATGATGCAATAAGCTATTGATTATGTCATATCCTACTATGCCGGCAGATTGCTGGAAGGCAAACAACTGATAAACTTTATAGGTCAAGCAATTATAATTGGATCTGTCGAGTTATCTTATAGCGGAGTGACAAACTGCTGGATATCAAACATCAATTGCTTTTAGAAAATAGCATCTTTTTCCGTTAATGTGTGAAGAGTAAACTCGGAAGCCAGTGAAGTGTAAAAGAAACATTTCTTTAGCAAGTGAAGTTGTACAATTTTGTTGAATAGCATTTAATGTGACAAAGAGGAGCAAGTTATTTGTACTTAATAAAACCTTTGATCCTACAACAGCGACGTTCATGTTTTGTTTTCACCTCCGCCCCCCGCTGTTCTTTTTTGCTTTAACAATCCTTTTGTATTTTCTTTCTTCTCGGCCCGTGTTTACGTACTACAAATGAATTTCTTTTACCAAAGCGAGCCAACCTCTGGCATAATTATGCTAAATGTCTTTGTTTGTAGATGCTTAAGGTAATGAACTGCAACCAAATTTGAAAAGCATTTAAAATTAGGTTTTCGCTCTTTTGTTTACCATAGAAAGTGTATGCAAATACAGGGTCCAGTAATGGCTGTTAACTAACAGTTGAATCACACGAGGTTAAAACTAGCTACGTTTCTCTGGAAACTTACCTCGCATTTTCAGCGATATCATAGCAGTTCTTCTTTGTTGGATATTTGCAACATTTTTTGCAACAAACAGCGAGTTTTTCGACTTCTTAAAAAAGCATAATGAGAGTGTTTTGTTCACTGTCGGGGTTTTCGTCTGTTATGAGAACGCACTTGGAGGCAAAATTATAATTTTATTACACTCAGCCCGTGGAAACCGACTTAGGGGTATACTTCAAATATTGTGGCTTAAGAAACTCAAGATCTTTTAATGCTTAGCCAATAATGGAAAGATTTGAGGTCTTTCGCACTAAAGACCCACATGTATCGACGTGGCTACACAAGAGAGGGTTTCAAAAGCGTAGGTTCGAAGGAAAAAAGACAACGAAATGTAATCAAGAGGAAACACGACCTGCCGCACAAGCAAAAGAAGTCAGATTTTACGCGGACAGACACATGGACATTAAAAATCCTACTTTGGTTTCAGTCAAGCAAACGGTTCCTGAAGTTGGGAGAACTTATAAGATTGAACGCCAAAGCAATGGTCGTTTGAGCAATTTAACAGAAATGCCACCTATTGGCTCTTCTTCGGTACAACGATTTGTTTATCAGGAACGGGCCGAGACTTTACAAGATGGTAACATTTGCTCGAGGCAGCAAAGGATGAGAAGCTATTCTAGTCCCCCAAACAACCGACCAAGCGTATCCCGAAGATACTCCACTCAGTCGTTGTTTTCAGATAGGCCATCCAACATTCCGGTGTTAATTCGCAATAATGATGTACGTCTTCGTAAGTACAGTTGCCCAGAGTACTACTCAACAAGTACAAATTTAAACTACAATGAAGTGAAGGGGAGTAAGGAATTAGACACAAAAGGACTCGCCAGAAGGACGGCGACTAATGTGTCAAGCAACACTTCCCAGCAATTAGCAAAAGAGCTTGGAAACCAAACAACTCGGGAACAAACTGAAGCACAAAACAAAGCCATTTTGGTAGTCAAAAGTACTGAATGTAGGCCTGCTAAAAATGGGAGCGCACTTTTGAAAAAAGAGTTTTATGATCTTCGCGGCCAAGTTTCTGCTACAGACATAAACGAAAACGAAATGTCTTCTACTCGGCTAAACAGACAGGTATCAACGTTGACGCCAGATGACAGTGATAACGGGTTTGGTTTGGAATTTTATAACGAAGAATCACTACAGAGTTATAGTTTAGAAGCTCTGCCTAAAAAAACACCAAAGCAGACTCTACCATTGAGTATGTACAACACAAAAAGTAATATGCTAACATGGCTTGGAGAGGTCAATAGAAGTAATCCTCAATTCTGGAGTTAATGGATTATAGAAACATGATTTTTTGCTATAAATATTGCCCCGGGGAAAATATAATTTTGTATTTGGGCTAAAAATGGGTATGGTGTGTTACAACACCTGCATCAAAGAAGCGCTGCTAGACTCTTAAATGCTGTTTAACTACAAAGACTTTGTGTTCTTGAAATAATATTTATCGGCTGGGTGAAACTCCTGTCAAACAGCTGGCTTGACTGTTTTCTAAGAGATTATACTAGACTGCATTAGTTTCAGTCGTTATTTCATAATGTTTGTTCGATGAACCTGGCTCGGATCACGTACCTGTGTTTTCCATTGAATTATTACACGTTTTACTCTCCATCTATGTTCTGATTGGCTGAGAGTATCGATCCAGATTATTCTTGAAATCAACACGCGCGGAATGATTAGTCGATCATAGCAACGAACTTATTCATCTGATTCAGGCCCCGTACACACGTATCCAGATATCTTTTTAATCCGCAACTTTTATGTTACGGATTAGAAAATGTTCGCGTCCACACGTAGCGTGTTCGAATCGTATTTGCCCATCGACACGTATCCGGATTCGCTCTAGCACCCAGGACTCCTCTTTAAATGCTGTCAACAGAGCACGCGCAAAGGCCAACATTTTGCACGCCGCGTTGTGCGAGTTTGGCGGCAAATAGGCCATTTGCACGATGACGTCATTTGACTACTACTACCAGAATTCATTTCGTTTTTCCTTTGTTATTTAAATTTTGTAATCCCAGTGCGGTTTAAATAACAATAGCCCTAATTTGCACTACAAAACAAAAAACTGAAGGATTCTGGTAGTAGTAGTCAAATGACGTCATCGTGCAAATGGCCTATTCGATTGCTTTCGCCAAATTCAACTGTAAACACGTTAGAAGACTTGTACTCAAAGTCCAAGTAGAAGTGAAGCGATAACGTTTCAGTCGGTCATGTCACAGGAAACCCAAACGTTGCATTAGCTATAACATAATCATTTTATAAATGAGGCAATTGAAGGGAGATAAAAACATTGTTATTTACCTGTGTTCCTGTGTCTTTTTGAGTTGTTTTGGAAGCGATTTGAATCAGAGCAAAGGCGATTGACCTTGCACGTTTCAAATATTATCTTGTCTGCCGCTTTGTAAATTCGACGCGCCTATTACGTCTCAAGTTTCCATTATTATTAACTATCCCGAGGATAGTTAATAGTTAATGGAACTTGAGTTAATAATAATGGATACACGGCGGCGATATTGGTGTACAACTACAAAATAATTTTAATGAACTTCTTTTGTTATGTACACCAACATGGCCGCCAAGGCCTTTGTCATTTGAGTCAGGACTGAAGGTCACGTGAGTGAAAACCATCTATTTACGAAGCGGAACACAAGATAATATTTGAAATGTGCAAGGTCAACCGTCTTCGATCTGATTCAAATCGCTTCCAAAACAACTTAAAAGGACGCAGGAAACAGCGTTTGGGTCTCCTGTGGCCATGTTGGATATACGCGCGGTTAAAGACTGGATCCGATGCTGTTACGTCAGCGTATTAAAAAAATATCCGAATTCGACCCATCCACACGACCGTACTCGTCGCGTATTCCAAAATTTCCACTCTGGAGAGCGGATTCAAAAAGTTGCGGATTCGTAAGCCGAATTCGCCGGCGGATATGTGTGGACGGAAGGCCATGCAATCCGCAACAAAAAAGTTACGGATTCAAAATTCCGGATACATGTGGGCGGGGCCCCAGGAGCACCCATCGAATCGTTTCGTGGAAAGCTGTTAGGGCATCTTAAAAATTCGTAAATAAATAAATTTTAAAGAACTAGAGTTTTCTTGAGTAGAATGTCGCCTCATACTTTTGTAACATCAGAAAATGTAACACCTTTTGTTTTCGCAGGGATAAAAAGAATGTATAGTGAAGAAATGATCCTCGCAGTTGTGTTTGCAATTTAAGCAATTGCAAAGAAGCCTGAAAAAAATTCAGGGCTTCAACGGGATTTGAACCCGTGACCTCCGCGTTACGGTGGAGGTCACGGGTTCAAGTCCCGTTGAAGCCCTGAATTTTTTTCAGGCTTCTTTGCAATTGCTTAAATTGCAAACACACTGCGAGGATCACTTTACATTCTCAATCCACAGTTCACAAATATGATTCATTTATCATATACCTCATTTGTCATAAAAAAATATATTGTAAATATTGTTTGAAAATATCGAAAATATTGAAAATATCGAAAAATATTGAAAATATCGAAAATATTGTAAATATCGAAAATATTGTTTGAAATATATTTACTCGTTGTGTCAGCTTTGCAGTACTCCTTGGACTTCTCGTTAGTAAAAAAAATTTCAGCTATAGGATTTTCGGAAAGGTGAAAGCAGCTAGTAAATTTGTGGTATAAGATTCCTTTTAAATTCCCTAACTGATTTCCTGCCGTTCAAATATTCAGCTAAAAGAACCGTTATGCCCAAACTGTATTAGCTTTAAATTAAATTTTAAATTTTAGTATTTAGAGCGGTTTTCAATTGAGTGTCGTGAAACCAAAACCAAAGTAATTACTCTGACCAATCACAGCAGTCGTAAACAATCCAATGAACCAATCAGAGCTCAAAGCAATTACATGTTGGCGGCGCCAAGCGCGGGAAAACGCGCGCGAGCAAGACGCGATTGGTTTTGGTTTTACTTCTGATTGGTCGAGAAAGTTGAGCGAGATTTTTTAGCCAATCACAAAGCGTAGCAATGCAAAACAAAAGCAATTGTGTAATTACTTTCGATAATCAATTGAAAACTGTTCTATTATGTAAAGAATACATAAAAGGAAACGTCAGAGGTTATCCCTATCGAGGACGCTCCTTTCGTAAAATATAAAATAAACCAGCAGTAATCACAGATCATGGAGACGCGTTTGAAGGACTTTCCGGCGGAAATGAGCCCCTGAAAAAAAAAAAACAATAGGGGCGGCCATTTGGAAGACCGTCTACCAAAAAATCTCAAATTTGACTCCAACACGAAATTAGGATTGCGTTCTTCGAACGCGATTATAATACAATATAATATTTAGGAATAATTAAGAATTAGCTAAAAATTTTTACAATACTTTCCAAGTTTACTTCGAAAAATACTAAAATCCTGTTCATCCACTATCTCTTTATAGGAAGTGTGTTGCACTGTTTAATAATTCTAACAAAGAATTAGTGCAAAAAACAGTTGACTCTATCTAATGGCTGTCTTAATTTAAATGAATGGTTTGATCTTGTTTTACTATAAGAATTAAATTCAAAATAATCATTAAAGTTAAGGCCATTAAGACCATGAATAGTCTTAAAGCACTCTAGCAAAGATAAATAGGACCTCCTTGATTGGAGATTGGACCACCCAAGCATTCCCAGTCTTTCTTCGAACGGAGAGTTCCTGGATGACATCGGGAGAGCGTACCTCGAGGCCCTCGGTTGGACTCGTTCAAGAGCGTCAATGTTATTCTGTAAGTTCTTCTGTAAGCTTTCATACAGTTTCCTTTCGGACACTAAAAAAAAAACAGTTCAACGCCATTCCAAGCGTTTTCCAAAACAGTTCTCGTTGGGTGACCCTGTTTATTTAGTCTTATTTGCTTCAGAGCAAGAAAGAAATCAAGTTGTGGGTACAGAATGCGGTATGAGTACTATATATAGTCGGCCGAGACTTCAAATCCGCATCCGCCATAGCCAAGATCACGGTGTTTTACTCTGAACCCAGGCGGGCTATGTCTAATAACCTAGCCTCATCTTTGGGGGGGGGGGGGGGGGGGGCGTCATTAAACAATAACACCAAACGATGTTTTCCCCGATCCAAAGACTGTAGTGTAAAAGAATATTTAATGTCTTTTTGAGTCGATCATCCCTTTTGTGGGGTGTTTCTTGGTGTTGCGGAAGCCATTGTTGGTTAGCTTTTGTGTTGTGGGTATTGTTCAGTGTCTTTTGAATCTTTTGTTTTACGTCATTTGGTGATCACACCATCCGCAACACCAAGAAACTCCCTTTTGTGGCTCACCCCTCATTTTCGTGGGGATCTTCTCTGTATTCTAAATGGCGCATCACGTGACCCTAAAAACTTTATTTTAGGTCAGGTGATCTGGTATTTGCCTAAAAGACCCTGGGGCAACCGGAGGGGGGTTAAAGCGGGAGCCGAGCCCGGGGAGAGGGTAACATATATAAGCTATATGGGTATGTGCCGCTGTGAAGGGTATGGTTTTAAAGCAGTTTAGTTTGGGATAGGGCATAGAAATTGGAGAGTTTTGGTCTAGAATAGGGTTTCATTTGCTGGGAAAGTGATCAGTGGTATCAAGAATTAAGTCTTGAAAGAGAAAGAGGCTTCCCTAAACGGAAAATCAGCGCGGCAATATTGTTGCCAGATTGTTTTCCATTAAAAACACTAATAGTGATAGTTCTAAAAATAGCAAGTCTGGGATAGGGTAGGGATTTTCGGTGTCTAATCTAGGGTTGCAAAATCCGCCAAACATTTATTATAGCGCGAAAGCGCGCGTGATATCGCCTAATTCTTAGCCGACGAGGCAAGCTTGAGCTCTATAATAGTTTTATAATTCAACACATTGATAACAAAGCATAGTTTGGAGAAAAAACATCGAGGCCGGTCCGTCATTTTTGTATTCTCTTGTCAAAATACGAAACTTACCTCCACTGTGGACAACTTCATGTAGACATAGCGTATATCGATAACTTTTTTACCATATTTGGGCAGTGTGTTGAATTATGAAGTCTGGTATAGTATAAGGGTTTCAGAATCTCAGCGGCACACCCCACCCAAAAATATATATGGACACTATCCCATAATAATAATAATAATAATAATAATAATAATAATAATAATAATAATAATAATCTTTATTAACGTGTCATCCGGATATTATTGCGTACACAAATAGACATTCTTGTACCTTCCCCTTTTGCATCCCTCAGCATGTGATGCACATTTTGCGCCTACACGCGGGCTGGGATTTAACTGCCGGATAACTGAGTCAACCGAGATAACAATGCCTGGCCATTGGAATAATTTAAGGACTCTGTCCAAATTTTATTGCTACGCAGACTGACATCTGATGACTGTTAACCTTGGCTGGCCAGTTTATACTAGCCTGCCTTTTTTCACCTCACAATATCACTTATCACATCATAATGACCACTTTAATGAAGGCTTAAATTTTTTGTACAAGCATGTTGAAATTTTCCTTTAAATTTCTTTTTTTTTGTGCATGGCATTCAAAAAGCCAAAGTGATTACAACCAAAAACTGTAATCTGCTGAGTTAAAATTTCTTGCACCCTCTGAAATAAGAATAATTTGCTTTCTGTTTGCAACTAGAAAGTATAAGTTTGTTTCTGATATTATTTAAGTGTTTGCATTTTTTCGGGGGGGGGGGGGGGGGGGAGGGGGTAGAATGGCAGGTGGGGGAGAGGATGTGTATTGTATTTTAAGGGGTAACAGGGGCTAGGTCATGCTATTTCGCATGACTATTTATTATACTCTTACTTTAACTATGAGCTGCAAACTTGGAAATGACAATGAAATATTCACTATCAGATCAAATCACAGCGACATGACAGAGTATCATGGTTCATTTTCAGATAAATTCAGCTTAAATTAAGCAAGAAACCTAATTATTAGGTTTCTTTCTCCAGGCTCAATATAGAAATCTAGTTATGCCAAATGCAAATGTTTCATTCTTGACAATAAGAACTCTTTTTACGATTCTTTTGTTTTTGCTGTAGTCTTTTTTTTTTCATGTTTCATAACCTGGAGAGCTTAGGCTTATTGTTCAAATAAAATAAGGCTCAAGGGGCAAAACTCTTTCAGTCCGTAGCATAGAACCCCAGCCTGCCACCTTATAAACAAGTCTGATTTTTTCAGGATTTGTACACTACAGAAGCATCTAAAATAGCCTGACCTAGCCCCTAAAGTTATAAATCTCTATGCGCTGAGAGGGAATAGAAGAGAAGAAAGAGAGAAAGAGAGAAAGGAAGACAGAAAGGAAGGACAGAAGGTCAGTGAGAAGACTTAGTCTCCCCTTTCTTCTTCCTCATCTTCTTCATCCTCCTCCTCCTCCTCTTCCTCCTCATCATCCATCTTCTTCACAAAGTCATCTGGTAACAAAAGAGAAAAACAGTCAGTTATTTACTATGTTTTGAACAAACCTGCAATCAGACTCCATTTTCGCATTGTTTGGTAAACCATTACCCGAGGGAAATCCAAAACATAAGAGGACATACAAGCGCTGCTAAAATTGAGCTAGAGTGCAGGTTAGTTTTGAACTAATAGCCTCTTTGCTTAGAACTGGATGGGCAATTTACATTTTTTATTTTCTGGTATGATTCTTGTGAATAAAGTTTGTTGTTTTTTGTTGTCATTCACCAGGTGAACCTTGCATATCCAAATTAACACATTCAGCCATAACACTTTTAAAAAAATCTATCACAGTTATCTCAGTTGAACCCATAACTGTACATGTAACACCTGTATATATGGGCTACTCACTTATTTCCTTTTCCCCAAGTGGGGAATAGGGCTGGTGTGTTAGTGTTACAATATGTTTTTTTTTTATACAAAGTTTAGTAAAACCTGTTGGCCATGTGCCACATTGCTGAGCCTGTATATAGAAATAGAAGAGTTGATGAAAATTTATTTAGAACGGTCACTAGCATAATAATATATAACAAAACAAAGCTGCATGACTCACCTATAATATCCCTTATGCTTACCCAACCTCTTTTGGGTATTGTGATTGAATTCCGATAGTTGGCCGTAACCTGGCAGATGAAAACAATGCAAACTGGCTTACTATTTGAAGTGCAGTAAAATGATCATTTCAATATCTCAGTGCATAGAACTGAGGCGAAAGGGCAAACATAAAACAATATTTTTGTTCAAAACCCTGTCTTGATGGCACAATTTTGACAGCATTTTCAAATTGTATTGTACATTAGCAACAAGGCAGTGTTGTTGAAACCTTGGGTTTTAAAGGGAAAAAAAGCATTTAAGAAACAAGTAGAATTATTAAAATTCATTGCTTTGAACAGGAAAAAAAAGGGTCTTTCTGCATGAACCGGTATCCATGAACCACTCATTGTCTTCTATTGTTTGTGAGGTATTGTATTTTTGGTCTTGTTTTGCATTTGTATTATTGTCGTTCTTTGTCCCTTTTGTGTTACATAATATGTGACCGCTACATGCAGAATCTACCAAAAAAAACAACACTCACCTCAGAAATCCTCAAATACACCCCTCTTGCATTACTACCAACATCAAAGTAGAAGCGTTTTTGTTCCACACGCTGCTCCCGTGAGGGTGGCAAGTCGCTAGGCACCTCCTCTGAAATTATAGTATTAAAACAGACATGACTGTGTGACAGACAAGTACACAGAAAAATTATTTTTGTATGCTGCACAAGGACAAAACAGTTTACAGCCAAACTTCCACTTGCACACAAGACTGTCTTATGGGTAGTCCCACACTTGTCCAAACGATGTCTGTGATTCGCTTAGAAAACAATAGATTTGTCCCCCTGGGATAGGGATTAGGGTGCAGGGACATTGTTCAAGTGATATATCAATTGTATTGTTCGCCAATCACAGACAACGTTTCGACAGCTACGACCCCGCTCTGTCTTATAAAAATATGTTCCAAAGTACATGCACCATAAGCCCTCCATTAAAACCAGAGAAGCTATGAATGCCAACAATATTTCTAGAATTTTGATTGTGCCCAATGACAAGCAAGAACTTGTAGTTGCAAGAAACCAAAAAGTACTCAACAGGCTTCTATCAGTCAATGAAAATTACTTTAACTGAAATATTATTGGTAACACCACACAATAAAAAGCCCAGAAACATTTTCAACATTCACATTTTTCTGGTCATACTTTAACCCTATTTTGCCTGGGCTTTTTTTTTAGTTCCTGAGCCTGGGGGGAATGTGCCCCCCCCCCCCCCCACCCCCCTCGTAAATTCAAGAACATTAAGGCTATGACAATGAAATACAGGGTACATAATACTTCCAAAACTGTCTCCTTTGTGGTCTGCACAATCGAACGATGATGTCATATGACATAGTTATTAGGTAAATGGTTATACAGCCGCCATCTTGGATTTCTTAAAATTTTTAAAACCTCTTAAAAACTGTCTAAATTGACTCAAAATTAATGAAAACCAATAAATAAATGCTAAATGATGTAAAAATGTAAAAGTTATACCAATAACATTGTTTTTCTTCATTCAAAGGTAAAACTATGCAAATTACAAAAAACATGGCTATCAAAATCTTGTTGCTATGGAAACATCAAGTCACATGATCAATAAAATGTCATATCAAATTGTTGCCAGATTAATTTTAGGAAAAGTCACAAAGTTTGATGGCATTTGAATACATATTAAGGAAGTTATGAATGTTGAAAGTTAGCGAGTGTCCCCCCAGGCAAAATAGGGTTAAAGGCGAACCTGCGGTATAAAAGGGCAAAGCCCCATGCTGAATCTAATACAAATGTGCAAGAACAATAGATTTTGCTCATTTGCATGAGTTGTACAGTCCAGCTGCCTTTTATATCATGGGTTAGGTTTTAAGAAAATTTATGATGGAGGTAAATGGTTCATACCCTCATCTGAGCCATATTGCTCCAATACTTCAGAAAGGGCATTTCTTATGTCCACAATGCCTTGAGCTGGAACAGCAATATTTGTGCGACCTCCACGGCCGTATGTCCCAGTTTGGTTAATCTGCAAAATTAATGTGAAACTGGCTTTAAATATTACATTGCCCCACTGAGAACTTACTTTGGCAATAAAAACATAACATGTATGTTCAATAGCAGTTCACCAGGCCATTTGTTGGTGCATGGACACATGCCTTTTCTGAATTTTATAAATAATTAAAACTCCCTGTTACATGTAGGTGAAGTTATCATTACTTTCTTCCCAACTGGGTGTCCTAATTGCCACCTGACTGCAGTGAGCCAGGGAAGGCTAACTTTTAAACTATGCTTCATGAAATGCCAGTGTTCTCAAAGAGGACTTTTTATACTGTATTTTTAAAAATGAGAGGATAAGTCAAGCATAAAGAAGGGATGGTGTTGAAAGGCACACTGTCCCATAAAATTGTGACAAGTGCTCATCAGAAATTAATGTTGATAGAAAACTCCGCTTACCCCAAGAGATAACAAAACAAAGATTGATTGAAACTGTCACTGACAATGATTATTCAGCATAAATGGCAGTAAAGTCAGTTTCATTAAATATGTTCTATGCAGTGGTGCAATTTTGACACAATATGGTCATAAATCTTACCTGTCTTTACATTTTCAAAGTCACTGTCATAGCACTAATTTTGCTGCAATTATTTATATCAGTGAACTGGACACATTACATCAGAAACCGACACTGCATACCTTGAGAAACTTCCCTCTGTTGTTTTCTTTGAGGTCTAGATAATACATTCTGTTATTTGGTCCTCTAATACTCTCACTGCAAAAGGATAAAAAAGAAAATAGTGGGCTTATGATTTTGAGGATGAATTATTAACCCTTTACATAACTCCCATAAAAAATATCTAAGAAGCATCCCAAATTTCATTTTTGCAAAATATTGAAAAACAAATGGTACCATGCAAAAGTACTGCCAAAGAGGTTTCATTTGAATGGTCACACCATAGGATTTTGTCCACAGACTCAACATTTAGAATTACACAACATACCTCCATAAATGACTCTGGGAGTGAAAAGTTACTAAATTTACAGAGAATGTAGGTCTGCTAAATTTACTGTATGTATCCCATACAAAACACCACACAGCTATATTTTAGTGTTTTTGAATTAAACATTTTTTGAAAGCTAACTTCTTAAAGAATATTCATCATATTGAACTATAGCTGTAGATACTGAAAGGAACAAAAATTATAAAAATAGATGCTGCTTACTTCATCAAATCGCCAGATTCCTCAGCTGATTCCTCATCACGTTTTGGTGCTAAGATAAAAAAAAAGTGCAGTAAAAGGTACAAATTTTTATTTGTTGATACAAGACAAGATATACAGTAGGTTTTTCTTTCCCTTAGACTCTCTGTGATTGAAATAGCATTATTTTAAGAAAATTATTTTTGTGCAGTACGATATGTGTTGAAAAAACGTACTAGCCAATGATGAATTTCACAAGTCTGTGGCTAGTCAGCATAACAACAACTGCAGTCCCTTTTAGTTTTATATCGACCTCTGTTCTCTCTCTGCACGGACAGATGTTCCAGGTGGTTACAAAATGACAAAGGTACCATTAAGTAAAGTACTGTAAGTTTTGTGAATAGTGTACAATGTAATGTATTTGCATTATATTAAGATCTCCCACATAAAAGCAGCCCTTACCTTGGGCAAGGAAATTTGCAAAGGCAGTTAGCTTGGTGCAGAAATCCCTAGCCACCCCCATGGTGAAGATTACCTTGCTCTTACCGGTACGATTGACAGAAACCTGAAATACAACTTTGATTAATAAGATTTTATCAACTTCAAAATGCTAATACATGTACATGTAAGCGATTTTCATGATGGCATTTTTACTACAACTCCCAGAATTTTTTCCTTTCTTATTTAAGTTTTGTAATCCAAGTGGAGCTTAAATAACAATAGCTCTTATTAACATGAGAAAGGTAAAAAAACCAAAGGATTCTGGCAGTTGTAGTGAAAATGATGCCATAATGAAACTGGCCTATTGTAGTGTTGGAAGGAGCACGCGACAAGGACATAAAATGACTCGTTTGTATAATGTACACAGAATAAAATAATTATTTTAAACTTGACTTGAAGATAGGCTTGATTTCTGCCGCTTTCTCGCGTCCAGTCTCTGAGCCTCCCTGAGAAGAATGGCTGGACGTGTGGGCCACCAATCCTGTCTGTGACGTAAATTCGAAATTTAATTTATGCATCGCTTCTGGTCACCGCACATGTCAAACGCATGTGATGTAGTGCCAGAACTTGTCAATATATATATGTGTGAAAGTGTGAAATACAGTGAGCTTCATCCACAGCAATGAGTCAATCTCTCTTCATAGACTTCACTCGATAACATCTTCCTCCATCGATCAGAACACAAAAATGACTCCGGTGATCCAAAGACGATCACGCAGTCTCCCCTTTTCAATGGCTTTTTTGCCTCCTTATCCTTTTGATCTTTGCCAATAAACTGGACAGCAATGCCTATTGATTTTAGGAATTTTACTCGATCTTCCATTAGTGAAGTCGGGTGAAATAATGACAGCAATGGACTTAAAACTTGTCTCTTTCACAATATTGAAAATCATCGGTGCAGATTGGAAAATATTAATAAAGGACTTTTCTGATCCCGTAGATTGAATAACAAACAAATCTTCACTGTCAACCAGCTTTACCAGTTCTTTTCTGTTGTAAAACTTTGAGATTTTCAAGTTTAAATCTCTCGGCAACATGATCACACGCCAAATCAAATGACGCCTTCGCATCCGCCATTTTGAAATTATGCTCTAGAAAAATAATTTATTCTCCTGCTCGATTTGAGCAGGTAAGCTTCTGATTGGACGAAATTAACAATAACACATTCACGCGTCCAGCCGTCTTTTTGGGGGAGGAGCGCAGGCTCCTTTCCCGAATAGCGGCTGGTTGTCGTGCCTAACTAGAACATGACTCATGACTCAAACTTGTCTTGGCCTCCAACTTTATTTTACTTGACCCGTGAAATGAGCACACTCATGCTGAAGCCCTTTATTGTTGAAAGAGGTACATGGGAGTTGGGATCAAAAGCTTTAGATGATAAGCAGCCAAAGCTTACTCCTCATGCACGAGAAAAACAAATACACAGTGGAATCTGAACAGGTATAAAGTAACAGGGATCATTCTGTTAATAGACTGTAACTGGTTAGTTTTACCATCTATTCATTAACGTTTTATCTGTGTGTTAGCTGTTACCTGCCTGACCATAAGCAGTTTGTTTTTCTGGCTTTGAGAGCAACACCAGTGATGGGATGTTGCAGAGAATCCCAAATGAAACGACTTGGCAAAATTTTGAAGCACGACGATCTTCAATAACCAAGTTATAGGAAAAAGAATTTATGGAGAAATGGGGCATGCTCAGCTGTACTGCAAAACATTTTAACATGGAGGGGGACATTGGGGATTTGTGGTGTCGCGGTGTTCCTCATCTTTTTATGCGGTGTTGCGGTGAATAAAATCTCCAGTCGCGGTGTTTGGTAATTTTTTTTTTGCGGTGTTGCGTGTTCAGAGCCCCCCAATGTCCCCCTCAAAATGCTATATCTCCAAAGAAATGTAATGTATTGATATGAAACTTGGCATAATGATTACTATTACTGATATAAAGAACCTGTTAAAAGAAGGACTGTGTAGACGTAAGCTATACAGATTTTGGAGTTTTTATGACGTCAAGTAAAGACAAAGAATCAAATCAGGGGCTTCACTAACTTTTGAAGTACTGGTGCCGGTGTTGCCGCTATCAAAAGAAGGCAGCTATCTGAACATTTTTTGGAAGAAATTAAATGAAAAACAAGACGAAGTCAGCAGTTCCTAGAACTAAAAACATTTAACAGATGTCCATGCACTGCAGGTAGCCACTTTCTTAAAGTGGAACCACTGTTAAATTCCTTTTTTTCTAATCAAAATCCTAACAGGAACCCATTACCAGCAATGAAAAAAATAATGCCATAGGAAAGAAGGGAATGACTCCACTTTTATATGGCCATAATGTGGCATATAGTTCCAAAAAATATAATGTGGTTAACACCATTATTGTTAACACCTCCTCTCAAAGCAATTAGAGAAGCCCTGGGTTTTGACACTTGGGTAACTAAAAGTGTCATCACATTACAACATTGTAATCAAGCCTTGTAGCAAGGGTATACATGTACCATGAATATAGAAAATTTGCAAGTCATTATGTTATTTATGAAGCCCCAAATAAAATGCAAACTGAGTATATATATATGTTACAATTTTTTTTGTAATGCTTCCATTTTAAGTCTTACAAAACAATGAATGGGGTACAAATCCCCGGCAGAGGCAGATCAAATGACAGGAACAATAGCTCCTGGTATTTGAATATTTGTTGTATTTTAAAGCTGGTGAATAATTTAAAATTCAAGTCCTTTATGCTTGTATTCTTTTGTTCTTTTCATTCAAGTTCAGACACAGAAATGCATCCTAAAAATAAAAGTTTGATCAATAAATCAAAATAAAAATGGCTTAAGAATTCTAAGTTACTTGAATTTATTTTATTACTTGTGCCTGAAAGAAATTTTACAAATGAAGAATATTTCGTCTGCCGTATTACCCAAGCTACAGCTAGAAAATGAGCAATAACAATGCAACCATAAATCAAAATTCCTGACTTAATTTTTGTTACCCTGAAAGAAAGATTCAATTATATGAAATTTATTTTATCAATGTTAAGTTATTTTCAAGGACAATAGGTTCGGTTTTCGATTTCTAAAGCAGACTTACCGTAAAGCACAGGAGAATAAACACCATATATAGATTTTAATGGCAGCTTGTCAAAATGCGAGATTGAGCAGTGTTTAGCCATGCATAACGATCGAGAGACCAAAATTAAACAAATGATCTATGGAAAGTCAGATCAGACCGGGAAAATCTATATTCAGACATGGCAAAGCAAGATAAAATACTTTAACTCTGATTTTCACCAAAATATGAGAAATCTAGGAATTCAAGTACATCATAATGTCACGGACATTTGCATAATTAGTTCCTGAAAAACGTTTTCAAGACCGGCAAGAATATTCATGAAAAATATCATAACATTAGCGTACGATTCCTCTATTTAAGATTCATTTCTTCGAAACAAGCTCGATATCAGAAAAAGTACTTGCTGCTTATGTTCTGAAAAGGGACAAACAGAAACGTGGAAATGCTACCTACAATAATAGGACAAGCTAGCGGCCTGCCAGCACACCTGAATAATTGATAATCGGTGATTTTTATCGTCTATCAAAACACAGAATTTCTTTTCGGGAAGAAAGTATTTCCTCCACTTAATGACTGGATACATAAGCCGTTATTCTGAAAAGAAAAATGTCTGAAACCAAGAAATGGTTCAATCTTGCAACCGCGCATAATAAATGCAGTACATTTTGTGTACATACTTTATTTATAACGCGGCAGGAAGTCCGGCCATTTAAATTCAACCCGACCAAAAAAAAATTTTACGCGTGAAGAATTGGAACTTAAATTGCAAAGGGATTCATAAATTACCAACATATACTAGAATTATCTTGGTCTTGGCAAAATAATTAAATCTGTGTCAGTTTAAGGGGCCTGAATGGCTGTAAAGACGCCCTGCTAAGTTTTGGTTCTGTCTCCCATGGATAGTTTCTCTCCACCATATTTCAAATCTTTCGGTTGAGCCAATTCAGCTGAAATAAATAATTGCAAAGACAGGCGAAGACAGCCCACTTAGACGGTCGCGCTAGCTTGTTTACGCTATTCCCAAGAAGAGGGCATTATCTAGTTAAAAACCACGACGTGGTTTGGCCTGAGCGAAGGTGCAAATGTCCTTTCTCGAAGCCGGCAATTGCATTTTATTGTTTCTTGACTAACCTCTGCAATTTTGATGAACTTGCCACGACGATTTTGCTTCACGTCCACGTAGAAGCGCTTAGATTGAATTTTCAGCGACTTGCTGAAAAGTTCGGTGTCGCCTGGCGAGAGACATAAACGCAAAGTTATAAAAAATTGCGACAAACCAAGCGGCATAAAAGCGAAGGCTTAGCGACCGGAGGTAGAAACGGCCTTCGAAAGCTGTCAGGATGTGCATCTTCAAAGCGAAATTTTCTACCTTCACCTCCACACCAAACCTTCGCAGAATGGCGGACGAAATCAAACCGGCTTGAGAATTTTTTTTTTACCTCCTCGACGGTCTTGTCCTTCGTCCGCATATTCCCCTCCGTTCGCTCCCTCACTCGCAGCCATTCTTCCTTCTCCTACATCAGCCTTCCCTTCCTCGGCACCAGCCATCTTGACTGCGCACGCACCCAGACCCCCAGCACTATTTGTTTTGCAGAATGACACCTCCTTATATGGAGGTGGTCCCTGGTAAGAGGGTCAAAGGCTACAATGGAAAATGGAGAAAAACCCACTTGTCAACTTTATTACCGCTTAGAAGTAATTATTTTTCCACATTTTGGGTGAAAAAAAAAATCTTAAAGTCAAGGGAATAATAAAAAATAAAAAATAAAAATAAATATCCGTGAAAGGGCAAAGGAATAATTATTGCCTTATTAGTCATGCTCTGAAATCTCAGTGGTATTTGGGTTGTTTGTTTATTTGTTTGTTTTGCAACGAAAAAGTCTGTGTCAAAACATTACAGCTGTTACCATCTAACACGCGGCCCATTGCACTTTGAGACGGTCAAACCTGTGTTTCTTATTGGTGGACGTAAATCAAAGGAAAGCCGTTACATTTTATTTTTAAATTCCGGCGGGATTTTGAACAATTTTACCAGAAAAGAAAAAGTTAAAATTGTAAAATAACCTAATTTTTCAGTTCCAAAGAGAAGATTCACCATGATAAAAATCGGCTTTATGCATCACCGAGTTTGCAAATTATCACATGTAGTCACAGGACACCCAGGCTCACCCAGGCCGGGTAGCAAAATCTGATAAGGATTTGTATGCAGCTTTATCGTTGATTTAGTAAGCGAACGAAAAATAACAATAAGCAGCCATAAAAGTTTAAATACCTCATCACATTGTTTATTTTTTAGTTCTCTCTCACAGTTTAAGTAAGAGAGAACTAAAAAATAAAAACAGGTTTAAAGGCGGCTTGGAATTAGAGGCTCCAGGAAACAACACACGACGGCAACATTTGATGTGGTATGTAAATTTTAATATACCGCGTGGCACTAACTTTTTGCGGGTTCTAATGTTTGCGATTTTTGCGTTTTTTTTCACGATTCGCAAAAATTTACAACAAAATTATATACAAACATCACTTTTTACACGTGTTGGTGCCCATTTACTTAAACGGCTCTTCGATCGTTTAGAAATGCCAGTGATAACTCGGGTCGTGATAATGCATCAAGGGCTAGTGACCGCAGTTATTGCTCGGCCCACCCTCCCGGGAGTTATTAGCGGACTTTAGATCGGACTACGAGTACGAGATTGAGTACGAGTACGACTTTTAAAACCTAGTTTACGTGCTCTAAATAACCATTTACCACACAAATGTCAAACCTAGAGCCTCCTTATCTTCTGGTCTGCAACAAGAAGGACGGACAGCTATTGGGATGTGACTAGCTTTAAATTCAAAAGTCGTACTCGTACTCAATCTCGTACTCGTACTCAAATCTAAAGCTCCCTATAGAGGTTTTGCACCGCCGGCAGCCATGTTGCATGGCACGAACAATAGATTCTTTTCCCTATGGGAAAGAATGTTCTTTCTAATGCAAAACATTTTCATTGTTCCTGCCATGCAACATGGCTGCCGTGCAAAACCTCTATTGCTGTTCCATTGCCAGAGCAATCAGCCACATTGCTGGGCCCTGTAATACATTGTAATAGAGTCACCTGATTAACGTGTTTTACATCAGCATGTTGTTTCACCTGTATTTTAAATGCATGTACTCAAATAAAAGACGAAAATGTTGTAATCCCAATTGAACGCGACTGCCTGTAAATCGCAAAAATTAATTCCCAGCAAGAAAAAAAACAGTCTTTCCCAATTGCAAAAAATAGTTTCCGCAAAACACGAAAAATCGACCATCCGTAAAATCATTAAAACTCGATCCCTCAAAAATTTAGTGGCACACGGTAATCGTTTATAAATAAATGTTTCTTGCATCAGCTGTATCATGCCAACACTAGACAACTTTTCACCCAACTCGCGTCGCAACAAAATTGCGAGGCAAGTTGCACGAAACATCGCCTGGCCAGTGTACTAACACTTCCTTATAGAGCCCGAGTCTCAAAAGTTCCGCTCCGACTGCATGCTTTCATACACTGGTCCTCAGTCCAGGTGGAAACTAGAACTGAGGCTTTTTTAATTTTTCCTTTTACAGATGTACAAGAAGCGAACGATCCTGATCATGAACCCCAGCGGAAGGGGAAGTGGGGTTTACTCAGATTTAAAGTGACGGCCCGGTATGTGCCACGAAATGGAACCAAATGACACCCCCAAAAATCTCTTGGGCCTAAACTAGACACAAAATTCCTGACGGGCCAAGCCAAAATCCAAACTCCCATATTGAGATGTATCAACAACCAGTTTGTCAGAAGCTTCAAGCAGGTAGTTATTGCACAAATCGTGGAATTATTCTGCAGAAAACACTTACGACATGGGCCCCACGCACCAATCATTTTTTTATCGCTTGATAAACACCGGTACATATATTTTTTTTTACTACTATTCATTATACAAAAACTACATTAATCATACTATAAAAGTCAACAAAGTAAAAGTCTCAGCTGCCAATCATCTTTATTTAGACTTTTTGTAAAATACAATGACGGAGTCTGCCCCCTTCTACCACCGCACCCCGGGGTGAGGAGGACGGGAATGATTTCGCTTAGAGTATGCAGCCCAGAACTCGAAAGCTTTGTCTTATTTCAAGTCAAACCATGGGATATTTTGCGCCCCATTTTCTGACCTACAAGTGTATCTTGAGAATATCTCTCCTTTATGAATTGGTTGTTCGTTAGCCTGCGTAGTAGTAGTTTCCTTTCCGAGAGGCGCGTGAAGGAATGGGGCACAAAAAGGAGCTTCCTTATGATCAAACTTTATTTCTGTGTCAAAGCTTTCTAGTTCAATTTTTCAATTGAGCTACTTGATGACAGCTAACTTAGAGTTTATAATTAAAAACTAAAATATTTACAGATTTATACCTCTTTTTTGCTCCTTTTCGCGCCCATCTCTCATTCTCTTGTCCCGCTCGGCGAAGAAAATCTTATTCAGTCGGGAGGGCCTAGTCCGAAAGGCCCTCGGTGCTAGGCTGACTTTGAAGAGCGCGCGAGGCAAAGTGGGTAACAAGATCAAAATGGCGGAAGCCAGCGAAGCTTCGGTTTCGCGAAATGAGATTTTGGCTCAATTTCAGGTTCGATTGCACTGCATCTTTGTTTGTTTAGTACTAGGAAAAGAAAGATCTTCTGATTTATTTTATTACAGGATATAACTGGTTATAACGACGTCGAAAAGTGTAGAAGCGTTCTTGAACGGCATAACTGGGACATCGAGGTTGGTTCATTGTAGCTTTTACTTTTCATTATTTCTTTTATCTGAGTGTGCATTTATTATGCGCAACAAACGGGGTGGATCATAAGTCTATCTTTACACGGTCTATTTTGTGTAGATTAAAATGTATTTAATCTGTAGTAGATATTGCTGTATTAAGTTTTCATGTCCCTTGGTGATTACATCAGCGCTTTATTTAGATCACCTTAGTGTAGATGAATATGAATAGAGAATTTACATCGGATGATCACACCTAAAGACCATTCATACATACACGTAAGACTTGCCAATAAGTCATTTTAAGTCGATGCCCTAGACACCTCACAGTATTGAGTGCAACATGCATGGGTGATCAGGATCGACAAGATGGTGGAAAATTTAAGTCTATATGGAAATCGAAAGCTATAAAATCTATAATCCAATGAATATATTTTTCTGCTTTCTCCATTCAAAACCTAACATATGAGTTCAAAGAAGCAAGAGAATAAATTTCAAGACTATAACCATTAATGCCTCTGAAGAAAATGCAAACAAATTGTTTTGGTCTCAAAATGTACATGTATTTTCATTGTTGCTTCTTAATTTGGACTCATATGTTAGGTTTTTACTGGAGAAAGTGAAAAACTATACATTTGAGCATAGACTTCCCATACTAACCTTTACGTTTTCTAGCATGGCATTGTCTAGACTTGCCACAAGTCAACCTCATGAGTTTCTCAGTAAAGCGAGCAAAGCGAGCTTTTGAGGCCGCGAAGCGGCTGAGCGAGCAACGAAGTCGCGAGAGGTCGACTTGTCTCGCTTGAAGGGTTTTCATTTGTGTTTCGCGCCAAAAATGGGAAGTGGTGTGACTTGTCAATGTCATCAATTGTTGTTTTGCAACCGACCCCATTTTTGAATTTCAACTGCAAGTCACGTTTCATTGCGCCTAATACCTTGTGATTGACAGTTCTGTCCCCAAGGGACACTCTCGGCTACTCTGATTGGTCTAAGCGCAGCAACCCATTTTTGGGTCGCTATAAATGGCGCCAATCAAGTGTGAAAAGTCCTTCGTCCGGCGAGCTATAAATTTTAGACGAAGGACTTTATTGAAAGTCTGGGCATTGTCATGATCACACATGATGCACTCAAACATGTGATGGGGTCTTTGCTTTGAATAAACATCTTCCATTTTACAGACAGCAGTTCAAGACACCCTGAATGAAGCTGAAGGTTCCCAACCAGTTTTTCATCCTCGGCAAAACTCATTTGAAAGTAGTGATGATGAGGATGATGGTCCAAATGGCAATGCCGTTACCCAGAATCAGGTGTCATCAAACACAGGGACAGCAGCAGCTACCACAGGGATACCAACTGTTACCACAGTGGCTCAAAGACCTAACCAGGTACATGAACATGTAGTTTAATAAAATATTATTGTTGTTATATTTTAGTACTTTATACAAGTGAGGCAATAATGAAATCATTGTTGTTGTTGTAGTAGTTAATGTAAAATTTCCTCCCAGAATTCTACTTGGAAAGTTCTTTCTTCCCACAAAAGTTTTATGGTTTGTACATGTATAGAAGATGAAACATGCTAATTCTCTGTACTTTGAACTTTCATAAAACATTTTATAGCCAAAAGAATAGTCATGCACAGCTTTATAAACACACATACACTATTTTTGTTACTGCTGTTTAACCCTTTTGCAGCCACAGATGACTATAGTCACCTTACCCATAAGTGGCCAAAGACGACAGCACTATATTCACCTTAATTCAGGGCACGACAAAAGCACTGTCCAATAGCCTGGGGCTAGTGGAGCAACCTGTTCGGCTAGTGTATTTTTATTGCAGTTTGCCTGACAGGCAAGCAACATTTGTTACCTTTTATCACCTTTATGATTCTTTGTTATTTGTAGGTTAAATATACTTGAAAAGCAACAACAATACTTTAAAAATTGTCACACTGGTGACCAGTTGGTCGCAATTGCATACCCTAAATAAGTAATTATTATTATTATTTACTTTTGGGCTAGCTCCTCAGAGCTCCAAGCTAGTAAGCTAAATTAACTATTGGGCATTTCATTTTCATCTCACCCTGCTTATGCTATTTGGGAAAAAAAAATATGGCCTTGTAGGAGAGAATAAAATTTGAGGAAACTTGGCTGCAAAAGGGTTCATGTTACTTTTTTCCCATTATTTTGTTGTTTCAGAGTTGGCTGGTTTGGTTTTTGTCAATTCCAATGCTTCCTTTTAGATTTGCTTCCAGTGTTATAACAGACATTCTAGGATGGATTGGTAATATTGCATATTCATGACTTACTTTTGTAATACAGTTGTAGCTCTAATTCTTGTAACCACTTTTATAAGTAACGGGCTCCCCTTAGCGACCACCCTCACAAAACCCTGTTTAATTCTCTTTCAAACTTGAAAGAAACATTATTTTACACCCTTTAAAGTTACAAGCACTTTTTTTGAACTCTAGTGCACTGAATAAGTGCCATGTTGTCGTTCAGGGGTATGGCGTTTATTTGTGGGACAGGGGATCTTGTTAATATCTTTGCCGTTATGTGCTGTGCTTATTCAGGAACATGTCTTAATTGAGGGTGGTACTTTTTCTATTAAATATGGAAACTTTCAGATCTCTACAGCTTTGTACTAAGGGTCTTACATTATTTTGTTTTTCAGCAAGGTTTATCTGGCCAACAGCATTTCAAGGTATAAAACTTGCGATCATTTCCTTATAGTACTTTATTTTAAACTTACAGTAACAGTTATATCATATGCATCGGTGAAGAAGACCAAATGAGTTATTTTAATGTACCGGTAACTTCATGTTAGCCTCTATCAAACTTCAAATAATGAAAAAGTTCATTTTAAAAAATTACCAAAAATTAACGTTTTCAAATATTATGTCTATTAAACTTCTGTCTCCAGTGGGACACTGTGCTTATATGGAAATTAGATATTAATTTACCAAGAATGAAGAAAATATTTTTTTATATATTCTTCAGCTCGTACTACAGCACTTGAGGATGTGTTACAGTTTAAGGCAGAATTTGAAAGAGAATATGGTCCTGTTCATCCCACATTTTATCAAGGAAGTTACAGTCAGGTAGGGTAACAAATGTGAATAGTGCCATCTAGATATTGTTTTGTGCGACTTGTCTCACAATAAAATTGCAACACAAGTTGAACAAAAACTTTCCCAGGGAGATTTCAAGGGCTATTTCCAGCAGTTTTGCAACAACAATCCAACACTAGTTGAATCCTTCAGTTTTTCTGTCGCCCCATTGTTGTGAGAATTAGAATGTGGTTCTACTTCTGCCAAAATATAGACTTCACCTCTCGTCCGTTGCACGCGACTAAACTTAGTCTTGTAATAAACATCCCCCGCCGTTTTAATACTGATGACAAGAGCAATGACAGCTCAATGAGACAAGGAATCTCATTGGATGCGCTTAATTGGTTTGAAAGGCGATACGAACTTCACACTCCAAAATCAGTCGACCGTGAAGGGTCAAAAGTTTGGGCTTTGTCTGTAGTCTCTCCTTTTTCTCTCTCCCCACCGCGCGTCTCGCCTTTCTCGCGTGGGGTGATTTTCACGCGCGCTCGCATTTCGCTCGCTCTACTATCCCTGAGGAAAAAGGAGGGACTACTCGTAGTCTAGCCAAAATAAAATGATGAGATTTTTCTTTAGTAGGCTCTGGACAAGCTGCAAGTTTTTATTTTAGTGTAGATTTTGTAGGTTAAAATTATTTAGGTTAAAAATTATTCAAACTAGGTTAATTTTTATTTTCCCTTGTCCCAGATTAATTAACATAATCTCAGACAAAGGAGAATAAAAATTACAACATAGATAATTACTTATTCTTGATTGTAATGTGCATCTGATCGTGCATGTTTACTCATGTATTTTGTGCAATATAAATTATTAAATTATTAAATTATTATTATTATTATTATTATTATTATTATTATTATTATTATTATTATTATTACAGTTGTAAGTTGTTGAATAAATTCTAACCCTTCCAGGGGCTAAAACTGATCCAGAAGTGGCCAGTGTGAAATAGAATAAAATAGAAAAATATTAAAATAATAGTAACAGCACCACTTGAAAGTGCTGCTTTGTAGCTTATTCATTTGAATGGTTGAACTTTAGAATTTCATCTATAGACTAAAAAGTTAAAATTTATTAAATTACATCTGTTTTTCCTGTTAATCCTCATTCTGTAGTGCCAATACACAGAAAAAAAATATCAACAATGCACGGCTGTATTAATTTATTTTTTGTGCAATTTTTGTCAGGCATTAAATGATGCAAAGAGAGAGTTGCGCTTTCTTCTTGTCTATCTTCATAGTTTAGAACACCAGGATACAGACAAATTTTGTAGGTATGTTGAGTTTAATTGTAGTCTTCTCTTTTCATTGTCACAGATACAGTGTAGGTCTATAAATTTCCTGTAAGAGGGAGGAAGATTTTGTGTCTAAATCTAAATTTGCCTTCATCAGCTTTACAAGGGTTCATTTTAATACTAAGATGTCATAATTACAAGGACATCATTTTGGAATACAAAATTCAAAAGATGAATGCTGTCTTTATAGAACCATTATATTGTACCCTTCTGTGAGTTCAACTTGAGTCAGTAATTAATTTCTTTATCCATTTGTTTCGGGAGAGAGCAGCGTGGTCGAGTGGTTAGGGCGCTGGACTTGAAACCCGGTGGTCCCAAGTTCAAGTCCCGCTCTGACCACTATCTGGAGTTGTTTCACGGTAGTCCCGAGTCCAACTCCTCTGCCTCGCTTGTAAAATAGCCAACTAGTTTGCCTCCTGCCAGTTGGGATTTTTAACGTGTTATGTTCTATTAATATTTGCAATTATATTTGTTTCTATATTTAGTGTCCCCAATTAGTGCTCGCGCGCTAAATACCTTTGACACTTAAATAAAGTGATTATTATTATTATTATTATTATTTATGTATTTATTTGTTTATTTATTTTCATCAGGTCAACAATGGTAAATGAAGGATTTAGGGAATATGTGAATGGAAACATGTTATTTTGGGCAGCAAATGTGAAATCTACAGAAGGATACAGAGGTACTGTGTGTTTAATGATTAAAAAAACTAATGTCAGTGCTGGGAATAATTTTTCTTACCTTGAAGGACATGTGTCCTTTCAAATCTCCATTTTGATCAGACATTTTACAAAATTGGTCGGACATCTGCCTTGGATTAATCCTGAGACACAATCTGTTAGCATACATGATGTGCTATAAGATGTTTTGCGATTTGTAATGAATCATAGGGCGATTTCACATCACACAACATTTTCTGAATTTTCTCGAATCAAGAGAGCTAGTCTGTCAGCTGTCCATTTTCAGTCAGTCTGCCCGCCCGCTCGACTATCCAGCGAGGGACTGCTAGCCTATGAACGGGCTTCTTTTTGGGGAATTGGGTTAGGTTAAAATCGGCAAGCGAAGTGAGCCTAGCGCGGACCGAGGAAGAGTGAAGGGGGCTCCTTCCCTCTTCCTCGGTCCGCGCTCGGCTCGCTTTGCTCGCCGATTTTAACATAACCCAATTCCCCGAAAAGAAGGCTGTTCACAGGCTAGGGACTGCAAGCAGTCTACAAGAGCGCCTTTTGCAGTGAAGTCATGTATGGTACAAACAGCATAAATATTCTTATTTGAATTTTTTTGGAATCAAAACTTTCAAGACAAAAGCTAAGTTATTTTTGTGCCTTGGATATTTAATTCATTCACGATCATGTGCATTTTTTCTAGTGTACTTATCAGTTGTGTTTTCATTTTTAAATTGTATTTCAGTTTCTCGTGCTCTACGTGAAGCCACATATCCATTTCTGGCTTTAATCTGTCTAAGAGATAACCGAATGACAGTTGTAGGGCGTATGGAGGGTAAGTTTTTAATGTAAAATTTGACTGCAAACGAGCCCTCTAGCCTGCAGAAAAGGGGAAAAATTCTCAATCTACAATATTATGAAGTATATTATTGTTACTTTTTTAATTGAATTTTGCATTCTGATTAGTTGCCAAGCAGTGCAGGTCTTTTCTTCTGGACTGCTGGCGTTTCAATTCATGCAAATAACTCATGCATCTTAGACTCATCTTAGACTTTTCATTGTTAAAATTGAAAATCTTTTAAGCAAGCTGTTTGGTGCAGATTTAGAAACATTTTCGTTACTTTTTTTGTTTACGTGTGGACCTCGACCTTTATTTCATATCCCTTATCAAATACTACACTGTACTGTAAATCCACGTCCATTCCGTCCTATGCTTTAATCTGAAACAACAGTATTATTTTGTTCTTGTTTTTCCCAGGCTTAATGAATGTTGACCGCTATATTTCACTGCTAGCACGGTTAATAGAAGATAATGAACCAGCTTTGATCGCGGCGAGAGTTGACAGGTTTGTAATTTTTAAACTACCGGTAGACTAAATTCACTTTTTCTTACCAACGGTGTATTGATCATCACGCGAGACGCGAGACGCGAGACGCGAGACGCGAGACGCGAGACGCAAAGTGGGTGCATGCGTGCATGTGCGGGAAAAATACTGGACGTGACTTTTTTTTTTTGCGCCCGTATTTCGTTTCTTTTCGATGATCCATAATGTACAGAATTGAATAGAGTCTGGAAATCTTGAGAAATAATTAAATCTGCAACTAAGTAGTTTTCCAGACGTGAAAAAGCATGGCAACTTGTGGCTGAAAATTGTGTAAGTTACGGGAGAACTGAATTTCAGTTCTTGCGAAGGAAACGTTTACTACAAGCGAACAGCCAGGCTTTGTTCTTTGTCATACCTTGTACTTTGTACTTTACTTTGTCATTTATTCTTTTTAAGGCGCCTTCAAACGACAAAGTAAAGTTAAAACTCTTGAGTTGGCTTGTGTGCCGGGACGTGACATCAACAGTTGGCAAACTGTTGGTGATCTTGTTTCGATTCTTGGCAACTTTTTTGAGTTGGAAAACTCGCATTTTAACGTGTGAGCGTTTGACATACAAACGTTGTTCACTTTCAACCAATCAATACCTTTACACTCTTCACGAAAGGACTCTGAGAACGTAGCTGGGTGTGTGGAATTTTGTCTGTGAAAACATGAGATTGCCATCTGTTATGGAGTTTGCCAACACGGTTTGCCAAACTACGCGTTTTACGTAGAGTGATTTTCCTCAGACCGTGAAACAGTTTCTCGTAGTTAGTGTATGATAGTTAAATAGACACAAAAGAAAACAATGGAAATAAGAACTACTAGCCTCTATTAGTGTATTAACTATTTCACGGTCTGAGGAAAATCACTCTAATATATCAAACAAGAGGAAGAGTATTTTAAGGATATCCAAACATTAAGAAGTGTTGATATGCCTTCTCAAACTGATCATTAAATACGGAGAAAACGAAGGAATAAAACGGTAGTGTAGCACCATTGTTTTATGTGTGACAGCTGCTTCTGTTTTTAGGGTTGTGACTAGAATGGATACTCCAAAATCAGGTTTGGACCAGCGGTTGCAGTGAAAACATTGGTTTGGTGGGGGTTCTCATTCTCGCGGGCTCAGAAACCTAATTTTGGAGTGTCCATTTAAGTCACGACCCTGTTTTTAGGGCCAGGAGCCATTGTTTCTGTTGTTTGTTGTATGGTTCTCTCGAAGGGTTTCAAACCAATGGTGTGAGACCTTACGAGAGCTGCCACATCGCCCCAATAAAGTCACCAAAATCTATGCTAATTATGATCGGGTTTCCACACCTTCAAATTTGACGAATTATTAATGAGTTTGAGAGTGTTTGAGAAGAGGCCTTATGCATGATGACGTCACCAGCTCAAAATTCACCACCAAGGCTCGTTTGTACGAAATTCCTTGCAAACCTTTGACAAGTTCACGTTGTTTTTGAGTGGGTATTTTTCAATTTTGCTCCTTTGAGAATACATTGATGAGATTGTCACAGGTTTACACTTCGAAAGCGAGGCTTGGGGGTGAAATTAGCTAGTCTGACGTAAACATGCATAAGAGCTATTCTTAGCTATTCTATTGTACATGTTTTTTCATCTAACAGGCAGGAACGAACCCAAACTCAACAGCTGCGCGATGAACAAGACGAGGCTTACTACGAGTCTGTTCGAGCTGACCAAGAAAAAGTAAGCTCACTGAACTCCATATTAGGTTAAAAAATCCCCTATATTAGGTTAAACGCTACTCCATATTAGGTTAAAAGCTCGTGCAACATACTGACTCCAGCCAATCAGCATCAAAACATGCTTTTTTTCCCCAACCAATCCGGAGCAAAAGCAAAACCATTCGTGACTTGTCGCACGCGTTTTCCCGCTCTTGTTGCCGGCTACATGAAATTGCTTCGAGTTCTGATTGGTTTAACGAATTATCTTCCCCTCCTCAACTCAGTTTATTCTTAAGCCAATTTGTTTTTGCCTTAGGAAAGAAAAAAACGTGAGGAAGAGGACAAAAAGCGACTGGAAGAAGAGACAAGAAGACAGAAAGAAGAAGCAAAAAGAACCAGGGCACAGGTTAGGAAAGTCTTCAGTGTTCAGCCTGCTCGCACGTAAAACTGCTCTAAACGTTCACTCGTTTTGAGCAAAGCCATTTAGGCAGGGAAAATAACCACTGAAAAAGCACCGTTCGTCTTGTCAGCAACGCGCCGATGAAATTTCACAAGTGATGAGTGCAGTGATGAGTGAGGGCTGGTATGTCTGCAGGTCATAAGGGGAAGGAAAATGAATAGTATTATTAAAGCTAATACATAGTTGTCTTACTTAGTCCATAGCTCAGGAGCGCGTGGATAGAAAAAGCAGAATTCCAGAGGAACCAGATAAATCAAACGCCGATTCTCTTCGTGTCCTCATTAAACTGTCGAACGGAAAACGGCTGGAGAGGAGATTTCTTAAATCACATTCCTTGCAAGTAAGAATTTTCTCAAATATCTTAAAATCATTTCTTTAAATACGAGCATGGGCATTGAGGAATAAATTCCCGACGAAAGTCTAATCATTACCTTCTACATGCCAGGTAACTACTCTAGGGGAACTTGGCACTTGTGGTTGTCTGTTTTTGGAAGGAACTCTGACAAATTCTACCCGCTGCCTCTGGTCGTGGAAGGGTGATTTGTTGTGCTCAATGAACTCGTTTCTCAGCTAATCGCGCTTCCGTCCTACACACACTGATCCCACATGCGCATTACAAATTCCATGCGTGCTTCCTGGTCGTGTGATTCAAGCATGTTATCCTAGGCGCTTGTCATTTGTCAAAACTGGCCGATCGGACCACTCAGCTCGTAAACATTATGCTATTCTGCTGTTACTTGTCAGAACTTGTCGGTCAGACTGGTCAATTTGAAAATAGTATCCTTTCTTTTGATGGACGTGTCATATAGGAACAGGTCTTCATATAGCCGTATTCCAGTTACAAACTGACCAGTCTGGCCGGCCAGGTCTGACAAATGCCCCTTAACATTTTATACTGCAAACCGGTAAAAAAACATGACTTTTATAAAACCGTTTAAATTAAAGTGTAATTTAAGCTGATTTGAAATTTTTGAACATTTGCGGATAGCACGGTACATGTTACGTGTCAGTTCAAATCCAGTACGGTGTTATTGTCTAATAAAGAAAAAAGTAAAGAATACAAAATTCAGTACATGCATGCTTGACATTTGAACGTTATGATAGTCGATCGAGTGGATCGTCCGGGTGAGTGTAGTTCTGTAAAGAACTGTTGTTGTTGACAATGACTGACGTTTCGACAACCTGAGCGGAAGTCATCTTCAGATGGTACATCAGTCATTGTTAACAACTACAGTTCTTGTCAGAACTACACTAACCTGGCCAATCACACTCGACAGGCTACTGATACTCCTGGGTGTAACGCTATAGAACAGTTTTCAATTGAGTATGAAAAGTAATTACAGAAATGCTTTGGTTTTGCTTTGGTTTTGCACTGTGTGAAAAACGAAAACCATCGTGACTTGCTCGCACACGTTTTCCCGCGCTTTGCGCCGCCGACATGTAATTGCTTCGAGCTCTGATTGGTTCATTGGATTGTTTACGACTGCTGTGATTGGTCAGAGTAATTACTTTGGTTTTGGTTTTACCACACTCAATTGAAAACTGCTATAATAGTTGACGACCCAAAAAATTTACTTACTGTGTCTTTTTTTTTCCTATCTCTCCCAGTCTTTGTACGACTTTGTGTTTTGCGACGAAGAGTCGCCTGCAGAGTTTGTCCTTGTTTCAAATTTTCCTCGTAAGGTCTACGCACTCGACTCTTCAAGCGAAGATCAAACGCTGGGGGATGCTGGTATCGAGACAAATGCTCTGCTCTTTGTACAAAACATCGAGGATGAGAGTGACAGCGATTAACACTGGCCAACGAGTGTTCATGAAAAAACAGCTACATCGCAGTCTCCTTACCCGAGTCTTCAGGCTCCTTGATCAGCGGTTTGATCGTCAGGTGAGCAGGCGTAGAAACCCCTGCCAAAATACTCCAAGAATCGTGGAATATTTTGTCACGTGATACCATCCGCTGAGCATGGAGCCCGCAGACTCTGGCTACGAGGTTACATTACAGTTTGGAAAATGAGCTTTATGCAAAAGCGTCTGGGAAATGTACTTTGTACATGAAGCAGTTTTACTAGTTATATTCACCAACAGTTATTTGGCCGAGACGATTGGAATTTCACTCTGACCCAAGGATGTTTGGATTGCTGACTGTTACAATACTGGAACAGAACGAAATGGCGACTGCAACCAGACATTCTTGCACTGAAATACTTAGATACGCTTTTTTAACTAATGAAAGAATTACAAAAGATTGGCAGTAGACTATCTTAGCTGGTTCGTTTGGTTATTGTTTTGCATTCCTGTGTAAGTTGATTAGCCTCCCTTTCAGACCTTCTTTGGGTTCGTAACACTCTCTTTCCGCACAGGCGTCCGTGTGGGAGGAAAATAAAACTACGCTACGAACCAAAGAACGCCAGCATAGGAGGCTACACTTGGTTATGACTTGATTTGAAAGAAACAATTTTTTTAATGTTACGTCGCCTGGTCTTTTGATGGCATATTTCAAAAGAAAGGAGGTTAACAGTGCAAGGAAAAATAATTACATTTTAAAAGGAAAAGTAAATAAACTAAAACAAACGATCTCACAGATCATGGAAACTGGTGATTCATGAACGTGATCTAATTTCTCCTCGCAGTATCACTGGACTTATAAGCAGATAGGAGCAAGAATATATTTATAAGAAATCATAATATGTTGTAATAGCAGTTTCTCATAACTTAACTTAAACAAATATATGGGAGTCAGTAAAGATAATTGGTATTTTGAGCATGTGGCAGAAAAGGTGTAATGTAGGTGGACTGAACATTTGTGTTATTGTCTTGATTTACCACTAATTAACCCAGCTGACATCGCCGAAAAGGTGGGGAGAATGCCTCGTCCCCAGTCGCTCGCTTAAGCCTGGTTCCCACTAGCGACGTAAGCGGAATCGTAAGCGGAATCGTAATCGTAAGAAGCTTACGATCTAGTGGAAATCAAAACGACGGAAGCGGATAGTAAGCGACGGAAGCAGAAGCGGAATCGGAAGAAAAAGGAAACCTTCTTATCCTTCCGATTCCGATTCCGTCGAGCTTCCGATTCCGATTGCGACTCCGTTTTTTAATTTACACTAGAACGTAAGGCTCCTTACGCTTCCGACTCCGCTTCCGATTACGTCGCTAGTGGGAACCAGCCCTTACTGAGATAAGCAGAGCGAGTGCGCGTCTTATAAGCCCCCACCTTTCCCTCGCAGTCGTCCGCGCGCTTGATTTCGCACTAATTCCTAAGCCCTGACTATTCCCGCATGTGGGAGCCTGTGTCCTTATATTTATGGCGTGTATAGTGTGGTTATGACTGAATTATAAGAGCCTTCTAACCGTCGCAAATCACAAACGGACTTTGGTATGTAGGTCTCGATGGGTGTTTTCTGAGATTTTCTGAGCTGTCAGTTAGCGAAAGTAGCTTTGTGAATTTTTAACTGATACTATATAAAACATTTTAACATCACAAGCTTCCATCCGGAGGTCATTTTATTTCGCCTTTTGCCCAGTTGAACTTTCAGTATTATAATTTTTATTTCAAAGAGTAAGTTAACTTTTTTTTTTGAACATTTGTTTAGATTTGTTTAATCAATTTTACATTATTTTTTTAAATATAGGGCCATCCAGATTAACTAAGTATTTGATTGGTACCACCCTCTCTTAATATTGTTATTATATAATTACTATTTTTATCTTTTTTTCTCAGACTAAAACGTCAATTTCCTCTGTTAGTTACTTCCGAAATAAAAGACGAAATGGTAAAGTTAAGGCTGTTGTTATTTTCATTTTTCGCTTTGTTCCCTTTTTTTTGTAATAACGGGAAAATATCACGCGCGCCTTACTGACACTAGTTTTGACTCTCGGTTCCATACCTCCCAATAACAGACCGATCATTTTCAAATTGGCTGAAGTATTCATAATGTATGATTGCGTAGTAGCTTCATTCTCTTAAAGTGTATATGACAGTGATTTTTTTTATTTGCTTGATCGAATCTACATGATGTCCTGATAAGAAAATGGAAACATATTTTTCGATATCGATTTTCCTTCTCCGTGTTTTAGCCGTCTAAATACGTGAAATTTCACTTCCGGTGTGTTACAAAACCGCGCAAGAAGAAAGACTGGAAATAGTCCGCTGTGACGTCAATACGGGAATGCCAGTGTCGCAGTTTCTCTGTTTCTCCGTTTTTTGGTGCGTGTTGCTACAACCATAGACAACACACCTTGATAGAACCATGTTTCTTCCTCAGGGCGCACCAAAAAATGTGAGGAACCAAGAAACCTCGACACTGGCATTCCCTTATTGGCGTCACAGCGGACTATTTCCAGTCTTTCTTCTTGCGCGGTTTTGTAACACACCGGAAGTGAAATTTCACGTGTTTAGACGGCTAAAACGCGGAGAAGGAAAATCGATATCGAATTTTTTTTTCCATTTTCTTATCAGGACATCGTGTAGATTCGATCAAGCAAATAAAAAAATCACTGTCATATACATATGATGCTTGCTTTGTTGCCATCTGTGACAGTCAACATGCACATATTGAAAATTTCGCATCGACTCCCGTAATATTTAATTCGTTTTGAAATATTTTATGAGATTTGGCCGATCATAAGTTGTTATATCCGATCTATTGTGCATGTTACTGGGAAGAGAGTTCGAAACCACGAGGGAACTAATTGCTCTTTTAAACTCTGGAATCCTTATCGTATACAGGATTGGATTCACAAAAGAGTTAGCAAAGAACAGCATCTCACAAACACGTCGCACGCGCAAAAGTCCCTCCTCAGTAAACATCTGTGTTAGTTTAGATTCCAGAAATGTAAAAAACACGTATGGTAGCCATACTAACATAGAGACTAGCGTTACAATGGACAGTGTCACAGTTAAGTTTCTTTCTTTCCTTGAGTGACGATTGGCGAGTTCTGGCTGCTTACTGCATTGCACCGTGACAAATATCGCGATATAGCTTATGCATAATATTAAAAGCGAAACAAGGACACACCCAGCCACAACATACCAGAAATACAGGCCAATTAATTTGAAATGAAAAAATGCAACCGTGATAGATGTGTAAAATATCGACGCCAGCCAGACACCAAGAATACATTTCTTGTAAGTTGACGGTGATATCAACCTGTGTCGAAATGGATTTCTTGTAGCGTGCAGTCTCTCGATTGATATCGAGTCCAGAAATGCTAGGGAACACCCAAAGAAAAACGTGTCAATTCCATATGTGGAAATGAACCATGCATAACTCATATCTACGTTCCAAAGTTTATAAGTGTTGCCAAGACGAAATATACTAGTTGGTATCACGAATGTTCCCACGCACATATCAGTCACTGATAAGTTGATAAGTAGATACGTACTGCGTTTGCGTACATACCGGTTTTTTATGAAGACAATGATGGTTAAGACATTGAGCGTGATGATGATAACAGCTTCAGCTACAAATAGCGAACACCAAATGTATCCCTCTTCGCTGTTGGACTGTTTTGGTGCCTCGGTTGGATTGACTGATATCAATGATGCGTTGTTTGCCATTATTGCCTCAACGAGATAACTGAACTAAACAAAGAAAAGTAATAAAAAAATGAAAGCATGAATTGGGTGCGAATAAGAAACACTGAATGTGGAATTACTAACTTCCACTTGATAAACGGGCATTACACCGACTGCACTTACTTGACCTTACTTTCATCGTCGGAAACTCAAAAAGCAGATAATAAGGCCGGTTGAGAGATAAAATCGTCGCGAGATACGGTTTGCTAAACGGGCGAAAGTTCCTGCATGCAGTACGGCTCTTGGTACTGATATGTTTTTGTGTACATGCAACTCACGTATTAACGTGTTTTCCCTGAGGTTTAATGCTGTGTTTTACTCTCCGCCTGTATTTTTCGTACGTGATGCTAGCTGTTTGGTATTTTTAGCCTCGGGCCTACCTCGGGCAGGGGAGGAGCACACATCTGACTACTTTCTCACTGAAACTCAGTGAGTAAAAACTAATTAACTGAGACATCTTCATCTGGCAATCAAAGGACTGGATAACGCGGTACCTTTATATACAGAAGTTGTAAAAATGTGATACAGATAAACAAATAATTGTAAAGCGATTTTAAAATAAAACACTCTGAATATAATGGAAGGGTAAAATCAGGCTAAAATAATTAAATATTTATTTGGCACTTTTGCTTGCGTGGCAAATCAGTTAACAGGTGAATCTTTATGAACTAATGTTTATGGTGGAGTTTAAGTTTTTGTATTCTATTTCAAACTTTATCTAATCTATTATTCCAATAAAAGAAAGTAAAATATACAGATCACCATAAAAAATAGTTTATAGCGTACTGCATGCAACATATCAACACTTAAGCCTTATAAGGACAATATTAATTCAGGCTCGGTTTTTAATTAGTTTTACTTGAATTATTTCCTGGCTGACTTAGTCAGTTTTTCCTCAAAGGAGACAAGAATCAGGAGCTTATTACCCCAATGAGCTCCTGCAAGAATGTATTTCTTAAGCTTTAAAATCCTATAAGTGTCAAGACTATAAAGTGGCGAAAATTTGTTATTGTGGAATATCGCCCCTGAAGCCTGGTTTTTGCTAGCGACGCCTAAAAGGATCTAAGGGTCAAGGGTATGATGACCGCAAATTGAAGAGTCAGTAAAATGCGTGAGAAACATAAGTACAAGGACAAAGAAACTTTTGAAGTGTGAAATGTTGTTTACGATTGCGGTTAAAAGAGTTTGTAAGGTCCCCTGAGATGGGATTAAATTATCCAGCAGCAAAGCAATTTTTACATTGCAGTTATGTGCAAACGCTCAGATTTTCTTCGAAACTAAAAGCAAAAAAATTAATAAAAAAATATCGCAAGAGGTACGTGTCGCGTGCTTTCAGGACTTAATGGAAACAGCTCTTTGAACTTTAAATCAATAAAATATTTCTTAGGTGGTGCATAATTTATTGAAAGTTTGAACTAAGTTTACATATTTTTATTATGAGCGCAAGCACAACAGCTTTTTGCCCATGGGACTGCCTCAAGCAAACCGTACTGCACTGAACGCAATAGAAAAATGGCAATGAGGCAAATATTGGTTGTCTTTTCATAAATGGACGATTTTCAAGTATATCGACTAGGGCTAAATTGTAGAATACCCCGCAACTGAAGCTGTTCCGCGCAGCCACCAAATAATGGCTACGCGTAGCCTGGCTACGCCGTCAGAGAAGGCACTGGGAATGAAAGTAGCCCACAGGTTACAATGACTGGAGACGAATGATTTACTTATGGCTACGCGTGTACGCGTTCTTATTCAGATTCAGCATGCAATATATGGAGCATTCATATGCTATACATTAGAAGGACTGGAGACGAATGATTTACTTATGGCTACGCGTCTACGCGTTCTTATTCAGATTCAGCATGCAATATATGGAGCATTCATATGCTATACATTAGAAGGACTGGAGACGAATGATTTTCTCGTGGCTACGCGTCTACGCATTCTTTATTCTTTCAGTAATATATGTAGCATAGATATGCTCGTTCTATACATGACTGCTGCTGTGCACAGAATGAAAAATTAAAGGAAACAAAAAGTATAATGTTATGTTTATGCCTCTTTCGAAAAGCTTTCTTCCTGAATAAAATGCTATAAAACCCAAGCACAAGGCATCAACCTAACCTGCGATCAGGTGCTCTTTTTTTCCCCTCTCTTCCGCCAACTTTCGCGCTTTCGCACTCTCGCACTCTGTAAAAAAAGAGCGTCTGATCTTAGGTTATCATCAATCAGAAAACGGAAGGTGACTAAAATTCCGAATCCGCTCGGTTGGAAAATTTACCATTGTAAATTGCTTGATATCTGTAAGAAAAACTTCAAACAGATCATCGTCTTTATGCGCAGACGCCCCTGCCCGAGAAGTTACTCAACCTCGTTCAGTGTCTTCTCCTTTCCGTCTCCGATCGTCACTGTGAATTTACATTCATGGCAGCCTTTAAAGAGGCTATGTCGCAAGACGTCACACATGTCAAATTTCTATTGTTCCCTCCCGGATCGCGGCAAGTTTTATCGCGCTTGTACTCGTGTCGAACCACGCGAGGTAAACTTCGACCTGATTCCCACCTTCTTCTAACGGCGAGACGCTTATTTGGAGATAACAATTGGCGACCGGCAAGGAATCGTCGTCCTCTCCAACTTCCACCACTACTGGAAGACATCGAATTTTTCGAAGGTACGACCAACAAATCGCAGAGATAATTTAATAAAAATCTAGCCACGTAAATACTCTAACTAATTTGTAAACTAGAAATCTATCCTTCCACGCAATACGACGGGATGGAACGGATTGCAGCGAATTCGACAGTAATGGCCGCCAACTTGATAAAAAGCCACCGGACGTTTTTCAAGTTGTTAGTACCCAGTACTTACCCGCCATCCTCGCGACATAGCCCCTTTAAAAGATTCTATACGAATATTATTGTCTTTTAGCCAGGACAAGACGTCTTTCCAAAAATTAGAAGACACTTTACAAAGGGAGAGTAAATGCTCGATGGATTCTAATTCTTCGTGACAAAACGTACAGCCAGGTGATTGCAAAAGATCAAAACAGAACAGCTTTTCATTTGTAAAAACAATGTTGTTTAGAATTTTGTATTGAAATTCTCTTAGTTTGGAATCTAATGTTGTGCGGAAAGGAAGAGAGTAAACATTTTCCCAGTTAAAAACTGCCTCTGGGTACTTGTCTGTTAATTTCTGTTTAGCTGTCGGAGGGATTTGTTTTTGGCGAAAAACAGAGTCATAAACTGTTTGGAAGTGATATCAGAGATAGGGACAGCGCCGCAGTTTAATATTATTATTTGTGTTGAAGAAATGGGCTCTACTACTTTCTCATTAATGGTGGATTTAATATTATCGTTTTCCATTCCGTTGGGAAGGAGTAAACGACTCCTATAATAAAGAATCGCTGTTCAGGGGAAATTTGTGCATTAGGATCTTCATGCAAAAATAATTGTTATCCGTAATAAGGTCTTCTACCTTTAGAATTCCCAGGTTTATGGCTCCGTCAATTCCAAGCCCGCCCATCCCTCTTCCCCGGGTATTTTAAAACAGGTCAGCCCGGGGGTAGGGCATTGTCAAAACAACGTCATCTTTCGGATTTTAAAAGTCGTACATGCTTCGTTGCTTATTTTAAATTTTCCTGATTGCCCCCAATATAAAAACTGTGTTGATAAACGTCGTTTGGGCTCTGCACTTTTCAAGTGAACCGAAGCAACAGACTGACGCATTCATATTCCATTTCTGGCTTACATTTCATTAAAACAAGTTTCACATAGTTTTCAAAACAGGCCAGCTAGTGCCTTACCTTTTAGGTGCCACAGAAGATAACATCACAGCAAATTTTTATGACGTTGACGTCTATTTGCCAACATTCATAGCCGTGGTGACTTTGCTTCAGGATATATCGCAGCAGAAGAATCCGGCTATAATTCATTGGCAACTCAACTCGAAAAAGCGTTTCAATCAACATAACACATATATTTAGAACGAATGAGGGAACGGATATAAGTTATACTGAGGTAAAACGATTATTTGAGAACAATTATTGCTTCCATATCAATCATTAATCATTAAATTAAATTTTGATCTTGTCCCATGGGTCGGGCATTTGCGCTCTTCCAGAAGCCCCATAATGGGGATTTGTACGTATAAGCTGACCCCACCGTGGGGCATTTCCAACATTATTAAAAAAAACCTACAAATTCCCGACAAATGCCCGGGGGGGGGGGGGGGGGGGGTGAGCGGGCTTGGTATTGACGGAGCCATTACTAGATCATTCCTGTAGATAGAATTTTTTATCGATGCATAGAAACTTATTATTGCATATGATCTCGTTCACAATATCATAAAAGGTGATAGGTGTACTGCCATTTAAAAATGACCATGCCTCGAAAAAATCATTATAATATTTCGATAGTTGAGTTTTTCATTTAATGGTATCAAAATTGCAATGCAGAACTAGACTCCCACCAACTGGTAAAATGTTAGTATTTAAAAACAATTTCCAAGGACTCGAGTAGTCTTCTAAAAATTTCTTTAAGCAGATTACACGTCGAGCACTGATCATAGGATCCCGGTAGAATCGATATCTAGCATTTTCAGCCCGCCTTTTTCAATATCTGATATAAGCGCACACTGCTTGACTTTATAAAATCGAATTGGCTTCTTTAATGAGCTCTTTCGGTATTGGGATTACTGATGCTCTGAACATAAACTTAGGCAATGCAAACGTTTTAACAATTTGGATTTTGCCCAGGCCTTGCATTTACAAGCTTAAACGAATCAAATGTAGCGCTAAATTTTTCTCATGAATCTTTATTCATCATTCTCCCTAGCGCACGCTGTCCCTCTATACAAGTCATAAAGGAAGGAAAACTCACCAATGGTCGTCTCTCGACCACGCAAAAATTCGTTCAAACAAACAGCAATCGAAACATATTTGCTAAAGGAGCTTTCACAAAGATACATCATCCAGAATATAATGCATCCACACGAAGGAAAACTCGCTCAAGGTCGCCAATCGAACAAACAAAAATTCCTTCGTACTAAACCGCAACCTTACCCAAAGGTTGTTTTTATGCTTTACTGACATAAAACTAAACTCTGAGGGGAGATCGATCACAAATTTCATTCGCCACCCGTAGTAGTTTATTAACTACAACCATTATAAGAATGAAACGTGTCTGGCGATCTTAAACACTACCTTCTTTGAGCGTTCTTGCACCGAAGTTGATCTCTAAAAGCGCGAGCGTTGAAGCTGAGGACTTGGGGGGCTTTATTAAACTTGAACAGTTAAAAAAAATTCAGGACCGCTTAAGCCGGTTACTCCCTTTGGAGATCTCTATACACTCAACGCTAACAAACAGAAAATACTGTTAAAGGCTGAGCAACGCTGTTAGTCTCAGCCTATCTATATATATATTAAAGGGAGTATATACAGATACCCAGACTGGACACGAAACCAGTCGAGATAGTTTATTTTTAACTGCCCAAACCAAAGTTCGGAAATCATAGTTCGATTGCGTTCGATCGACCAAATGTTTTTTGAGTTCAATTTTGTTCGATTGTGTTCGGCAATTGAACTCAATCGCTCGATTAAATTCGATTTGTTCGATTACCGAATGTACCATTACATATGCCAGGATTTAAATCATGTTATTTCCCAATTTTATACACTTTCGGATTCCAGCATTTATTTCCACAAACTTAATTGCTAATATCGTTCCATTTTTTAGCAACCGATTATGGCTCCAGTAACTGAAGGATTATTTTCCCATCGGAGACTCGATACTTGACTCGATCTGAAATATTCAACTTGCATTCGCGATCAGGTAAAGCAAAATCCTTCAATACTCCTTTACGGAACATGTTTTTCTATTCACAAAATAAATACCTATGTACTGCACTCCTGTCAGTCATACTCATAACCTCTGCAGATTTGGTGAAGAATCTTTCATTTAGAGTGTTTGGTCTCAATGGAACCTTTGATTATTTTTCAACTCACACATAAGCAGTTTGGGTGTAATGGACAACCCTCCGGTTTTTTTAGTCTGAAAATTCTATGTCCCGCGCATTTCACAACGACATCGAATCCGAAGACGCATTTGTGTCGGGGAAGTCGTCGAGATCCGGACTTTTTGTAGCTTACAACCATTCTTATCGCAGCTCCCAAAACTCCCAGTAAAATGAGCAAAACCGTTCCCCGCGGGAAACAGGAAACGAAAAATAGAGCTTGTTCCAAATCCTCTTTGCAAGGTCTTTAGATTACATTATGGGATGCGTGCATGATCTACAGAGCCAAGGCACGAAAACAGTACCAAGCTAACTTCTGTCCCGGGGGTGGGCAACCGATAAAACTGATAATCAATAAAATCGAAAGAAATTAGTTAGCTATATCGGAAATCGATAAAAATCGATAAGCGGATCTGTTGTGAGTAATCGATAAACGATTTTTCAATTATCAATATCGATTTTATCGAATAATTTATTGTTGACCAATGTGAAAACCTGACTCCCTCAAACGGCTCAAAATCGAGCCTATAACCACCAAGATAAACGGAAATAAGGACCGAGTACAAGAAAAACAAATCAATCAAACGAAGCATGACCTATGATAGCAAGTAAGACAGTGAGCAGAACTTTCTACAAACTATTTGCTTTTTCTGCGAGAAAAAAAAAAGACCCGAACACGTCAACGGAAGCAGTAAGGAGTTTAAAGCAGCGTAACGTAGCAATGTTCCGTAAAAAAAATCGACAAGAGGTCTGTTGTGAGTATTCGATATTTAACGATTTTTCAATTATCAATATCGATTTCATCGAATAATTTATTGTTGGTCAATCTGAAAACCGGACTCCCTCAAACGGCTCAAAATCAAAGCTATAACCACCAAGACAAACGGAAATAAGGACCGAGTAGAAGAAAAACAAATCAATCAAACGAAGAATGACCTATGATACCAAGTAAGACAGTGAGCAGAACTTTCTACAAACTATTTGCTTTTTCTGCGAGAAAAAAAATGATCTGACTACGTCAATGAAAAAAACACTTGCACACAAAAACCTACCCAGATAAATGCCGCGGGATAGATAAACAAATCAATCAAACCACAAAGGAACTGCGATAGCAAGTAAGACCGTGAGAAATACTTTCTACTAACCAACAGACCCACCCAGATAAATACCGCCTAGATTTCAGCTCTAAATCAGTCTACAGTTCTGTTGAGTGGCGGCGGAGTCAACGCGAATCATTTCAGGTTAGTGATTTTCAGACGGTCTTGTGAAGCCAATCTAGCCTCTTCCAGGCGTTTAGATTGTGGGGAGCAGCGAAAAGTGGCGCGTGGCGCTATAGGGTCGGCGCGAGGAAAAACTGGGAGAGAGGCTCCCTTAGCTTTTTCTCTTGCGCCCAATTTTTCTTTCGCGCGCCACAAACTTAACGCCTGGAACAGGCTAAGCCAATCATGTTACACATGTTACATACATGTTGCACCAGTTAGTTTTTCATTTTTGAGTCTATTATGCATTTTTTATTTTCCGTCAGATAGTCATAAGATTTTGTGAGGGGTATTTGCAGTTCATAACTTTTATATTGTGTTTTGGTCCTCCAACTTTTACCGGGGTTGTCTAGCAGAATCGCAAAATCTGACGGTAGAAGACGATCTTGAATTATTTGTGGAATCCAACGAGTATTTTCCATTTTATATCCATTCCGGTAAAAATCAGACGACTAGAATTAAACTTGAAAACAAAAAAAAATTCAGCTCAAAAGTCAGGGTTCAAGACTTTCCAACATTTTGCATTTTTGCGAAGCGTACAATATCACTCAAGTTTTTGATTGACAGAGATATTGGCCGTTTTTATACTGGAAACGCATCATCCGTCCAAGACGAAATTGAGCAAACATTCGTAGTGCGTCTTGTTATACGTCTTACAGTTCGTCTAGTATAAAGACGGGCAAAAGACGCATTATACCTCTGGACGAACTATGTTCTGTGTGGTTCGTCGTACAAGATAGCCATTGTAGACTTGAAAGTCATGGGACGTATCATGGAAATGTGTAGAGAATTGTCGACTTTTTTGGTATTTTTAACAACAATTAATTATGCCTCCAGCAAAATAAGGATTATTTTCTCATCGGAGACTGGATTCTTGACTCGAAGAAATATTTAACTTGCACTCGTGATCAGGTAAAGCAAAATCCTTCAATACTCCTTTACGGAACATATTTTTCTATTCACAAAATAAATACCTAAGTGCTGCACTCCTGTCATACTCATAACCTCTGCAGATTTGGTGAAAAATCTTTCATTTAGAGCGTTTGCTCTTAAAGGAGCCTTTGATTGTTTTTCAGCTCACACATAACCTTACATATTTACAAAAAAAGATCAAGAAACTGAGAAATACAAGCTAAATACCCCAGGTGGTGGACTTCTTATAGGTGCAGTCAAAACGTAACAATTTCTCCCCCAGAGTAAAAATTTCCAGTAAGTCGGGTCGATGTGTACATTCCAGTTGAATCGGAGTACTGTCTGCCTTGATCCTATACTGTAAGTAAGGTACGAAATTAGACAAGGCTTATTAAGCCGCCAGTTACATCCAAAGATAAAAAATACACACTAACCTTCGGTCGAAGAACAACATCCCTCCATCTACTACCGATGTGCCAAATGCAATACTGGACTGCCATTTTGAAAACCGAGAACCCCCTACCTAGCCCGTGAGCCTCCGCGCTCTAAGACATCGAACTTTCCTTGAGTCGATTCGACTTTACGGAGCCGACTCCATCACATTTGCTACCCTCCCCAGTGTTACTAGCCTTTTTACTGTATTTTTTCTAAGTCTCTCGCAAATCGACTTGCGGTGAGTCGATCTGTCTACTAACCTAGACGAATCGACTCAGTTTGAGCAGTATTGGACAACCCTCCCAGCAGCAAAGCAATCAGTTTTACTCTGCAGTTATGTGCAAACGCTTAGATTTTCTTCGAAATTAAAAACACATAATTGATAATAAAAAAAAAATACCGCAAGAGGTACGTGTCGCGTGCTTTCAGGACTTAATAGAAACAGCTCTTTCAACTTTAAATCGATAAAAAATTTCTTAGGTGGTGCATAATTTATTGAAATTTTGAACTAAGTTTACATATTTTTATTATGAGCGCAAGCACAACAGCTTTTTGCCCATGGGACTGCCTCAAGCAAACCGTACTGCACTGAACGCAATAGAGAAATGGCAATGAGGCAAATTGGTTGTCTTCTCATAAGTGGACGATTTTTAAGTATATCGACTAGTTATTCATAGACGAATAATTTTTAACAGCGAAATCTAAGGAATGATGACAATATATGTAGAACGAAAACAGTAAAAATAGATACATCGTTATATTGTATAATTATGCATCATTTCTGTCAACATGTCAGCCGTTGGACTGAAGCATTCATCCAGCCTAGTTCCCAGTCGTCCTTTGCGCGTTATGGAATGTGACGTCACCCATCGACTGTCGCGCTTGGCCCCAAGCCTCTGCGAGCTCTCTTTGCTCTTGTTGAGGCCTGGTAACGAGGCTGGCATTTATCCTTTCACTCAGTGCCTTACAAAATTACGTTTACTCTAGTCTGTCAACAGACCGATTTATTTTTTAGCCCAGTGCGAGCGAAGCGAACGCGTGCGAGTGCGAGCGCCGGGTAGCGCGAGAACGAGCTCCCTAGGGCGACAGAAATTATTTTTTCTGTCGCCCTAGGGGCTCGTTCTCGCGCTACGCGCTCGCACTCGCTCGCACTCGCGCGCGTTAAATCGGTCTGTAGACAGACTAGCTTTTACATAGTTTCCATTAAAGGCACTAAAATGATATGGAGCGGTTGTGTTTTCAGTTGAAATTCGTCATGTAATCACAACGAAATTTCACTCCTCTCCCAACCAGGGTTGTGCCAAAATCATACCGTCCAGAAGGACGTCGGACACCTTATTGAGACTTATATAACGTAATGTCGACACTTTTATTTTATTTTATTTTTAATAAATTTTTAAGTGTAAAAAAGAAAATCTAAAATCCTCACTCAGGATGGAGCCTGTCACCTCAGCTAGGCTTAGGCTTAGGCTTACATAGCCTACCGTACCTCTGTACCACCTAGCTTCTCGGGTTGCTTAGTCCTAAATTTAACTATTCTCACTGGGGCCATCTCGTACAAACGCCCCAAACCTCTTCGGAATTCAAGGATAAAAATTCCCGCGCGCTCGTAGTCCCCCGGGTGTTCTGTTTCACACAGGTTTGGTATAAATAGGCCTGTTTTGGCCTGTTTAATTCCCTTTTCGTTAAACGTTCGCCAGTCGTTAGCTTGGCGTCCCTCCCTCCTCCCCGCAGCGATGACCATTGTTCCCATCCTAGCTAGCTCCCGCTCCTTTACGCCTCCGGGCTCGCTTCTTCCCATATCTTATCCTTGCCTGGGGCGTTTGGGAGTGAGGGCTCCCAGTGTGAATATATTACTATATAAAATGCTTTTATACCCTGACCTCAACTGAAAGCTAACCAGTTACTCCGTTATATAAGTCTCAATAAGGTGTCCGACGTCCTTCTGGATGGTATGATTTGGGCTTGACCCCCAACCAGCCAGGGCTGAAATTCACCATGTAATCAGCCCTTAATATTAAGATACATATATTTCTAAGTATCATTGCGGTTAAGGAAATAGAATCTCATTAATAATCCAAACTTTGCTTTGATTTCCACCGTTATTGAGTTTCGGCAATATAACATCATTTAAAATGGTGTTTATTAGTTAAACGCTATGTTTTGAAGGATTAAAATATTAAGCAACTAAATGTGCAAACTCGATATCTTCATATTGCCTATATTCCGTGAAATAGTGGAGTACTTGAGGTTAAAAGCGAGGTTAAAAGTGATGTTTTTAATCCAGTCTCTCAAGATTTAGGCCGCATAGGCTTAATTAACGGCAAAGACTAGTGTCTATTTAATATGAGAAATTTTGAGTGTTTAGCTATACCTAACATTACATAACATGGTGCCGTGATGCAAACCATCAGGTTAAGGTATACAGTTCAATATTTGTACTTAATTTGAGTACTGCAGTATTTTCCAACCCTGGAAATTCTTACTTCCATTTGAACAATTACTTGATCTAGGTTTCCGCGGTGTTTTAAGGTGGAAATAAGAATCTACTTGAGAGTTAACGAGTTGATTGTTTGTAGATCCGTACCATTTCTAGGCGCTTCGCGCAAACGTCTTCTTGTATTTTCCGCATTTATAAGAAATATCAATCAACGGATACTATATTAGAAATAGCTTCAATTCTCATTGCAATATTGGGTATATAAAATGCCTACAACTAAGTGTTTATAAAATGGTGTTTACTAGAACGTGACTTATTAAGCCTGTTTTTAATGTACTTTTTACATGTTAGCAGTTCATATCTAATAAAAATTACTTAAAACAAAAGCCAAACGTCACATCTCATCATTGAAAAAATATAACCATCAGCCCGGTTTTCTTGGTTACGGATGGCCAAGGTGCATGAATTTTTAAAAGATTGGCCTTTGCTGCAACCTTTTCAAATTCTGTCTTCGTGCCTTGCAAAACTATCACTCCTAAAAACTAGTTATAGATTGCTGCCCCGTCATGAATAAACTTCAATTCTTCCAGTATAAAGGAGTGTCAAAACTAAGGCAGTTTTAGTTAGATTCACGTTAATTTGGTGACAGGAGCTATCATGGAATGGACATTGCTAATCCTACCTATAAAGTGATATTCATTTGAGTGGTTGAATAAAAAATATCAACAATCGATAAAGTTTAAATTTGTATGTGAAACCAATATTTAAATATTACAAAGTTTCTGGAAAAAACAAACAATTTTTTTTCATAAAGCTCTCGTGGGGATGAATGTTACAATTAAACGAAATCGAAATTTGCGAGCCACTTTCCGACGTTAGCGGCATTTTTTGAAAGCGTCTGATGATTAATTCAGTATTGCTTCATGCGCATTAACATAATGTTTAACAAGTGACACCACAAAGTAGTACTTATCATCAGCTTTTATTTCAATGCTCAAACTTAAGGTCTTCAGCCATATCCACCACCTTGTGGAAAGGAAACTAGCACTGCAGCTTTGAATTCATTACAATGACCACCTTAAAAGCCTCCGTACAGCCGCCCCTTAAAGATAAATAGGAAAAGGGCCCTAGCGTCCTTAGGAATTTATCCACTTAGAACTGAGTTATAACCGCCTTGTACCATACAATAAACAGCACCACAGAATGGTACTCTTCAACACTTTCGTTTGAATGGGCACAGACACTTGCGGATTGTATGTATTGCCTGGATGTTTCCATTTTGCCTCGCAAATTCCAAAACGGTGTGGATTGGTTGAGAGCAAAGTCACGTATGCGTATGACAGGCCACTTCTGCTTTTTTAAGAGCTCAATATGGAAGTCGCGGTGATCTCTTTAAAATAGACGGTTTTAAAGGCCGCCGGCAAGAGAATAGGAAACTTAGCAACACCGGGAGTTGCCGCAAAATCCACAAACTGAACGCTAATCGGCGATTATAAATTGACCGCATATTTTATTTTTCTACCTCACATTTTTTTTTATTTAAAATGAAATTTGTTAAATGATTAAGGTAAAAAGAAAACAATACTCAAAATAAATTGTCAGCGGATTTCCTTTTAATATCATAAATTAACGTTGACACTAACCATGAATTGTTGAAAACAGTTTTGAACAACATGACCTAACTTGTGCATTGCAAAGGACGTCTTCTCGCTTGTTGTTTGTAAGCCAGCCAACCTTTTACAATTACATTTTCTCATCGCTTCTCATGTCTTGATCGCTTCTCATGTCTTGTTTTTCTGTCCATGCTATTTCCTACGCAAGAAATATTGTGATTTCTGTTTCGTTATAAGATTGGCTAATGCGGGCTGTACTGATTTATTGCCGTTGCTAGCAATAAAAAAACGGATATTTGTACTCACAAAAATTAGTTGTAATATTTAACATGTTTATATTCCCCGCGCGAAATATCAAACTAGGAAGATCCAATGAACTTCAACACGCAATGAAATTTCCCATATAAGTAAAAGCCAGTTTTATTATAAAATGGATTAACTGCCCAGGCTTGATAATCAGTGTCGCTACCGACGTTTTAATTTGTCTCAAAATTGAAAATGAATTAAAATAAGTAACGATATTACGTAAAGCGCCATGCAAACCATTCTCGAATAATTGATTTGCGATAAAGAGATAAAATTAAAAAAATATTTTGTAACCTAATTTGGGATACAGTTCTTGGAAGACGTTTTGAAATAAAATGAGTTTAAAAAAAACAACAATAAATCGACCAGTGTTTGGATGCAAAATATAATTAGCTAAATTACAACTCGCTAACTAATTTTCGTACCTTGTTTGTATGTATTATGTCTAACTCTAAAATTCCTTTTGAATAGAAATATCACCAACAACGTTTTGTGGTTTAATCGATGAAGCACAATATTGATGTAGAAAATTCCATTAGAATTAAAGCGAAAGTTATTGCAATCTATGACTTTTATATTACCTAAATTAAAAAAATGATTCTTCCATTTTATCAAACCGAGCACACCGAGTAGTGCAAACGTATAAAATGTTTACAAACAGAAATACTCAAGTTTAAAAACACAACAAACTGAATTAACGTGATCCTTTGTTTTCCAGTGGGCTTAATACAAAAACGGGAAGTGACAATTAAGACTCAAGTGGAGAGCAATATTCCCAGCCACACGGTCTCAACTGGCAGTCGTTTTATTGGCTAGCCAAGGCTATATATCGTGTGTCAATAAAAGACTCTATCAAAAGAAGGCAAAGGCCGACCAAGCATTCAAGAAAGCCTGTTACCTACACACGAAGATGAAGACTTTTCTGCTTTCTTTGACGGTAAGCATCTCAATAATTGTTCGTTTAAAATAAATTGCAATGTCGCCAGTATTTTTAAAGGCTTTGTTTTGGTAATTTGTTTATCCGGACCTTAATGCTTTTGTTGTGTCTGTCAAATTTTTGATATACAAATTCAAGAGTGAATTCAGTCCATGTTTGTAAACAATTTCACAGAGTTAGAATAGTAAAAGATGTCTTTATCTTTATGGTAAGCAAACCTAATAGTTCGCCATTTACAACTTTTGTTCTCATGGTCTGTGAGTATCAGTGCAACTAGCAACATATGCAGTCGTTTTAGGGTCGTTTACTCCTGAAACGTATCAGTCATTTTTTAATCCTATCATCAACATAGTTAACGAGCTTATCTCTTTTTATTTGATCGAGGGTATTTAGCTGATCGAGAAGAGAAAAACTCTGCGAGAGCGTTACTAACTTTAAATCGACAAAAATATTGTAGAATAACTTACAGCAACTTTGAGGCGTGGCTTGTGGAAATTTATAAAAGGCTCTGACTAAAATGGTTCATCATCTGACGTTTATCTCCGCCGCTGGGTTTTAGCATCCAACGAGTACAGAGCATTTGCGATTGCACACCCCAGTAGAAGGAATGATTTTGCAATAAGAGCGCTAAAGCGGCTTAAATGACTGGCATTATCCTTTCAATTTAGGGCTTAGCCTGTCGATTTAGGGATTCAAACAGCGAATGGAAGGCAACCACAGCCAATCTTACAGCTACACGTATATAGGAGTTCGTCAACATAAATTCATTGTTCATTAATTGTTCATTTATCATTGTTTATTTGGTGTATAATTCTTTGCTATCCTAATAATGCAAAACACTTAATTACGACAACCGGAACAGCATTTTAATCGAATATAGGTTGGGTGTTCCATGGCTAGTTTCAGCAAATTGAATGCGATGTATTTAGGGTTGTATTTGGCTAAAAAAATCTTCGTATCATCGTTCTTGTAGGGTGAAGGTCGTTGGAAACCTTCGACTGCATGTCTTCAGACATCATGTTCAGAAAAAATGCCAATCTTCCAATATCGGTTAATATGTTTGGTGCTTGCTTTTTATAACAAATGGGGTTTTAATTTTTTGAATAATCATTAGTAAAACTTTTTTTCACCTTTGTTTTGCCCTTTCTTTGAAAGTTCTTTCTGGTTATGTGCATGCATCGTTTTCTGGACCCAAGTTGGGAAGCCATTATTATCTTAATCGTCTCGCAACTTGAAAAATTTGTGGACATTATGCAGGAATTAACAAAAGCAAAGAATTCTGTAAGCAGGTAAAACGGCGTTGGAGGTCTACACTCCTGTAAATGTATTTAAATTTGACGGAAATCAACCGTAAGTGGTAGTGACAGAGTTTAAATATTCTCCTATCGACAGTGGCGTCAATATAGTCTATAGTTGTAACTTGTACAAGGAATGGCGTTTTTAATATAAATTTATTATATTCATTTCAGCTTTCGAAGTTTTCAACTCTAATGTTGTGATCGTCAATAATTTTTTTTTACGTTATTTACCTGCCTTTCATTGGGTGGTCATCTTTTCCCACTGTGTTCTTGCGGTGCACACGAATATAATATGTTGTATATTAGGTTATGAATAGCTGTACAGGGGCGGATCCAGGAATTTCTGAAAGGGGTCCGGGTGCATGTCTCCCGGAAAATATTTCCGATTTTACCCTCTAAAACGCCATTTCCGGCGTTCCTGAGAGTCCAAATGCGTTTGTTAAGTCAAAAACTTGACAATCAGTCAACTGGTGGAAGTGAAACAACTAAGTATAAAACATTTTTATTCTATTATTTTTATGAACCACATGGGAGACACAGGTCTGATAGGGAGGGGTCCGGACCCCCCGACCCTCCCCCTGGATCCACCACTGCTGTATATGTATAAATTACTGAACCGCATGTGGACAATATAGGTGGTTTTCACGTTACGTCACGGCGGCCATGTTGGTGCACACCTATAAAAGAATTTTAATGAACTTCTTTTGTTATGTGCACCAACATGGCCGCCATGGCCTTTGTCATTTGAGTCCCATAGGACTGAAGGTCACGTGAGTGAAAACCATCTATTGAACACCGGCTCTCTGACACAGGCTCAGATTTAAGCTGTACACCCACTCCTGTTTGTTAGTCGTGAATATAGGAATTATAGGAAGAGACTAGTGACTAATGACTAGTGACGTATGACTCACTAGTGACTAGCTAGTGACTAATGACTAATGACTAATGAGCAAAGTTCGACAATTAATTTGTGCATGTGTATGGAACACAATGAATTTGTAGCATTTATACAGCAAAACAACGGCCACCTTTCTTTCTTTATGTGTCTTTAACACAAATTATATTAAAGTTCTTATATCTAGTGTTCCGTTAGATGACTAGAGAGTTCCATCGATGACTTTCCACCGTTAATAGCTGGAATACAGCGACCACTAAACTACCACGTCTCCTAAGGGACCACCTTCAAGCGACCATCCCTTATAAACAACCACCTCTCATATGCGACCGCTACTCATAAATAAGCGACCGCTCCTCATAAACGACCATTTCCCTAAGCGAAAACCTATCCTAAGCGACCACATCTGATAACCGCCTACCTCTAATAAGCGACCACTCCCCATGAGCAACCACATAAGCGACAACCTATCCTAAGCGACCACTCCTCATAAGCGACCATATAAGTGACCACATAAGCGACAACGTCTCTTAAGCAACCACTCCTCATAAGAAACCACATAAGCGACAACCTATCCTAAGCGACCACTCCTCATAAGCGACCACATAAGTGACCACATAAGCGACAACCTCTCTTAAGCAACCACTTCTCATAAGAAACCACATAAGCGACAACCTATCCTAAGCGACCACTCCTCATAAGCGACCACATAAGTGACCACATAAGCGACAACCTCTCTTAAGCAACCACTCCTCATAAGAAACCACATAAGCGACAACCTCTCAAAAGTGACCATCTTTTATAGGCGATAACATAAGCGGCTATCTTCCATAAGTAACCACCTTTCATAAGCGACTTGTTCTCCTTGGTGAACAAGAGCTTGAACAAGTTCCTATAGTATGGTTGCGTACGAAAGGATCGATTGAGTCTCCCAAAAAGCGCGCTCTTATTGTATAAGCAAATAATATTAGGTTTCATAGTTTTACGTCCACTTATCTGTTTTTGATTCGCAGGTGGTGTTGACGTTCATAGTGGCCTCTGAGTCGGGACGTGTTCCCTTTTTTAGATTCATGAAGGAACTCGATGAACTGAGGGCGAGTACCTACTTAAAACACCAAGAGCAAGGTAAGAATCATGACTAGTATTATAAGTAAAACCCATTAGCTACTGAAAACGCCTATTACATAGATGAAGAAAGATGACGCGTTTGCGAAATTTCAAACTAATCCGAGGTCGTGGGTTCGTGTCTCACCGAGGTCAAAATTTTTTCTTTACCTCGTGTGGTCTTACTAGGCCTTACGCTTGGTAGGAAATTTGTGGGTTATTCTCAATTCTCATCGGTAACATTTACCACATGGTTAATTTTTTGTTTTTCTGTTTGTATCACTTGTTCTGCGTGGTTTAAAACATTTATTGCTAACTGTCATATGGTTTTAGTTAGCAATAAGTTGAGTTATGGTCCATTATAGGGAGTTTGTGTTATCGAGAAAACTTCATGATCCTTTCGTGTACTTTAGTTTAACAATGGTAAAATATAAGAATAGCACAGAAAGACAATGGAATTTTCTGTGCGATCACTTTTTATAAGCGTCCACCTCTTTTGCGTCGACCGCTTTTGCGACCACCTACATTTATCCCAAATTATAAGTAACCTAGTCGTGTACCATTTTAGAGGACTGTCTAACAAGGAAAATTACTTTAAATTGTGGTAAATGCACCTTGTAGCATTAACCTAGGCGTTGTACTCTAGCAGCAAGACTAGTCGGTTTGCCACACCCATTTCTACGTATTAAACTGAACTGATCAGTCGGCCAGTAAGTATTACAAGGTTTGGATCTCCATGCAAGCGATGTTCGCTTTATAGGGGTTTTCATGAAATGGTCATTAATGATTTTTTGGCCATTGTTTTTGCTGTTTATCGCTTCACCTGCATTTATGTCTGTTGTCCTTTAGAGATTTTCTGCCTACACAAAGTATTTCTGTGACTTCAGGAATTTTTATTTTTCAGTCGCCTCACTTACCTGTGCCAGTTGCGATGGAGCAAATGAAGCGAGCTGCACTGCTAGTCAGCAGCCAACCCAATGCCCAGTCAGTGCTCTCAACTGTTTTATACTGGAACTAGTCTCAAACACAGGTGTAACAAATTTCACAAGAGGATGTTTTCCAGATGTCCTTTGCACCCCGAATATACTATGCTCTGCTTTAAACATGACTAACAGTAACAGTCTTCAGTCTTGTGCTGTACGATGCTGCAATACCAATTTGTGTAACGCAGGAGTTCTTCCAACGACAACTCCCCCTCCTTCAACTGCAGCCACGACAACTATGGCACCAACAACTCCAACTATGGCACCAACAACTCCAACTATGGCACCAACAACTCCAACTATGGCACCAACGACTCCAGTTGGTAAAGTGAATGATTTTTTGTTTGGTTTTAGATGTTACAGATAGTTCAGTCGTTAAAGCTCTATCACCCCCGTAAGCTTATTTAATTTCAGGTCTCAATCAAAGGGTTCTAAGAGCCATCTCGTGAGTTTTAAGCCTAATTCTCCCCTAAAGAGATAAGGAACATTGATGGATGATGATGATGAGTTTTAAGTCAAAGAGTTGAAGTATAAAACAAATTTAAAACCGCCAAAACATCTTTACGTGACATAAATATGTATCGTGTGAAACGAGACTGTCTGGACCTGACTGGATGACGTAATTATACTGGAGAATTAAAAAAATTAAAATCATCTTTTAACACTTAATAGTAGTAGTCTAGGGTCAAAGATAAGCCTCGTTACGGCATTCCCCTGCACTCCCCTGCATTCCCCTCATTAGCTATGCCTAGTCAACTACCTATTCCTTTTGTGTTATTCTGAAACAATAGAAACAATAGACCGGCCCAAACTTGCCCGCTCTATTCCAACTCATTTCAAAACAAAAAAACAACTGACACAGATATCCTTTACAGAGATAGATCAAAACAACACATCTTTACCACTAGACCATCAAAGCTGTGGCCGATATTATAGCTGAATAAACTAATTAGAGGTTTCCGAAACATTGAAGTTTAGAAGCAATAAAATTGCACAATATAAAAAACCACTTCTTATTCGTATTTTCCGCAACATTCTCATTGCCGCTTCATCCTAGACTCTATAATTATATCGATTTTCAGTTTCCCAGCCATCACCCACTTTAAGTTTTAATTTCTTTTCCGGTAGCTTCAATGTTCAAACTTTTAATTATGCGGACTTACACTGAACTAAATTTGCATGAAAAATTAGCACCTCGGAAAAATAAACAAAGCAACCAATTACATGCGTTACTAAAACAATAAACCCACACTCTGTTCAAGTAAAAATATATTTAATAATAACAAAACGCATTAAGGTTTCATCAAATCATTATGTCAACAAAAGCTGTTTTATTTAGAACAACTCAAATCCATGTACTACACAAATGATAAGGAAATCAAGAACAAAATGTTACAATGAAATAACTTTATGGACATAGCGCGAATTCACTATAAGGTCGTATTGCAGTCCTAAAGCTTTGTTGGCTTTTTTCGGAAGCAAAGGTTTCCTCTAAAAACGATTTTACGTTTGGTTCATCTTCGTGTTCGTGAATCCACTTAGTTTTTCCGTTTGAATAATGTCTTAATTTAACTGACCAATAATTTTCTCCACATCAATTAACTGGGAAACTGAAAATCGATATAGAGTCTAGCGATGAAGCGGCAATGAGAATGTTGCGGAAAATACGAATAAGAAGTGGTTTTTTTATATTGTGCAATTTTATTGCTTCTAAACTTCAATGTTTCGGAAACCTCTATTTAGTTTATTCAGCTATAATATCGGCCACAGCTTTGATGGTCTAGTGGTAAAGATGTGTTGTTTTGATCTATCTCTGTAAAGGATATCTGTGTCAGTTGTTTTTTTGTTTTGAAATGAGTTGGAATAGAGCGGGCAAGTTTGGGCCGGTCTATTGTTTCTATTGTTTCAGAATAACACAAAAGGAATAGGTAGTTGACTAGACATAGCTAATGAGGAGATTGCAGGGGAGTGCAGGGGAATGCCGTAACGAGGCTTATCTTTGACCCTAGACTACTACTCGTAATACACTGGGGTATTAAAAAGAGTTTACACATGATGAACGAGTGAACATTTGCATATCTGTTTCCGTATACACCAAATTGAAGAAACGTCGACCAGTGAAAAGCATAAACTATGAACGATGAGACCGAATGGGATTATGGGTAGGCAGCATTGGCAAGCTGAGTAATATTCCATTTCTCGATAATCAAGATGTTTTTCTTTGCTTGAGACATTTTAGAGCATGATTCATGCATCTTGTGCTGATATAAGGTGTAGTCTGTTAGAGTAAAAAAAGTAAAGTCGCACACGAGCCAGATGGCCCACACGGCCGGAGCTTAACCCGGTTTCTGTAGCATGAAGCGACTAGGAATATTGCTACTCCCCCCTGGATGGGATGCTAGTCCATCGCAGGGATACCCCCAGCATTTTGTCGCCGGTACCCATTTATACACCTGGGTGGAGAGAGACAGTGTGGAGTAAAGTTTCTTGTCTAAGGAAACAACACGACGACAGAGACCAGACGAAGGTTAATTTACCCAATTACCCAGTAAACCTTTGGGTCGCATCGTTCATGGTTTATGCTTTTCACCCGACAACGTTTCTTCAATTTGGTGTACCATATCTCGCTCAACACTAATATTTGCATATCTGTCCCTGTATACTATATCTCGCTCAACGCTTCGTGTATTCACGATATAAAAAATTGCATATCTGTCCCTGTATACTATATCTCGTTCAACGCTTCGTGTATTTACGAGATAAAACATTTGCATATCTGTCCCTGTATACTATATCTCGCTCAACGCTTCGTGTATTTACGAGATAAAAAATTTGCATATCTGTCCCTGTATACTATATCTCGTTCAACGCTTCGTGTATTCACGAGATAAAACATTTGCATATCTGTCCCTGTATACTATATCTCGTTCAACACTTCGTGTATTCACGAGATAAAAAAATTGCATATCTGTCCCTGTATACTATATCTCGTTCAACGCTTCGCGTATTCACGATATAAAACATTTGCATATCTGTCCCTGGATACTATATCTCGCTCAACGCTTCGTGTATTCACGAGATAAAAAATTTGCATATCTGTCCCTGTATACTATATCTCGTTCAACGCTTCGTGTATTCACGAGATAAAACATTTGCATATCTGTCCCTGTATACTATATCTCGTTCAACACTTCGTGTATTCACGAGATAAAAAATTTGCGTATCTGTCCCTGTATACTATATCTCGTTCAAGCTTCGCGTATTCACGAGATAAAACATGTGCATATCTGTCCCTGTATACTATATCTCGCTCAACGCTTCGCGTATTCACGAGATAAAACATTTGCATATCTGTCCCTGTGTACTATATCTCGTTCAACGCTTCGCGTATTCACGAGATAAAAAGGGTGAAGGGTGGCGTGGGGTTATTAGTGAGAGGGGGGTAATAAATCAAAGGCTCCTAAGAGCCAACCCGTGAATAAGAAATGCTATATAACAGGGGTTACAGTCGAAGCTCTCCTTGCGACCGCTCTTGTAAGCACCAAGCTCTAGTAACGACCACCATTGTGAACAACCCCGTTTGATTTGTCACTCAAACTCTGTAATAAAAAACTCTCGTGAGCGACCGCTCTCGCAATCGATCGCAACGACCGCGACAACTTTTGAGTCTTTTGGTCTTTTCTTTTGTTTTTGAGCTCTAGTACTGAAGCGACCACTGATTCCTATTAGTCAACAATTTCATTAAATTGTACACTTAAGCTTCTTGATCAAAGATTTCGAATTAAAAGTTCAAGATGATTTCCGGCTGGAGCAAGCGAGCAAGGTTTATGTTAAAAGCTCTCGTAAGCGACCTCTATTGTTTCATCGCGTGGTCGCTTAATTACGACAGTTCATTATCGTAGGCGACCAGCTGCTCTCCTTACGACCACTTTTTCGAATTATCGAACTGGTCGCTTACTTTAATTCTTTTATTTCTAAAGAAACTATTATGTGTCCGTGCTGGAGCTGGCTTTGTTTTTTTATTTTTAAGTTAATCGTCGTAACTTTAATTTTACATTTTCATACCATTTTAGCGTTTCTTTATTACAGCTACATATACACTAGTATATTAGAGCAGTTTTCAATTGAGCGTGGTAAAACCAAAACCAAAGTAATTACTCTGACCAATCACAGCAGTCGTAAACAATCCAATGAACCAATCAGAGCTTGAAACAATTACATGTCGGTGACGCCAGGCGCGGGAAAACGCGTGCGAACAAGTCACGATTGGTTTTGGTTTTACTTCTGATTGGTCGAGAAAGTGGCGCAAGATGTGTTAGCCAATCGCAGAGCGTATCAGGATTTCTTTTTTCTTTCCTTGGCGACCCACAGTGCTGGAACCCTGGAGGTTCGAGTCATCGGGATTCTACTGTAAATAAAATCTAACCGTTTTCAAATCAGTTCTTAACCCCACACACTGTAGATCAGTGCTATAATAAACCCAAAAGCGCTATTAGCTCTATTCTCTCAGTTCTCTGCCCTATGAAAGGGGGTTCTGATCTCCTGTACGCCATACAGTGAGAATCCAGATAACTCGAACCTCCACGGGAGAGAGAAATTTTTTGGTTCGAGATATCGAAGGTTGGAGTTATCGAGGGTAAATTTGCAAGCAATCTATAGTCAAGGAAAAAAAGTTAAAGTTTGGTTCGAGTTAGCGAGAGATTCGAGTTATCGAGATTCAACTGAATACGATAAAGGATGCTACATTGTGTAAACCTCATAAGGTGTCTCTCATAAGGAGAGAAAGGAGTGTTGACCGTTGTAATGCTGATGTTCTTTTATCTTTGTTAGTATTTGGTGGTCCACTGGTGGGCGTATCTGGGACTTTTACAACTCCAAATTTCCCTAACAACTACCCAAACAATCTGAACGTTGTTTGGACAAGGCGAATTCCACCAGGAGGAAGACTCAGACTTACGTTTCGGATCTTCGTTCTGTCAGAGTAAGTCAAGAATTCCATCAGTGAAGTCCAGGCGATTTGGCAAATTAACCCTTTCACTCCCAGAGTGACTGAATCACGGAGACATGTAACATAGTTGTTACGTTTGAGTTTGTTGACGAAATCATACGGTGTTACCATTCAAATGAAACCTCTTCCGCAGTACTTTTGCAAGGTACCATTTGTTTTTCAAAGTTTTACAAAATGAAATTTGAGATTTTTCTTAGCTTGAATTGTGATATTTGGCACTCTTGCGAGTTAAAGGGTTAAAGAAAATTTAAAAGAATTCGCGCGTTTAATATAACACGAGCACCCAACGAGTCTGTGGAAAACTGTTAGGAAGGCCTCAGTCATCTTAAAGATTCGTCATAAATCAGATTAAAAACTTCAGTGTTCTTAAGTAAAATGTCACGTCGCTTTCAAAACATCGAAAAATTTCACGCCTTTTGTCTTCGGAAGGATAAAAAAAAATATATATGTCGTTTTGTGTGCGAGTTAAGGTCAGCTAGAGTTTTCTAAAAGGTGAAAGTGAGTAACAATTAGTTAGGGGATAAGAATCCTTTCCGTAACCTGATTTTCTGCCGCTGGAATATAATATTAATAATTAATAATAATAATAATAATTAATAATAATAATAATAATAATAGTAATAATAATAATATATACATTCTATGGAAGTAAACTACAGAAGACCGCAAACGATAATGCTGTCAATGATACGTAGGATCTACGAGAGACCTAACCAGCCAAAAAATGAATGAACAAAAACAATGAACTGCAAGGCTGATCAGACCACGTAAAAAAGTAAAATTTGCGACGGTTTTAGACGGTTTCTATCGCGATGGTGTCTCGCAAATGTTTCTTTTTTACGCGGTCAGATCAGCCTTGCAATTGTTTTTGTTCATTCTTATATGGCGCATTTCCTAAGCTCAATGCGCCTAATATTCAGCTAAAAGAACCGAAAAGCTCAACATATATATCAGCTTTCATATTGTCTCCTTTAAAGCAGCTGAAATGATATGGGAAAACAGTAGAGCGCCATTCCAAGCGTTTTCCTAAACATTCCTCGTTTGGTGTCCCTGTTAAACATTCCTCATTGGGTGTCCCTGTTAAACATTCCTCGTTTGGTGCCCTTGTTAAACATTCCTCATTGGGTGTCCCTGTTAAACATTCCTTGTTTGGGTGTCCCTGTTAAACATTCCTCGTTTGGTGTCCCTGTTAAACATTCCTCGTTTGGTGTCCCTGTTAAACATTCCTCATTGGGTGTCCCTGTTAAACATTCCTCGTTTGGTGTAAAATACCCTTTATAGCTGTCCGATCAGCCTTGCATTCAGTTTTAAGTTTTATTCAATACTGCTGATCCTGATCTACACCAAGATCCGGCTTCACTTCGCCGTGCTGTTTGTCCAAGTGGTCCTTGCTTTATTTGAAAGTTACTCGTTTGGTGTCCCTGTTAAACATTCCTCGTTTGGTGTCCCTGTTAAACATTCCTCGTTTGGTGCCTCTGTTAAACATTCCTCGTTTGGTGCCCCTGTTAAACATTCCTTGTTGGGTGTTCCTGTTAAACATTCCTCGTTTGGTGTCCCTGTTAAACATTCCTCGTTTGGTGTCCCTGTTAAACATTCCTCATTGGGTGTAAAATCAGAAAACGGCAAACTGATCTTTACGGCAAGGCGATGAAGGAGTAAATAAAAGAATAAAACAAAATTTATATATATATTAAAACGAATTTGCCCAATATTTCGGTTTGAAAACAAACCTTCTTCAGGGGCTAACAGAAAAATGAAAAATGAAGTTAAAACTAAAAGTTCGTTACAAATAAGAGTTTGAAATTATGAAAATAAAAAACAATAGATTATTATTGGTGCAGGAGACTAGGTGTCGTATGTCAATGTGTTTCGTCACGTCTATTTATTCCTAGAGGAGATAACGTTTTCCCTTTGTGTATCAAATGAGCCTCTCTCGCCTTTCTCACTGCGTCACGATTGCTGCGTATGAGTTCAAGTGGGATTAGAAGAACATCATTGATTGAATGTCCAGCTTGATTGAAATGTAGGGAGACAGGAGTGGGATCGTTGAGTTGATGATGGTTTATGATGGAACGGCGGTGTTCTCCAAATCGTTCATTAAGTTGCCGTTTGGTCTCTCCGATGTATTGGCATTTACATTTCTTACATTCAATCAAGTAAATAAGATTTTTGGATTTGCAGGATAAGTTGTCGGTGATTTTTCTTTGTTCATTGGTTGCAGTAAAAATGTAATTTGTTTGGCCTTCTTGGAGAAAAGGACAGGTGAGGCAACGTGGATGGTTGCATCTATAAACTCCGGCAGCTTGTTGCGCGTGAGGTGTATACCAAGAAATCCCCCTGATTATTATGTCGCAGTCCTTTCTTTTGATTCTGTAAACTGAGTACTGGCCTCAGAGACAGTAATTCAGCAATGCTTTCCAAATCAGTTTTTCAGCATTTCTCTTTAATTTCTAAGTTGGAGATTTATTTAAAGAGTTAACTAGAACACACAGCAACTGACTCAGATCATATTATCACTGATACGTATTCTTGCAATAAACCTCCAAGCTGACTGCTCGTCATTTCTTTTTTCAGCACTGACAATCTCAGAGTTTCAGTTGTTGGGCAGAGTATAACTTTCATGCGCAATTTTCAGAGAGTAAAGCGCTCTATCCATGATGTCCCGAAGTATTATGATGAGTATATTGACGAAGATAATGGATACTTTTATGACGATGATGTCGATGATGCCTTTTATTATTACTATGATGGAAGACGAAAGGAAGAGGACGATGACAGTCCCTTTATTGTAAGGGGAAACACTTTACTTGTCCGAGGCTCGAACCAACAGGCAACGATCACGTTCAATTCCAACGCCAGTGGAAATGCACAAGGGTTCAGTGCTAATTTCCAAGACGAGAACGATCCAGGTGATTATTTACTAGTAGCTTATTGCAACCTCCTCTCCAGATCCTTCTTCGTTTTCAAAATGGCGGCGCGTGTGTAGTCCAAATCATACCGTCCAGAAGGACGTCGGACACCTTGTTGAGACTTATATAACGTAATGTTGACACTTAGTTTAGTTTAAGTGTAGAAAAGAAAATCTAAAATCCCCACTCAGGATTGAACCTGTGACCTCAGCTAGGCTTAGACTTACATAGCCTACCATACCACTGTACCACCTAGCTTCTCGGGTTGCTTAGTCCTAAATTTAACTTTATAAACTGCTACCCCTAACCTCAACTGAAAGCTAACCAGTTACTACGTTATGTAAGTCCCACGGCCGTGTTTGTTTTCTGGCAACTTGAAACGGTTGTTCAAACAAAACGAAGACATTTCATCATGTTTTTAACCAATTAATAAAATGTTCTAAATAACGTGACAAAATACTCAAGGATGTTTGGAGTATTTCGACAGCCTTGTCCAGCGGTTTCTCCGTTCATCATTTCCTAGGTACTTGGTGTATCCCTGATCATAACGTATGGTACTTCATGTATCCCTTTTTGTAATGTATTTAGATATATTGCAGTGTAATTTAGGGTCGGATTACAGTATCTAGGGTTGAATCACTGATTTCATTATTTAGGTTTAGGCACTGATTCCAGTATTTCCAGTGTATCGAAAGGGTTAGTTCTTATATATCGTCTGGGCTAGCAGCATATTATCTTATATCCCTTAAAAATTACAATTTTCGGCAGCTAGTCCTCGGTGGTGTAGTGGATAGTGTGCATGGAGTAGATCATACGGCCTGGGTTCGATTCCCTATTCTGCTGTTTTTATCTTCTTTTTCTACTGAAATAAAAACTAAGTGTTTAAGTACAAAATAATAAGGGATACACCAAGTACATACCCATCATTTTGAAAACGGAGAATTAAGACCCTTTGGACGAGGTTGGGCCTATTGTACTGCACACATACAGCTATTTCAATTGACGTTGTCGGATAAAAGCTTAAAGCCAAGACCGCAAGGCAGTGTGGGTTAGGGTAAATAGTATTGCATAAAAATCCCATACTACCTTGCGGTCTTGGCTTTTCGCCTTTTTCATCCGACAACGTTAATTGAAATAACTGTATACCTAATTCAATAAAGGTTACTTTGGCAATTGGTCATTGGCAATAGAGCGTTTTCACTCACGTGACCTTCAGTCCCGTGGGACTCAAATGACAAAGGCCATGGCAGCCATGTTGGTGTTCCTAACAAAAGAAGTTAATTAAAATTCTTTTGCACCGGAACACCAATATGGCGGCTATGACGTCAAGTGAAAACGCTCTATTGGGCATTGGCATTTGGGCATACGGAACACAATGCAATTCTTTGCTTGAGTGACCGCCAAACGATAACTTCCCAACGCCCAATGCCCAAAGCAACCTTTATTGAATTGCATTTTATTGCATTGCGCATGCACCGCCATATCTCAGCATTACTAAGAAAATCGTGAATCATGACGAGAAATTCTATTGAAGAAAAATGCCCTAATTTACTCAAAAACAGTCTTATAATTTTTCTTCAAACTTTGTCTGCAGCTAGTGATGATACGTGAGTGCTACAATACTTAAAAGTTTCTTTTTAAAGTGTCTGACTAGATTTTGAAAAAAATTACGTTGTTTGAAACAAAGGGCAAAAGCTGGTGTTGCTATGGTAACCACTGTCGCTTGATCACATTTCATAAACTTGGTGAAGTTTGAAAGCAATCGAAGCATGTCTTCCCTGTGAAATTTTGATTTCAAAACATACACCCTACGCAGGAGCCCATACTCCAGAGCGTGCAACTTCCATACTGGCCTGTGAAACGGCGGTTTTACATAACAAGTAGGTTTATTTTTATATAGGCCTTTCCCGCGAATGGTTTCGGAAAGCCAATCACAAGCAATTGCATAATTAATAACTATTCACATACTCACATGGTGGCCAATGTCTGATTTCCAGTCACTACACAGGAATGTGAACATGTGAATAGTTATTAATTATGCAATTGCTTGTGATTGGCTTTCCAAAACCAATTCGGGGGAAAGGCTTATCTAAAAATAAACCTACTTGTGAAAACGCCGTTGCACGAATTTATGGTAGTTGTACGCTCCGGGTAATGGGCTCCTGCCCTACGGCAAAAAAACAAAACAAAAAAAAAACCAACTGGGTCGACCCAACTTAAATACGAAATGCTTATATGGAACACCAAGTGGAAGATTTCAGTTTCTAGTGCTGTATAATGTGAGCTCAACTATTAGCGGTACTGATTAGTCACTATACTCAAAGTATTTAAAAATTTAAATTTATTTATCATTTTCTGTAGGTTCGGCATCCAGTGCATCCGGGTCCGACAGTTCAGATGAGGAGGAGTGAGGACTGGAGACAACAGTTAAAACACCGCTCCTAAGAAAAAGAAACCGAGATGCTACTTTTGATTGTTACTTAGCTTGTAGAAATACAGGGGGGAGCGAGTAATTTTTTTAACATAATTGGCTCAATCACCTGTTAATTACAACTTTAAATTGACCTAAATTTAATTGTAAAGGGAGGAAAATTATGCAAATAAATACCCTAATGCCTTTTATTTCCGTGGGCTTTAGAAATTACGAAAATTTTCTAAAGTTCGCCAGTTAAGCTAATTTTTGCGCGTTAAATGTTCGAGATACTCGAGATGAGTATGGAACAAAAACTGGTCATCGTAAATTGCCATGCAAAAAAGCCGGGAACCATTGATCAATGACAGATTCCTTTATTCTGACGACCCTTTCTTATATTATATTGTTTGTTTTTTTCCTCCCTCAAGTTTGTTTTAGGAGAAAGAAGAACGAAAAACTCTGGGGCCATGGTAATTAAACAAGGAAATTCGCAATAACTCGAACTCCCTTTAACCCTTTCAGTCTCAGAGTCAATTATGGAGACGTGTAGTGTAGTTCTAACTTTTCAGTCTGTTGATCAAATCCTACGGTGTGACCATTCAAATGAAACCTCTTCAACAGTCCTTTCGCATGGTACCATTTATTTTTTATCGTAAAAAGGGTTGTTGTTGTTCATCGTGGTGAACACACTAGTAAAGAAGTATTTTTCGTTTGTCTCACGATGTAGTCACAGCAGAGCATCGTGCTTCATAAGGTGACGCGTAACCAGTCGACCCCATCGCCTGAAGAAGACTAGCAGTATGCAGTCGAAACGTCGCGATCCACATCGGAAGTGACTACATCGTGAGACAAACGAAAAATACTTCTTTACTATTTATTTTTTAGTATTTTACAAAATGAAATTTGGAATTTTTCTTGAATTTTTGTTCTTTGGCACTCTTGGGAGTTAAAGGGTTAACTCGAACCGATCGCTAACTTAGTCGAACCTTTACAGTCAAGTTCCCTACTAAAAAGACACTGTCCAGCCGAAATAACAATTTCTCTTACCTTACCAAATATACAACGTAAACAGAAGCAGTAGTTTGGAGATAAAGTGCAGGATTGCAAGAAAGTGGATTACAGTTCATCAAATTTGATTTCGTATAAGAACAGGCGGTCAAGAAATCAAAATTGATATTTTTGTGAATTTTGACTTTGTTAGCTGCTCATTTTGTCTCTTTAGTAATATTTTCTTTACTTTCATCATTTTTTGTGATTATTTCTTCCTATTGTAAAAACGTTTGATAACTCGAACAGTTTTGTGTTTTCCGTCTGACGTTTGGGGTTTAATATTTATAATTATAATAACACCAAATTTATATAGAGCTATTTCATCTAGTTGTCTTCAGCTGTGCATGTTAAGAAAGCCAACGAATAATTTACCGAAAGTCGAACCAAGCAAGGAGCACTTTTTTATTTGCTTTCTGTGGATTAATTTTTGAGAACTGATGATGATGGGCGATATAAATTAATTAAATTATAGCCTGTGTGAAAATTTAAGGCACAAGGGTAGGTTTTGGTAAGGGACAATAAAAGATGAAAGAAATAAACGTTACACGATCGTTAACTCGTGGTGTTAGTTTTTTTTGTTTCTTAAAGAGCGCAATTAACTTTTACTGCCGCGTAACTTTGACCTGATGAGCTGAATTCTTCCTTTTCTATTTAACGGCCTATTTAGCGGTCTGGGCTTCTTTTGAGTTCCTGAGCCTGGCGGCATTAAATGGTATTAAAGCGATGACAATAAAACGTTAGGCTTGTTCTCAATGAGAATATAAAAATAAATAATACCAGACTAGTAAACGCGTTTAAAACTGAGCAAACATTACGGTATGCAAGATTCTTCTGCAAGCTTCTTCTGGTAAACCCGGCTGACGAACGATCGTTTTCCGCTGCTCGAAGATTGAAAACCTGGCTCTGTTCCACAATGAAGCAAGAGAGGTTCAGCAACCTGACCATACTTGACACTTATAAGCAGAGAACAGACAATCTTTGCCTGCCTGGCCAATGCATTAGCCAAGCAGGCAAAGATTGTCGAAAAATTTCCTACAAGTTCCTACAGGAGCGGTTATTTTGTTCGTTGTGTGTTGTAATTAAGCAATGAGTTCCACACAGACGCCATCTTAGGATTCGCCATCTTAGATTTCTCCAAAATCTCATAAAACTATCCAAATTGACTCAAAGGTAATCAAAAACATTAAAGAAACGTGTAAAAGTTATATCGACAAACTTGTTTTTTTTTTTTAATTAAATGTAAAAAAATGCAAATTTCACAAAACATGTCTGTAAAAATCTTGTTGCCATGGAAACATCTAGTAACGTGAACAATAAAATGTAATATCAAATTTTTGCGAGATGAATTTTAGGAAGAGTCACAAGTGTGATGGCGTTTGATTTCGAATAAACAAAGTTATTATGTTGAAAGTTAGCGCGGACACTTTGTGCCCCACCCCCCCCCCCCGGCTCAAAAGGGTTTAAACAATAATGGCTATTTTCGATTCTAAATATTACTCAGATAAAAAGATAAATTAAATTGAACTGTTGGAAAGCCATTTGAAATTGTTGATCAAACAAGCATTCTTTTGTGGAAATTTACTCTGTCCACCTTTTTACCAAGATTTTAGCACATGGACGCCCGTGATCCAGTTGAGATTTCTATCTCGTAAAATCATATCTGAAAGCCATAAAGAAATTGTAGCTGCTCAGGATGACTCATTTAATGGTTATTATTGATCGTTTATCATTCCTTATAACCTTAAGATCTGTTATCGGCGCCTTTTTGATCGTAAACAATTTCCATACAACCCTTCATACGAAATTGCTCACTTCAAGGTAAAAATGACGGTACTTTTTTTTAAAAGTTATTAACATAGTTTAATGTTTCTAGAAAGAATAATAACCATATTACTGGAATCCGAGTGTAGATTTCCGAAAAGTAATTCATAAATTGCCAGGCCATGCATTGACAGAAGAGCATGCGAATAGATACAGACTAGTAGAAGCCAAAATCGGCTCAGTCGAAGCATAGTGCACTGAAAAAATGGCAAAATGACGGGATTTTTTTCGCTTCAACTATTAAAATCATATTTCCCACCAAAATGTTCACAAGATCCCAGTCTCTTAAAAACCGATTGTAGATGTTGACATTATGCCTATTAAAATGAGTCATACCGCTAAAAGCGATGACCGCGCGGTTGAACTTCATATTAGCCTTTACTTGCATTGACATTGGTCACTTCAAGGTCAAAATGACGAGACTTTTTTTAAGTTATTAAAATATTTTACTTTTTCTGGATAGAATAATCAGTAACCAAATTACTGGAATCCGAGTGTGGATTTTCGAAAAGTAATTCATAAATGGGCGAAATTTTGATTTTCCCTTAAAAGATGGCGTTTTCACATTGATTTTCAGGGTCAAATTCGGGTCTGGGGACGAGTTAAAAAAATTAGAGGCAAATGTCACCCAATTTTTTGCCATGATGGTTCTCCCAAAAAACGTTTTGCGGGCAAATTGCGTCAAGGCACTTATAAAATCTTGTTTACCGATGATTCAATATTAAAAATAATTTTAGTGTCTCAGACATAAAGGGTAATTTTCTGACACTTAAGCCGCAATCACGAGCGGCGAAACTGCGAGGAAAGATTTCAAATTGTCTCCTCCCCATTCTCCTTACATCAAAGCTTGCCGCTCTTCGCAGGCCAATTTGTCTCCCACGCAGCCGTTATTTGTCTCGTCACGCAATGCTCCTCCCCACTTGACAGGCCAATTGTCGGCTACTTAATTATACAAACCGGAGACTCATTCGTTTGTTTCTGAAATCCTCGAGTCTGACACTATTGACACTATTCATATGAAACTTTCTTGTGGTGCTGTTTCATTTGATTAGCCTGTGCAAGCTGGTTCCTACTTTCGAATATGTGGATGAAACTCTATTATAAAAGTGCAACCATTCTAATGAGAAGATTGTAATATAAGAACAGTGTTTTTCTGATGTTGGTGTTAGATTTCAATGGTTTCAGTTTGAAGTCTAAAATTTTGAATAAATTTTTGCCACTGTATAATGAGTGAAAAGGGATCAAGCGAAGCACAAGCATAACAATAAGCGTATGCGTCCACGTGAAAACGGGCTCGAGATAAGCATAAGTATACGTGCAAGCATAAGCCAAAAGAATCAATCTTCTGCTTATGTCAACGCCCGGGGGGTACTCTCATATATGAGCTATATAGGTATGTGCCGCTGTGAAGGGTATGGTTTTCAGGCAGTTTAGTTTGGGATAGGGTATAGATTTTTGGTAGGGTATCATTTTCCGCGAAACTGATCAGTTGCGTGAAAAATTTAGTCTAGACAAGATTTACTGGTAAATGGCATTTAAAAATCGGTACGGCGGGAAGCACGGCATATTTACTGACCCCTGTTGACTAATAACTGTGACAGCGAACGAGTTTCTGGAAAATAGCAAGTCTTGAATAGGTCTAGGATAGGGTAGGGTTTTTCGGTGTTTAGACTAGAATAGGGTGGCAAAATGCAGCTAAAGTACAGTGATCTAGTATAGGTTAAGGGTCTCAGAGTCCCAGCGGCACACCCCCACCCAAAAATTTGCAGAGTACCCCACCCCCCCCCCCCCCCCCGGTGTCAACGTTCGTTCTCACTTGGCGCAAATTCTTATGCTTCCGCTTATGCTCAGTTATGTTTACGTCACTAGTGGAAACCAGACTTGAGGTGTTTCGGCGTTGTTTTCTCTTATGCTTATGCTTACGTCACCAGTGGAAACCAGACTTGGGGTATTTCGGCGTTGTTTTCTCTTATGCTTATGCTTACGTCGCTAGTGAAAACTACACTAAAAGGCGAGAAATTCCGGCACTCTTGAGCTATCGAACGCTGAGGTTTCATTTGCATCGGCCACAGACGTCGTAACAGTTAGAGCTACATAGCAGTACATGGTACAAGAACCGGCGGGTTATTTCATGATTTGGCGAGTCACAGGGTTAAGGTTACAGTGTACCTTCGGGGGTGTCTCCAGTATAACAGCTCTAGTGTCTTAAGATTACACTTAACATACCTAAACGCATATATCAAATTAAAGCTTATAGAGCTGGCTATCTAAATATGGAAACCATTTGGTAATAAAGTGAATTGTCGAATTTTTTTACGACGTCTAAATTCGAACGTCCGAATCAGCTTTAAAACGCTATAACTCAAAGCGATTATTGTATTTTGCAAATTTGATTTGTTCTCGGGTTTCCGAACACAAAGCGCTAAAAAAATGTGTCGGCGATTTCCCATGCATATTCAATTGCAATGAAAAGTTACAGAATATTTTCGAAAAAGGGAGAAAAAAAATTGGAATGATCGCACGGAAATGGCTCTTGACGAAAAAGTTTTCGGAGATAAGAAATTCGCCGACACGTTTTTGTTGATTATATATTAGCCTAGCTTCTGTCCAAATTTGAGGAAAATCGAACAAATTCCGTTTGAGTTGTAGCTCTTTAAAGTGTCCCCAACAAGCGAAAAATTAACTTTGAGAAAATAGCGCTTAAAAAAACATATCGCTTTATAAACAAACTCCGCTCACAAAAGTCATACCGTCATTTCTCCGTCAATTTTCACTATTTTTCGATAATTTTTTTTTCGATGAAAGATCATTCTGTAAACTTTATTTTGACGCCAAAAAAAAATTTTCAATAAATTTTCGATCTGAAGGTACACTGTAACCTTAAGTAGATACTCACATTGAAACCAACGACAACCAACTTTATTGAAACCGAAGGTATAATATAACATAGCGGCTCGTAGAATAATGAAAGAGTATTTGTAAACACAATTTCTAACAGGTGTTTAAAGAAGGAAAATAAATGAGCAGACTTAAAATCAAATAAGAATCGCATTACATACCTTGACGGTTAGGCCAAGAGTGATGAAATTGTGGCTTAATATATTTTACTTCTAGATTGAACACGTGCGTCACGTCACTGGAAGCAATTCCGGTACATTTCCTTTGCAAATCAGGAGAATGATATGAATTTGAACAAAGTAAGATCAATATTCAACTGCGACTCATAAGGAAATATTAAGGTTGGTACAGCGAAAAAGCTTTACACGTTTGTGCATAACATAGTTATAAACGTACGCAGCGTCAGCTATGCGTTAGGGGTATCAGTGGGCGAGATTTTTTTGCCGAATTTCGAGCCGCCCTAGGCGAAACTTGTCAAAGAACAGCGAGACCAATAATACCTAACTGAAATCACGAAGAAAGTTTTCACATTGATGTCTCTTTTTCAAATTTTCTAACATATTATATGTTACTGAACTGGTGTAAGATCGGTATTATTGCTCACGTTCTTCCAACCAACGCAAGTTTATGAAACGAGCCAACGCGAGGTCCATAAAATCGCAAAAAAGAACGAGACCAATATTTACCAAATATGGACCGAACAAGCTAGTATAATGAATATTTTATTGTTATGGTTCTTTTGCAAATTTGTCGACAACGTGCACCACAAAGACGAAAGTATATTAGTTAAGTACAAATATAACCTTTTTTCATCAGACTAGTTGCGCAGAACTAGTTGCCGATGTAAAACGTATATAGAAATATATACTGTTCTTGTTCATTTCATTGTTGTGATGTGACGGCTGAGAAAAAGGCGAGGTCCACATATGAAAATGAAAATAACTGTGCCAAATAATTAGTTTCCATACCTGGACCTTGCGCTTGCAGTTCATGAGTGGTCCATCTATAAGCACGCAAATTCGGACTGCTCAGGAACCAATCAGAATTCTTCTTTTTATCATGGACCACGACTGTGAGATAACCCTAGGAGATTCCTTACCATTTATCTCGCACTGTACTTATATAAGAGATCAAATTAACTAAAATTAAAAGTGAAATACACACTTAGATTACAGGGCATTATTCTTGCATAATGTCGTTACTATTTTGGAGTCGTTATGTGTCGTATCTGAAGCTATGTTTTATTGAGTTTATTCTGTCAATCATGACGTGTTAGTGAAGTTCGAATCGCGCTTAGAATTGTTAGTCATTAGAACTTAATGCAACCTGATTTAAAAATGACGTATTTTATTGTATATTTTTATTTATTTTCACATATTTGTAGGTTGTTAGTGAATAAATCAAAGGGTTCTGAGAGCCATCTCGTGAATACGAAACAACGTAAGGTTAAGTCCACAGATCGGTTTTAATTTTCCATACTGAGTTTGAAGTCAAAGAATTGAAGAGTAAAACAGATTTAAAACGACCAAAACATCTTAGCGTGACATAATATGTGCATTATGTGAAACGAGACTGTCTTGAAAACTAGATGACGTAATACACTGGGGAATCATCTTATAACAACTATTAGTATATACTGAAACAGTGGATAGCATTGTTGGCGCGCTCTGATTGGCTACTGAAACTCGGAATAGCAAGTGCTATTCACCTCCCAGCAATTTGCGTGCGAAAATTGTAATCGTTGACAGGAATAAATGAGTTAAAAAACATCATTTTCGTTATATTATCTCACTGTTTCAGATATCCTAAAACAAATATTCACCTCAGTGTAGGTGGGTACCACTACCCGCCTCCACGTCGGTGAATAGTTGTTAAATATACGAGATAAAAACAATATTCCAAGCTGGGAAAATATGAAGTGGGATTGATTGACTAATCGTTCTCGGCATATTTACTTTACGGTAACATTCACAAACCAAATATCTCGGCACAGAATATTCCATTGACCTGAAACACGTACGTGATGGTCAGAATAAAGGAAGTCACTCTCTTTTGCCACAGAATCTTAAGTGTACTGAGACAACGAAATGTTATTTCCGAGCAAACTATACATTTTAAAATCAATGTTGTCGTCAGCACTCGATAGACGCTCTGAATTTGTTAAAGCGGTTAAAAACAAAATAAGATAATAAATGGAACATATTTAAAAACGGAAATCATCGGGTTGAAGTGCACTTGTTGTGGTTTGTGGCGGTGTCTGGGCGGCGTGTTTGTATGTATTAACCCTCTGGAATTGCTGTAGGTTGGTTCGAAATATCGGCGATGGGAACCTGAGACCCCGCTGAGGCTCAGTATTGTATACAGTATTGCATTATAATGATAATGCAACTTGACTGCATGGAAATGAAAATTGTTATTTTCCACTTAACTTTGTTTAGATTCAGTTCGTCTAAAAAGAACACGTGCATTTTTTAGTTAAACTGAACAGATAATTAAAACCTTCTGTTGAAATACTTGAACGTGATATCTTGTTTCTGCTGACCATTCAATATAGAGAGGCGGAACTGACATCAAAGCTTTAAGTGTGAAGTAAATTTGCGGTTCTTTTGGTCAGCAAAAGGGTATAAATTGTAAGCAAATTGAATTATCTGATCACAAGAATGTAAAAGCGTAAAAACTCCATTGATTCGAGAAAGTGAAGGCGAGGGAAAGAATCAAACGAAGATGAAAACGCTTTTGTTTTCTTTGACGGTAAGCCTTGAGATAAGTGCATTTTAAATAACACAGTATTAGTGCATTTTAACATTTTTGCACTCCCTGTTTTAGTGAAGTATATTTAGTTTTTCTAACGCAGTCGTACTGGAATGACTAATTGTACCGATTATCTTCGTGCCACGCGGTGTAGCGTTCGAAGCATTTGCAATATATAAACACGATAAAAATGAAATAATTGTTCCACAGATGACTTATTTTTCATCGACAAGCTAAGATTGCTCATATTTGTGTCTTCAGGCTAAGTTTGTGTCATAAGAGCACAGTGAATTGACGACGATGATACATTTGGCATTAGGCTGATGCTGATTGCAAAAGCTAGCAGGTTCACAACCTGTGCTGTTTAAATCGAATGAAACGACAGAAGTATAAAAAGAAAGTCGAAATCTCCTAAGATATAAGACGTGCTTAGGTTTGTCAAACACAATACTATAAAAATTATTTAAATTCTTGAATATAACATTTCTTTAGAGTTTATTTGTGTCCAGAAAACACTTACAATAACTTTTTTCTTACGTCTGGGCGGACTTAAAGCAATCCTGCTGGTAAAATAAAAATAAATCCAGATCATACTTGAAGTGATTTTTTTCTCAGTTTTGGCAAAATACACTGCGTGGAACTTGAGCCGATATTGCAAATTTATGATATGTTAGTTAGAGTAATGGCATATGAACTGATAATCAACTAATTTTAGTGTTCGTTTTATATTTAAACTCATTTTGTAACAATATCCGGCGACGCTGACTCGACTAACCTAGAATGTAATTTATATGCTATGATACTGCAAAAACATATTTCAGCTGTGCCGCAATTTAACAATGTAAAACTAACTTGTTGCAGCAAGTATGCAACATAATTAGGCTGATAGAAGTCAACTGAGGCCAGTATTAACAGCAACAACAGCAACAAGTAGCTTTATTTACATGACCATAAATGCATACAAAACAAAAAGAAATAATTGTAATGCAGGACATAATTTTAACTTATTTAACTTAAGACATAATTTTAACTTATTTAACTTAAAAGTTAAATAAGTGTGGATTCATGATAATAGAAAATCTAAGCAGAAAAAGATGAACTTCATCATTTGAATATTAACAAAGTAATTGGGAGACTATGGTGGGTTACAAAATTGGGTGAAGGCACTTATGCCAACTCTCCCGGATACGGAACGAATCTCCCGGTCTCGGCCGTACGGGTCACCAAATCTCCCGGATAAAAGCGACTTTGGATTTTTTCTCTACAATAGGCTAAGATTTTATCCCAAATTTTTCCAAAATCCCCCCCCCAAAAAAATGCGGTCTTTCATGATTATATCTTAACTTCACAAATGCTTTTCGGGTCTGCAGAAAATGGCACCTTTAGAGGGTAAAGCCAAAAACATTTTCCGGACCCACTAAGATGTTCGCGACTACGTCGCTCGATTTACGCCTTCGGCGCGAAAAAATCTCACCCTCAGAAAAAAAACCCTATTTTCAATCTCCAGAGGTTCGTATCTCTGTGAAAGGTGTAGCGAATTTACAAGCATATATGTTTTCCATAATTTAAGTGCAACGTATTCGTTATGGCCGCGTCAACTGATGTGGAAATAACTTTAAATTACTGGTTTCCAGAAAATTCGCCTTACTTCTTTACTCTAAAAATCGCCCTTGTTGACCTAAATCGACGCAATTAAAGGCCATGCCATTAATGCTGTTTTTGTGTTTGAATACGTGATTTTTTAATATATTTATAAATAAGCATTTCAAGGGTTGTCTTTACTAACACACGTTGATAACATTTGTTGTTTGTAGGTGATTACCTGTATTGTGGTCTCTCAATCGGCACTTTTTCCTTATCTAACCTGGGTGAATGAACTTGAAGATTTAAATGCAGAGGCCCCCCTAGAACACCAAGAGCAAGGTAGGAATCATGCATAACTAGAGCTATAATGAACCTAGGCCTATTTAAAATTTGGATCTGAAAAAACGTCTACAGGTGCGAGAGCAAATTTACCAGTTGCATAGGTCAATTTAAACGAGGCCGATAATTGATCAACCAGAACTATTGCTTACATCTAGACGGTATTGTACAAAGTAAAGCAAACGAATTTCGCTCTTTGATCTCACGAAATTTGGACTATATTTCGTCATTCTTCGTTCATTCCGGCTTCTCATTCCCATGTCAGTTTGGTAAAAGCTGTTATCTTCAACAGTGGCCAACAACTCAACAGCAGCTGGGATGGCGCCGTAGTGTATTCGCCTCCCACCAGTAAAACCCAGGTTCAATCCCAGAGTCAACATCATGTATGGTGTATGGGTCAAGTTTGTTGTTGGCTCACATCCCTCTTCCGAGGGTTTTTCTCAGGGTCCTTCGGGTATCTCTTCTGAAAACAGCGGAAGGAACTACGCATTTTCCACTGTAGTTTCCATCGATTGATTGATTGATTGATTGATTTGTTATTGACAGCTCCGGGACTAACCTGTGCATCCTGTTCGGCATCAAGTGAGCAGAGCTGCACTGCCTCGCAGACAATGCGTCAATGCCCACCAAGCTCCGTCTGTATTACACAGGAAGCATTTGACTCAAATAGAAGTGAAGCTATTTTCATCAGAGAATGTGTTCCGGAACTTATTTGCGATCCTTTTTGCGATATTCTCAACGTCAGCAGAGGTGGCTTTATTCAATCTTGCAATAGGGTTTGTTGCAATACTAGCAACTGCAATGCTGGATCTGTTCCGACGACGGAAGCGCCGACCCCAATGACAACTGTAGCACCAACCACTCCACTTGGTAAAGATAAAAAAGTCTCTAAAGATACGAAATTAACAAGGTTGGGGTAAAAGGGTTTAAAGGGTTAACAACATTACGTTTTCGGTTTAATGTAACTAATTGTTGCATGTGAAACACTAAGTTGTCATGCAAGTGAGGAAGTTATTATAATCATAATAAGAAGCCTAACGGATCAAAAACGAAAACCCAGCTATTTATATAACAAATTTACATTAAATTGTTGGAAATAATATCTTCATTCCAATTTTGTAAATTTAATCAGACAAGTGGAACTGTAAGTTGTATAGAGAAATTGGAAATGAATGGTATCGCCTATATTCAGTTCACTTTAAAGGTTTCTGCGCGCCGCCATTTTGAATATTAATGACGTCAGATGGTTGCCCAAAAGCCCTTTTCACGGTTAACATTTCTCATTTGCATTACAATAAAATTCAACGCGGATGCGAAGCAATTTCGGGCAATTTTGTAGTTTCTGCCCGAAATTGTCTCGCATCCTCGTTGAATTTTATTGTAATGCAAATGAGAAATGTTAACCGTGAAAAGGGCTATTGTTGCAAACAAAAGAACGTCGATTCTTAGCAATAGCGGTGGAGGATATTTAATTAACTGAAAATACACTAAAACTTTCTTCCCATTTGTTATTAAACGACTTTAGACTTTATTTCCAATAATTTAACGTCAATTTGTTATGGAGGTTCCCTTTAATGAGAAATAATCTTGCGAATGACACGTCGCCAATGTGAATTTTTGTGGAAGTGCAATTCAGTTCTCTCTCGGCTATGTCTACACTATACCGGATAGCTTATCATGTCGACATGAAAAATACTCCGGCCTAGTGCGAACAGAAACGACTCAGAACTGGATATTTACTTCCGTTTCAATTGGTTCCAATCCTCGATCCTAGTTGTTGACTTCTCAGTGCTACGGTTCGGTTTGGTTGCCTGTTCACACTGCCCCAAAGAGTGGCACGAGAACCTATCCGATATGTTACGATTCACTTTCACGAGCGCCGCATCGCAGCGGCACTCCGGAACAAAAAGCGTTCCGAAACTAGCGTTTCATGTGTGAACGCAAGGCCTATCCGGTATGTTTTTCGTGCCAGCGCAAGAGCTATCCGGTATAGTGTAAACATAATAGTCTCATTTGTTCCCAATTGGACACCTATGTTACCGCGCGCCAGGTGCGCTTAAATTAAATGGGTTCTTCTTTCCAGTTTTACTCCTACTTTCAAAATGATAGAAAAGATCCTTGACGTTTTGAGTACAAAAATGTCAACATAGACTTTTTAATCTCGAATTTTGTTATTGATGCGATTAATTAGTAATTGAACTTCATGTCTTGCAATTCTGGGGTAATCGTACTTGTAATTTTAAATCGTCCTCGCGCCTCGTTTGATTTCTCCCTGAATTGTACTCCACTCAGTCCAATTACTATTGCCTATAATAACTGTTTTCATCAGTAATTAGCAACGGCACCGTTCTATATCTTCATGTATATCTGTTATTCAGTTCTAATGCAGTGTAGTACTTGTTATTTTTTAGTATGTGGTGGTGCACTGATGGGATCATCCGGCAATTTTACGTCTCCTAATTTCCCTAATAACTACCCTAACAATGTGACCTGTGTTTGGACAATCACTCCTCAACAACAAACACTGCTCAAGATTGTATTTACAAACTTCAGTCTTGAATATTGGTAAGTCAAGAACTCGTCCATAAGACTGATTGTTACACTGTGTCCTAACGCTATGTGCATCATGCCACTTTTTCACCTATCGTGATTCAGTTTAAATCATTTAGGATTAATTATATTCCCAACCAGACCAGGCTTGATATTTAAAATTTTATTAGATTTTATTCCTCCAAGAATGCAATACCAATCTGAAAGTTTTCGTCTCTCATTGTTTTTGCAGCAGAGATTTCGTTGAGATTTTTGTTGGAGGTCGGCTGGTGCGTCGTTTGACGGGAAGTGGACGTTTTGTCAGACGCGGCAAACGATCTCTTGAGGATAAACGGTCTTATTATTACCGGTGTTATTTCGGTGACGAAGACGAACAACTTTATGATAACGACAACGATAAATATGACGATAATGGCGCTGCTAACAGAAATGACGATGATAGCGTCCCTGACAGGTATGGTGATGATGGCGCTGCCGACAGGTATAACGATGATGGTGTGGCTGACAGTTATAACCATGACGATAACGACGACGATGATGACATCGACACTTATAATGATGATGTCGATTATGAAGATAATGATGAACAAGAAAATGGTGAGTACCTGGGGGAGGCGAATGGATGGGGATGGAGGCGGCAACGTCGACCGCGACGACCACGACCACGACCACGACCACGACCACGACCACGACCACGACCACGACGACCCGCTGTGTCTATTGTGGGAACTGGTCGAGAAGTAAAAATCGTTTTCAGTTCCGACGGCAATGGAACCAGCAGTGGGTTCAGCGCTCAGTTCAGTGTTCGCCAATGTAAGTAAATAATGGATTTTCAGTGATGTTGCAATTGATGGTTAAAGGGATTCTGTCCACCGAAATAACAAAATTTCGTTTTCCTTAGAGCAAAACAGTAGCAGTAGTTTAGAGATGAAGTGCAGGATTGCAAGGATGAAAGTGGATTTCAGTTCTTCAAATTTGATAGCCTGTGAACATGCTTCTTTTTGGAGAATTGAGTTAGGTTAAAATCGGCGAGCGAAGCGAGGACTGGGGAAGAGGGAAGGGGCGGCGCCGCCCCTTCCCTCTTCCCCAGTCCTCGCTTCGCTCGCCGATTTTAACCTGACCCAATTCCCCAAAAAGAAGCATGTTCACAGGCTACAAATTTGATTTCGTGATGGGCGGTCAAGAAATCAACAGTGCCATTCTTACGGAATTTTGTCGTTGTTATCCATTATTTCAGTTGTCTCTTTAGTTTATATTTTTTTACTGTTATCACTTTTGGCAACGATTTGTTCTTCATATTTTAAGACAATAAAGGAAGCTTAAGGAAAGCTCCTGGGGCCGTATTCACGAAAGCATCCTATAAGTCCGAAGAGCCTCCAAAGATATAACTTAGGAGATAACTGGTATTCACGAAGACCTCCTTTTTTAGACATGTCTTATTTTTTTTCTCCTGAACTTAGGACCTCCTAAATTTTTAAGACTTGTCTTAACTGGTATTCACGAAGACCTCATATAACTTAAGATATGTCTTAATTTTTCTCCTAAACTTTGGAGGTCAAAAAAGACCTCCTAACTTATTAAAACATGTCTTGACGGGGGCTAAATTCGATTGTTGACGAGTTTTACGTCGATTTTCAGCGTGATTATTGTGTATCACAATAGTTACCGATTAGATAAACATTTTAAAGCATTATATATTGCTGTCCTAAGAAATTAAATCAAGTATTTTCTAGTAATGTCAAAAAACACGGTTAGTTACATATAGACCTTCGTGTCAGAAATGGGTTTCACATTTCTTTCTCATCGCAGAGCTATATTTCCGTTTTTCGTGAAAATAAGCCCTTGTACAAGAAATATTGAAGTAGACCCTAATTAAAATGATGATGGATTTGTTTGTTGCTTTCGCTACTCAGGAACATGGACGAATATATTATCAGTTTTGTTATCTTAAATTCGAGATGAAATAAAGGTTATTGTATTGTCATTGTAACAACAATAGACTATTTTGCTAATGTTGTGTTCCCAGTGCATCTTGGGTAGTTCTAGTCCTTTGTGGGGGCAAACGGCCAAAATTAAATTTTCAAATTACCTGCCAATCTGGTCGTTTGCCCCCACAAAGGACTGGAACTACCCAAGATGCACTGGGAACACAACATTAGCAAAAAAGTCTATTTACACAATACAAAATGTTCATTCATGTAATTTTCATAACTTATTATTCATCAGAGTGCGCCATAAAAACTTTCTCTGATTGGTGTTTTTTTACTAATTGATAACTGGCCGCGACTATTAAACTTAGGAGACTGCTAAGTTACGCTAACATTAAGATGGTCATAAGATATCGTTCGTGAATAGCACTTAGGACATATCTTAGGAAGCTCCTAAATTTTCTCTAAAGTTATATCTATATATCTTAGGTAGGATTTCGTGAATACGGCCCCAGGCCATGATCATCAAAACACGATATATCATCCGGGACAGTTTCACTGGCGGATAAATAGTATAACATTGGAAATGTAATGTTGAAGTTATCCGGCCTTACCTTATCTTAAAGTTTGTTTTTACAGAGATTTCGTCAAGTTGTTCTTTTATTTTAAGTCACTCCTTTTTAATCGGCCTCGAAGTTAATCCATATCGGCCTGAAAAAAACTAGGTTCCTAATGCCATGGAAACAAACATTCTAATGATCTGCTACAAATATTCACTGGTCATATCCCATTTCAACCTGGAGTGCTCTTGCGTGCGTATCAACTGTTTGGTGTTATTTTTTTCCGTCTTCTATCCCTGTTTAAACCAGTCTTGCCCTCTTATTCCCTTTTCTCCATAAAAAGAAAAATACAACAACAATATTATTTGAGAAAATGAGTGTTTTACCATTGTAGACACTAGACAAAATAAAATTAAAACCTTTGTAGGAACACTATTAGCTACTCAATTTTAAACGTGATTATCAGATGTGGACTCCCTTGATCAAGTTCTGTTACAGTCATTAAATTGTTTAATATGTGTTTTTATTTTCAGATCGTCCTTGGCGTCCTTGGCGCCGCATCAGACCCAGGTACAGGTATAGGTTCAGGTACAGGCGGCACAGGGGGTGAATGCCAATGGCAAGACAAAGAAAAGTTTTCAACTTTTGAGATTCTGACAGTTAATCAGCTTGTATAAATTTCAGTAGGAAAATCAATTGCGTTAGCCTGAGAAAACAAAAGCTATGGAGTATCATGTTCGGGTCCCAACTGCGCTCTCCAGTGAAAAAAGGACGCCTACGTCTTTTTTAATCGGTTTTAACCCTTACACTCCCAAAGTCAATTATGGAGACATGTAGTATGGTTCTAACTTTTGAGTCTGTCAATGAAATGCTATGGTGTAGGTGACCATTCAAATTAAACCTCTTCAGCAGTACTTTTGCATGGTACTATTTGTTCTAACGTTTGAGTCTGTGGACGAAACCCTATGGTGTAACCATTCACAAATGAAACCTAAGTCTTCATTAGTGACTTTTGCATGGTACCACTTGTTCTAACTTTTGAGTCTGTTGATGATTATGTTTGAGGTTTAATTCCAGGTCAATAGAGAAATGTGAGCGAAGCTTCAGTTTGTGTCAAATAGTTTTGTCCGAATTTGTAGCTTCTGACTTCGGTAGGTTTTCTTAGGCTGGCGTTTTTGTTGGAGTAAATTAAAAAATAATAATTCTTTTTAGTAAGTTGCTTTCCACGAAATTTGATAGATAATTCTTGCTGTTAAAACCTGTTTTTTGTTTGTTTAATGCTTGGCAAATTTCATATTTTAATGATTAAATTTTTTTCATTGAACGTGAAATTTGTAATGGATAATGACAATAAAAGAGTTTCGTCAAGATTTGTTTTATTTGTGTCAGTTGTGTCTGTGTTGTGCATTTTTTTGTTCAATTTTGTTTTTTTTTCCCTGTGTTTTGTTAACTGCATGATATGAAGAAAACAAAAAATAAAATAAAATCAATTTAAAAACAAATATAAATCTTAACGCAACGTGACCGCAAGTTACTATGGGTAGTTGTAAATTGGTCTTAGCTTAATTAAGGTCGCTGTTTTTGCGTTTGTAGTGCGATGAGTGAGGTGGATGTTAACACCATTAATGTTTGCCTTCGCTGTGTGGACAAGGCATTTTAATTTGCTTTCGTCAATTTATCTTATTCATAAAAATCTCAAAGTACCCTGTGGTCTTCACAGGATGAAATTGCACGATTCCGTATTTCATAAACGTGACGGAAACATAGAACTACGTATTTCCGTTACGTTTCCGTGATACGGAAACGCGCAAAATTCATCTTGTCACGTTTCCGTCATATTTCCTCAACGGAATTTTCACGTCATGTTTCCGTCATATTTCTGCCAGTAGATTTCCGTTTTTCTTTGTTTCCGTTACGTTTCTGGAACGGATTTCCGATTTGTTCCTTAGGCCTAAGAACATAAATCTCAGAAGGAGCTTTTAATCTTAAGAATAAAATAGTAATACGAGCAAGTTGTGTCATTTGAACCCATTGCTCATTTGGGTCAGTTGTGCGATTTCAGACCATTCGTGATTTCAGACCATTTGGTGATGTAAGCCTGTTGTGTCATTTAAACCGGTTGTCACATTTAGGACAGTTGCGTGATATCAGACCATTTGGTGATATAAGGCAGTTGTGTCATTTAAACTGGTTCACACATTTAAACCAGTTGTGTGATTTGAGACCATTTTGTTTGTATAAGCCAGTTGTGACATTGGAACCAGTTGCCACATTTGGGCCAGATATGTGACTTGAGACCATCTGGTGATACAAGCCAGTTGTGTTATTTAAACCGGTTGCCACATTTGGGCCATTTGTGTGATTTCAGACCATTTGGTGATATAAGGCAGTTGTGTCAGTTAAACCGGTTACCATATCTGGGCCAGTTGTGTGATTTGAGACCATTTGGTGATATAAGCCAGTTGTGACATTTGAACCGGTTGCCACATTTGGGCCAGATGTGTGATTTCAGACCATTTGTTTATATCAGCCAGTTAAGATCATTTGAACTGGTTGCCAAATTTGCATCAGTTGTGTGATGAGACAATTTGGTCAAGTGAGCCATATATCTCATTTGTACTGGTTGCCCTATTTGGGACAGTTCTGTAATTTGAGACCTTTTGGTGATGAAAGCCAGTTGTGTCAGTTAAACCGGTTGCCACTTTTGGGAGCATTCTGTGATTTGTGATCTTTTGGTGATGCGAGCCAGTTGTGTCATTTAAACCGGTTGTCACATTTAGGACAGTTGTGTGATATCAGACCATTTGGTGATAAAAGCAAGTTGTCTCATTTAAACCAGTTGCCACATTATGGCCAGTTGTGTGATTTGAGACCATTTGATCAGCTCAGTTGTGTCATTTAAGCAGGTTGCCACATTTATTTGGGCCAGTTGTGTGATTTGAGAAAATTTGGTCAAGACAGCCAGTTACCTCATTTGGACCAGTTGCCCTATTTGGGACAGTTTTATGATTTAAGACCTTTTGGTGATGTACGCCAGTTGTGTCATTTAAACCAGTTGCCACATTTGGGCAAGTTGTGTGATTCGAGAAAATTTGGTAAAGACAGACAGTTATCTCATTTGGACCGGTTGCACTATTTGGGACAGTTCTGTGTTTCAAGACCTTTTGGTTATGTAAGCCAGTTAAGTGTCATTTATCTGGTTGCCACATTTGGGACAGTTGTGTGGTTTTTGGCCATCTGGTGATGTTAGCCAGTTGTGCCATTTAAACCGGTGGTCACATTTAGGACAGTTGTGTGATATCAGACCATTTGGTGATATAAGGCAGTTGTGTCATTTAAACTAGTTCACACATTTAAACCTGTTGTGTCATTTGAGACCATTTTGTTTATATAATAGCCACTTGTGACAATGGAACCATTGCCACATTTGGGACAGATGTGTGATTTTAGACCATCATTACAGAGCATGGACACTTAAACCATTTAAACTGTTTTAAACTTATTATCTACTTTTTTCAAAGCAAGCCAATCACAGCTGGATTTGAAGCAGCAGCTGAGACATTTTTTTGTGTTGTGTCTGGGTCATTGCTTCAAATCACTGCTGCGATTTGCTTGTTCTGACAGCCCCAAAATGAAACATGATCACAGCTAAACTTGAGATTAAACAACTTCAAATTTTAATTCAGTTAACTGACTTGAGACTGCAATCACTGTTGATTTCATGAAATATTTCACTACCAAATACAAATATATATGTAAAAGCTGTTTTAAACATTTGCAAGCATATCTTGCTTAGAACTGCTCAAAAGTACTCAAACTTAAAAAGATACAAAATTCCTTCATGTACACAGTCTATATAAATCCAATGCGATGGCCTTGAAGGGAAAAGACTAGTTACATGTATTCTCTACATACATGTAGTCTCTACAAATGCAATGTTGGTCTAGAAAGGAAATGGCTAGTTACATGTATTCTTTAGTTTGGGTGTAAAAATACCTAAAATTGTATGACAAAATCATGACATTATATTATTAACAGTGCAAGGCCAGTTTTCCGATATGCACACTTTCCACTTCAGAAATACATGTGAGCCACGTCTTTAGTATTATAACAATAAGTTGTTGTAGGTAAAATTCAATGTCCTTTGGTACACATGTACTCATGGAGTTCCTTATAGCAAAATTCTTCTGCAAATGGGAGACACAATTAAATATCTCTGTCCTGAAATAAGTTTTTCTGCAGACAAAAACTTTGAGTGAATTCTTTGTACAGGCAAGAAAACAGCTGGTCCAGCATTCTCAAAGTCTTTTGCAAGCCATACAGAGAGTGGATTTCCAAAACCAAAGTCTTGTTCGGATGACTTTAACCAGTTCACAATTGCAAAAACATGAACAAATTGCTTTCTGTGAATTTCCACACTGTGAACTATGTAATAACGAACAATTCCAGGCCTCATAATACCAGGGTCAACAAGTCCATTGTCACCACACCAAGATGCCATGATATGAGCATATGGACATAGTCTAGAACCCATTATGGAACCGTACCTCTCACCAGCGACTGATAAAGATTTGTACTTCTTGCACAGAGTAGCCATTGTCAATGATGATTCTGCCACAGTTGGGTACAGGGTATGGTAAACTACACGCAGTGTCCTCAGTTCATCTTGGTCCAGACTTACTAGTTTGTAAGCATTTTCAAAGCAAATTGATGTCAAATCCTTCCATGCAGATTCCTTTCCAGTTAATGAGCCAGAAGAGGCCATCATAAATTGTGGCAATTCTGTGATTTTCCCAGAAACTCCTCTTGATTCTAACTGAGCTGTGCAATTGTCAAGAAATAGTTCTTTATATTCTTCTGGGAGACAATACTGCATGCTTGCTAAACTACCAGATGTCATAAACTTCCGCATGATTTGTATTTCAACTGTCTTACGGTTTGTATGGTAGGATCCTAATATCCCATTGTAACGTTCAAAGCTAAAAAGCCAAAAGCCATATATGGTGCCATAGTTTTGTACACATTCTTTAAGATGGAGATGGAGATGCATATTAGGAGATATGGCCATTTTTCCATTAAGTTTCTCATATTCCTTTAGAAAGTATTTGGAAGGATTGAGTGAGAGGCAACGTCGCACAAGTGCCAAGGTCAGACGGACCGATGAAGAATCAACTCGCTCGCGCCCAACTAACGGAGGCCCTCGTTGGGCAGTTCGCACTGACCAATAAGTAGATCGGCTTCTATTTAACAAATCGATTCCATTTGGAATAGATGACATTTGTTATAGATGACAGATGACGTCAAAATGTGGTAAGAACAAAAAAGTGGCGGCGAGTGTGTCACTGATGTTCTTACCACATTTTGACGTCTTCTGTGATCTGTAACTGAACAGACACACGACCAAATGGAATCTATTTGTTTTATACAATGAACAGAAAAGTAAAAAAGAGTAAAATTACGAACTTGACTCGTAGCGCTCGACTGTTCGAAGATTTGTTCCAGTTTAGGTATTTTTCAAGTCGCCAAGAACACTTCGTCTTGGTTTCATATTTTTCTTGCTTGTAAACAGCTCCTGCTAAACATTTTTCGAGGCTTTCACTTGCTCAATCAATCTTGCAAACATTTTCAAAACTGTGCGCGATGTTGGACAAAACAAAGCAAACAGTTTTTCTATGACGTCAGCTGTGCGTCTGTACTCTGATAGATCATAGGCAACGACCAATGACAGAGCGCGTAGTATTCAGTTCATTGTATAAATGTACAGTGACCGTTATTATAAATATAGATTTTTCAGCTGAAAATTTGGATCGTTTTTCATCTATTCGCTGGCGGGTGTTTATTTAAATTGAACGTATTTCAGGCACGTTATGTTTAAATGAAAAATGTCACATCGGTTAGAAAAATAACAGTTCATTGTCAAGTATTATCGGTACGACTGTAAAATGGTATAACAATTAAATAAATGAAGTTGTGATGAAATATCACTGTTGTATTTGTGTTATTGGGGCTATAACGAGTTCTCAGACCGTAGGAAGAATAACAAGCTTAAGCTGTCCCCAAATGCTAAAAGGCGTAATTCACGCTACACTAAGGAAACATTTAAAAATCAAATGTTTCCGATACGGAAACTTTTGTTTCCGGCCCCTGACGTTGTCTGATTACGTCAACGGAAACACGAAACAAACATGTTTCCGGAACGTTACCTCGTGTTTCCGCAAGTGTTAACACGAAATAACGCTTACGGAAACACACGTTTCATTCAACGGAAAACTGACGGAAACATACAGAAAAAGTGGTCCGGTTCCGCTGTGTCCGCAGCGACGGAAACATGGCTAAACGTCACGTAACCGGCAACGGAAACACGTGTTCGCCGTCGTGTTTCCGCAACGGTGTCACATGTTTCCGTAATGTTTCAGTTTGCGGATTCTTAGTGTTTCGTCCTGTGCTTCTTGCGTACGCTTGAAGCATCCGACAACCTAAATTGAAGTAGCTGTATATTAATAAACAAACAGTACGTTCTCTGCAGATAGCCCCTTCAACTAAGCTTATTTGGTTATGCATGAATAAGACATCAGCTTTGGAACAAACAATTATTTTTTTTATTTCAACTTCATAATGTTCATGAGCAAACTGTTTAAACATGTACATGGCGTGAGCCTCCATTTCATAAGGCTGAAAACATACGAGAGTAAGAAAAAAGTAATCTAAGAAATTAACACGAATTGATAAACAAAAACCTTTTTTACTTCTTTTGTACTTCATCTACTTAGCTAAACTACTAGTGCCAGTTGAACTCTTACTCCCAGCTAGGACCCGTTTCTTGAAAGCCCAGAGCTTTATTTTAAAATATACACAACGATGATGATGTTTTCAGCTCGAAAACTGACCAGCCCGACTTGTTTCGAGGACTTAGATTTGTTGTTATACATTGCTTAGCTTTCAAAACCAACAAAATTTGAATCTTTAATGAAAACATTGTGCATATAAAATAGCTTACTGAGCCGAAAAGGTTATCGAGATGTTCGAGAAACGAGCCTTCGACCCCAAGCTCCTATCAGATTCGTTGGTAATGACTCTCGACTACTGGCAGACCACTATTCTACTATTTATAGGCGACTCGCTTGTTGTGTATTCCGTCATCACTTGCCGAATAAATTTGCTGGAAAAAAGAGAAGGAAAACAAAACGATGTTAGTGCTCACGTACACACATGCAAGAGAATGTTGCACAGAAATGCACGTGCCCCATATAGGCAAGGCTGGCATAATGGTGCACAACACATCACATCAATATTTCTCATCTTAATTCGACGTAAAACCTCTTCGTCCTTTAGTGAGTATTAATAATAATAATTGTTACAGGGCCGTAGCCAGAAAAAAATAAAGACTGAGGCACTGAGGCAATATCCATGGTTAAATTCCCCGTCTAGCTATTTAGGGTCTTTATGATGACTGCGTTTAAACAACACACTGGGATCATGACTGAGGCAAGTGCCTCGGTTTGCCTCATACTGGCTACGGCCCTGTGTTATTATTATATATGAAACATTTAATAATTATTTTTAACCACAAATGTCTTTATCTTATAAACGAATGACGCATATCGGTTTTGAGACTGACGAGGATGATATGGGCGTTACAAAGTACTGCATAATATTCACCTTAAAAGTCATTTTGCAAAACAAGATACGTAGCATCGAACCCAGGTCTGGTGATGATGCGGTCGGATTTGAAAATAATGGCTATCTCCTCCCCAGTTCCTGGGATGTACACGTATGGAAATCCAAAGAAGCCTCTCATTAGGTACTTTTTCTTGTAATCATCGTCATCGTCATCATCATCGTCATCATCATCATCGTCGTCATCGTCATCATCACAATCATCGTCGTCATCATCTTTGCCTTTGTACCAGCCATGACGATTGTATACACCACTGAAACGATGCAACACCCGCCAGCCCTGAACGATTTCAACGTAATCATGGCTGCAAAAGTTAAACACCAAGGAAACAATTGGCATAAGGGGATCGGGTTAGTTTGCGCCCATAAACTTTGGAACAACCTACCAGAACATTCATGCAAAGCATACAAATAGTTTGTCTTTCTTTCTGCTACAAGTTTGGTTTTTTTACAGCAAGCTTAAGCTTAATTATGGTTACTTATACCATAACAATATGCAACTTGCAGCTGAACTAAGTGTTATGAGCTTTTAAATCTTTTTGTTGTAGCCAATTAAATTTACTAAATTACTAATGACCAATTACTTATTTACTAACTCTGAGCTAATACCAAATTTCAACGCTTATAGTTAAAAAATTCGTCATAGGAAAGTTTTGCTCAGACTCACGGCGAGCTTTAATGAAATGTTCACACTTAGGAATTTAAATTATAGTGAATTTGATCCTGATATGGAGACGATTAACATTGAAGAATTTCTATGTAGTTTTAGAATTTGTAGCACTGAAGTATTGAATGAAATGCAGAATAAAATCAACTTACCACCGTTCAGTATCAAAAGTTAAAAAGTTCAGTATCAGGACGGATCCTCGAGGAACGGTAATTGACCACCTACACAGGGCGTTGTTTGGATAGTTGGCAGGGAAACCAGGAGATGAGAAGTTCCCAGATAAGCCAGGCAATGGACCTCCACAGATTGCTAATCAAATAAAAGTGTCACCATTAATATACATTTATCAAGAGTGCAAAGTTAAGAAAATTTGATCTCAGATTATAACAAATGTTAGCTAACTTTTCTGGTTGTTAAGAACTGATGTGCGAAGTTTGTTTTCAGTTCGTTTTTTGCTCTAAATAAAAAGGTTTTTTTACTATGTTTGTACAAAAGGCTATATTGATGGGCTTATTTTCTGGGGCTTTAATTAACTATCGGAGAGAGTTTTGCGCTGCAAAAATGGTTTGGTTTATATTTGGAAGGGATTTTGCGTAATCGCTCTTAGACAAGGGGGATTGTAGTTATTATCGGAAGGATTTGAGCGTCTGAGGTTTTCATTCTTTTTGGAGGGGATATTTTTAGGAGAACTAATTAATTTTCGGAGGGCTTATTATCAGAAAACCAATAATGCAACTTAAAAATAGTCCTAGTAGTACCTGCTTGTCCGATGCTGTAATGAGCAAAGAACCCCCTTCTGGTGACCCAGGGATCGGATCTGAAAACAATTCGGATCTGCTCGCCCGTTCCTTGGATGGTTATAACACTGGCGTCTCGCCGACGTCTCTGTTGAAAGGCGAATTGGCGAATGCTTCGTTTATCATCATAACGATCTTCACGATCGTCGCGATCGTCGCGATCATAGTCATCACACTCATCATCATCATCATCATCATCATCATCATCGTGATCAGCGTCAGCGTCATCGTCATCTTTATCATCGATTTTCTTAAGATATTTTTTGTCCATATCTTCCCCTCTTCCAGTCACACGATGCACCAGGCGCCTGCCCACAAAAACTTTCACGTAATCATGGCTATAAAGAGAAATGGAAAACGCGCTTGGGCTCATTGTTTTGTTTGCCGGTTTAGTCCATCGTTATTTTATCAACAGATATTGAATCGGTTATAAATGTTAGATATTTCTTTAATTCATTTATGCCGATAAATTTATGAATAATTTATTGATCAATCACCATTTATTTACTTTGGTAACTTCCTTGTTGAAATTACCACGAGGTTTCGTCTTCTTACACACTATTGAATCATCAATAACGGAATTCTAAACTTACCAGGATTCCGTTTCGAAGAAAAGAAAGTCAATTCTGAGTAGTGATCCTCGTGGCACAGTAATTGTCCAGACACAGTAGGCGTTGTTAGGGTAGTTGCCAGGGTAATAAGGAGATGCCAGGTTCCCGGATTGACCAGTCATAGGACCACCGCATATCCCTGAAACATTCCGAAAAAAAATAGAGAACAAAGAGCAGTGAATAAAATATTGTATCTACCTTAACATATAAAGAACCTGTTCTGTGGCCCTCCGGTCAGGTGGTCGTTACGGGATACCCTTGTAGTAATCATCCCATATAAGGCTAAAATTTCAAAATCCTACATCTAATTGCAGAAACGTTTTCATAGAAAATACAAAGTATCAAATAGGAGTTAATATTACCTTTAGTTAATGATATTCACCGAGGATAAAAGGAGAGAAATTGTTAAGAAATAAAAACTATTCATTCTGGAAATAAAAATTGATTCGTTTATTTGATAGAAATTTGTTTGGAAGAAATATTTGTTGAAAGGTCATCATGATGCAAAAGACTACAAATGCAACAAAAAAATGTACAAATGCATGTTCAACACGCGGTGAAGTGAATTTCTTTAGAAGTAGCAGAATATAGTGAATTAAAAGGATGTTGTTTTTGCAAAATGTAATCAATTGTATTGAAGCTCTGTTTCTAACTTTTATATCATTTCAAGATAGAGTTTACTCAACATTTCAATACCTTGTTGTGGTCGTGGTAACGGTACACCAGGCATCATGCTCAGAGGAAAGGGTACACTCACCGACTGAGCGACCGCTATCCAGGTTAGCACCATCTGCCGACAAAAAAAACACGTTATTAACTAAACAATCAGTGTTAACACAATGAATGATGTACATGCGTGAGGGACAAGAAAGGAAAAGTTGCGCAAGGGTGGATATAATTAGAATAAAAAATCTTCATCTGAAGAGAGTATGGTGCATAATAATGAACAATTTTATAGTATTGTGCAGTCACAGACGAGACAATTCGATCGGTACAGAAAAGGATTCTATTAACGTATTAGACGTTCCTCAGATTTTTGCGAGAGCTATTGAAATCGAAAATTACCAATATTGCACATGGAACGATGCAAGGAGAAAAGGTAGTTCTCAAGATCACAAAGGAGAAAGTAAATAAAAATTTCATGTCCTGCAAACATAACATCAAGCCACGGTCCATTTATTACCGCAATACAAAGGGTAAGGTATGAAATATTATTGCGATTTATTTGAAATAAAAATGCAGAATTTATTTATTGTTGCAAACTTTATCTGTGATATACCGTATTTTAATATTTTTTTTGTTGATGTCGGATTTTCAATACGAAATCTTGATCGCGCAAACTTTTACTTTTAGTGATTTGAAGCCGAGATTCCTGTTCATCGTCGTCGTGTTAATATCGATATTATCAGAAAATGCATCTTGCCAAACTTCAATCCAAGACCAGTTAGTAGCAAAAATTTAACATCGATCTGACTTTGAGAAGACCGCTAAACGCGCCGATTGCTGAAATGTAGGACGGTACGGTCTCCCAAAAACTGTTTCGAAACACCTTAACTATTTAGCATTTTCAAAACCGTACGTTTTATTTTACATGCATACCATTTAAACACAAAAATGATCGAGTCTTATAGATATTGGGTTGACGGGGTGGTCACCTGGGTAACAGATGACCTAATTCAAATGAACGTTCTGATATATCGTCAGCTTTTAGCCCGATATTCCAGTACACACAGTTTAGTAGAATAGGCTCAGAGTATGGTGACTGAGCATTTGTCGGCGGATGTCAGAACTAGATTTATTTGTCAAAGAAAAAAGAATGTTCAGTTTGGAAAGCCCTAATAATTTACTTTAAACTTGTAAGTGAAACCTTGGTCCTGTACAAGACGACAACTTGAAATGATCCTAATTGTGTTGTGTTGGGCGATGAGAAGATTTAGTTGCTCTTCGTGGCATGTTTCAGTTTTGAAACCCTGAAAAGGAATTCACCTATTCCAACTATTCTTTGCCATGACGTCTGGGACAAAATCAACCGTAAAGGTAAGAATGATTTTTGTCAACAGTATTCTATATTTTTCGTGTATGTTGCGCAAGTTCATCAGTTGACACCGACAAAACTTTGGAACGCCTTTCAATTTATCGGGGTTGTTTTGGTCATTATAATTATTATAGTTTGCGAATGTGTAAAATAATTACAAACAATTGACTTTATTTTTAATAATTGAAACCCACAATCTTCATTCTCAATTTCTCAATTCCATTCATGGCACACTCTCTCTATGGTGCAAAAAAAAAAAAAAAAAAAGCGGGGCTAGAAAACTGATTCAGGATCATATTTATAGTGTTAACCTCTTTCGATTGCGTTATTCGTTAAAATGAGCTCAAATCAAAACTAATAAAATTAAAAGAAACTACTGAGAGAAATGTTGCTAGGAATTTAAGTTGCCATATTTAAGGACTTTGGTCATTGTCAATATTCATGATCAGGCACTGTTGTATTGTTATGTACGTCAAAAACAAAAACAACAATTTATGTCGTTTTTTATGCATGCAAACGGCTCGCAAAGTAGACAACATTGATTGATTTTATCAAACATTGGTAAAATCTCTCTTGTGCCACTACCTAAGCCTTTTCAAGATCCATTTGCTATAAGCTATCGACTTCTTGATAAAGAAATATTGTTAGCATCTGACTTAAAAAGCCTTCAATATATATTTATATAAACACTACTTTTAAACTGTGCATCCGCTGTGAAAACATTGTATACACAATGTGCTTTACAGAAATACAGTGGAACCTCGACAGCTGCCTCGATTTAACGAAGTGCCAAGGGACCGGGGAAATTGGTTCGTTGTATCGAGGGTTCGTTACATCGAAAACCTCGTTATAACGAATTTGCGGAAAAATAACCAAAATGTTCGTTATATCGAGGAACAGTTAATAATTGTTTCGTAACGGTGTTACGTATTTCCGGATATTAACAAATAACATTTGCACTTTAATGCTTGTATGAAGCTACCGTACACTGTAAATATAACTACGGCACTGGAAAACTGTACAGTCAGGTTATACCTTTGTCCTATAGCACACACTGTTGGTCAGTTCCGCATTCATCTTTTGTCGCGCGTTGACATTTATTCGTTAGATCGGGGTAGATGTTACGTTTGGGCTGCCGAATTGTGTTTTGATTGTGTTCGTCATCACGAGGATTTCGTTATATCGAGGTTCTTTCCTATACATTTTACTTATAATTTTGCCTGGCTGAAGAATATCGTTCGTTATACCGAGGACTTCGTTATATAGAGGTTCGTTAAATCGCGGTTCCACTGTATATGATAACATTTCAGCTTCGTCTGACTAACACCAGATAACAATGTCAAGCAATTAATATTATACTAGTAGTAATCATAGATTATAGTGCGTCTCCTTAAACCGTTGCACTGAAAGGGGCTATGTCACGAGATGTGTCACGCAGGCAAAAACGTCGGGCCGAGGTCAAACAAATTCACGCTATCGCCGTGGAATCGGGCAAAATCCTTCAATTCTGCCGTGCTGTGTACTCCGAAAGGTCTCAGATTTTTCTGACATAAATAGTATATTGGTCTTGATTTCATTTCGGTTAATATTTCTCAGATTCTGAAATGATACCCCTCAGTACTTGGTGTGATATCCGCAAGGATTTTACCGACTAAATAAATGTAGATATCTCAATGACTGGAAATTGCATTCAGCATATGTTTAATCAAGATGGCGCAGATTTGGTACCGACACTTTTCTCGATTCGTTCCGCCTAGCCGACAAGATTAGGAAGCGTCTCCTTCGTCGAAGGAACTTTTCATTCAGTTTATAACAGCACGAGTGAGTGTGTACTTTTCTTCCCTTCCAAAACCATTACAAAAACTAAACATTTCATAATTTACATTTATTTATCGTATGGCCCGTACGGTCCTGCGAGACTTTTCAATATTTTCGTTTCATAATTTTTTCTTTTTGAACGCAAACAACAATGATTTTTGTGATATCGGATTACTTTGATAGTTACCCGTGATTAAATTCAAAGATATGATGTTCAGAAAGTATATGACAATTGAATTTGAGCTGTCCCTCGTGACTTAAAACGTGGACGAGGCATGCGCAGTATAAAAGAGTAATCACGACATTACTTCAGTCTCTTTTTCCAATATCCAACCTCTAACATCAAATTTGCTTTTTATATAATCTTATAATTACAAGTATTAAGCTGCAAGAAGGGTTTCAAATTTATTCCTAACATTGTGGCATCAAGTTCTGTAGATTTTTAGCCCGCTTTGCAAGCATTGCCTAAGTATAGAGCGTTTTCACTGACCTCACGGCGGACATATTGGTGTTTCAAAACAAAGAAACGGCGGCCATATTGGTGTACCAAACCAATCCTCCGGGTTTATGCAAACATTCTCTTTTGTTTTAGTAAACAAATATGGCCGCTGGTCACGTGAGTGAAAACAGTCTATTTTAACGTAACACTGCACGACAAAATGGATTTACATGGGTGACAAAACAGTAGTAAAAATGTAGTAAAGACCAAATTTGCCCAACGTTGCCCATATTTGCAGCAAATCAAACTTGATGTTTGCACTTTATTTGCAAAGAAAGCAAAGATGGTAAATGCCGCATTTTCTTTATGTTTGCTCGGCATGGCAAAGATGAGCAAATATGAGATTTGCTTGGGGTGGCAAAGATATAGTAAATTTTGCGCAGATGTATATTTACACCACATTTGCATACAATTTGCACGTGAGCAAAGATGTATGTTTACGTAATATATCAAACACGAGGAACAGTGTTTCATCAGATTTCCAAACACCGAGAAGTGGATTGGAAAAACGAGGCGCAGCCGAGTTTTTTTAAACCACTTCAAGGTGTTTGGAAATCTGATGAAACACTGTTTCGAGTGTTTGATATAGCTTCTCAAACTGATCGTTAAATGCGGAGAAAACGAAGGAATAAAATCGCCAAAATCTATGCAAATTAAGAAACGATTTCAAAACCTCCTTCACGGTAGTGATTTCCTTTGTGTTCTCGTCATGAATTATTAATGAGTTCGAGAAATTCATTTCACACCCAGTGCAAATTTGGTTCAAATTTAGAGGCCTAAATTTGCTACATATTTGCTCAATGTGCAAACTTGAGTAAATTCATTTTTTCGTCCAGTGTAAGTTATTAAAATTTCCTTTCGTCCAATTCTGCGTTTACATTGTACGTTGTACTGCAATATCTCTATATGCACAATTAAAAAAAAGCATCCATTCCAGTTCAAACCATTGTTTTGCAACGGAGGTATTGTTGGAATGTTTTAAATTGTTTAGTACTCAATCGCAAATTGTAAAACAATTTTGTTTTCTCAAAAGTATAAAATGTTGACATCGTGGAAATTACGTTCACACTATGAAGAATAGCTAGTTCGAGATATACATTTAGTTAACATCCAAAATTCACGCAATTAGATTACACTTATACACTAAACAATTCAACAAAAAGTTATTGAAATCCCTTTGGTGGAAGTCTGATTACAACTTTTTCGCTCCATGATGACTGCTTGCAAATTTCCGACCTAAGATGAGCGTTTCCCATGAGAAATCCTCTTTTTTACGCATGGCAATGGAGAAATCCCTTCTTAAAATTAAATTGGCGCATAAGAAATGGCCGCTTTATGTTAACTTTCCTTTGTTAAAATTAAAACAACTGTAAATCAGCGAATTTTAAAGCTTACCGTCAAAGAAAGAAGTATGATTTTCATCATTGTTTGATTCCGTTGTTTGCAAGGATGGACTGACTCGATACTCCTAGGTCTGCTTCCTTCCTTTGATCTGATTATTGTCCTGTACACTCGCAATATATAATGTACGTTAGCCAATAGGATTACAGCTATTAAAAGGCATAAGACTTATGTTGTTTGCCTCTTGAAAACACACAGCTAAAATATAGTTGATAGTCCTCAAAACAACAGATCACGTTTATTTTGAATTATTTGTTTTTCGGTTTGAGGTGCTACGGCTGAAGGGCACATTTCACAACGACTTTAAGCAGCAAAAACCTCAAGTACTTTTCAGGGAAATGAAATTGCAGATCACCTTTTTTGCTTTCTCACAGGAGCTGCTAATATACTCATAATATTGTACTTTATAGATTAAACTATATTCGAACCATTCGTGACATTTCAAAGCAACAGAGATTCTGGCGAAAATAAAATACAAACAAACCACGCATACGAACACATAAATTATCTTTTAAAGTGTTGTAATTCAGTTATTTCTTTTCGTCCTTGGTCATTATATCTAATCAAACTTTAATGTTGAGAACCTATTAAATATTTTCTAAAATTGATTATAAAATGTTTATTGTTTTTTTTACTTACTTTAAATCACTTGAAAAAATGTTTAATTCAATTAATGCTTAAGGAATCATTTGGTAATTAACAATATAAAAATAAGATAAATCGTTTTGTAGGAAATAAAAATCATCGTCATTGCATCACATTTTATTACTTCTTAAAGGAAATTATTTTTTAATATTCCAATTTAAGGAAATTTTCACGCATCAATATTATTATGTAATGAGTTAAATATATGATGCTCAGCAATAGTGAGCCCTGTTTTTCTACGTTACTGTGCCCGATAAATATATTATCTTTGTCTTCAATTATATAATTAATGAAATATGTATTTAGTGCCAGATGGATCCAGAAGTCAAACAAAAACCTGAAATGAAAAAGATCAGAATTTCATTTTCTCTTTGATTTATGTTTCTTAAGTACTTAAATAGATTGTAAACAGTGTAAACAAACCAAGTTATGAAAAAACTATCACATTATACCGATATTAGACGATTGCATGTTGTCGGCCTTCTGTAGCTCAATGGGAATTCCTTTCGCGCTATTTTGATACAAATCTTCCGTGAGATGTCCAATGAACTCAAGAGGGCAATTTCCCTACTTCTACAGAAGTGACTACTTTCTAGCATTCACCCGTTAATGGTGACGATATATTATTATGATTATATCAGAGTCACGGAAGAGCAATCTATTGCAACCTATTTTAATCTTCAACCTAATGCACGGACAAGCATACACGCGGACAAAGTTGGATTAAGGAAAAATGATAAAATTGTTTATAACTGTTTGTCTTCTTTTTCTTTGCTTCCTATAATAGGAAATGTAATATATTATGAGATTTGTTTCAAATAATACCCATAACAATTACTAAACCTGGCCAACATCAGTATGAATAGCCAGTTTTTCAGTTCTATTTTTTAATTCATTGATTTTTAGATTATAATGGCAAAGTGACCTATATTAAACACCTCATTTTTTAAACTTTACAATAATAACATCAGCCCAAAATTTCTTGCTTAGCGACCTTCATCTTGGAATTCCTCGCTAAGCAGCCAATACTAATCGACGGTGTAACTTTTATCAAAATTTTTATCATCACGAAATGACCATTAACCAAGCGAGCTCGCTCATTAATGATATATAACCCATTCCCTAAGTCTCCCTGAAGCACAGTGTTTAGTTGGGCGTCTGATCAGGGTTTCGAATCCTGTCGAAGGCCATTAGTCTCATGCTCATGATCAACTGAAAACAGCTCAATTGCTTTTTTATTATCTGTTTAGCTAAGGTATTTTCAGTTAAATTCCTGCTCGAAATCTCCATCAAATCTACTCTAACAAGGTCTTGTTTTCGTGGAATGAAATTCCCCCTAAAACAGAGGAGTAATCGGTGCTTATCATACTAGAAGTGTTACCCGGTTAAAGTCTAATAAATATGATTGATTGCTTTTTAATACCATTTGTGATATACAGTAGGGTTGTTTAGATTGACAACCTTCTTAACTGCAATTACAAAGTCCTGAAAAACGTTCCTCACTAAGCACCCGAATCCAATAAACTAAATGATGCCGGTACTTAGGACTAACGACACTTTTCGTCTTCCCGTGTAGGGCTCTTGAAAAGAAAAAAAATAGTTCCATCATGCTCGAAATCTCCATCAAATCTACTCTGACAAGGGCTTGTTTTCATGGAGTGAAATTCCTCCTAAAAAAATGGGAGTAATCGGGGCTTATCATACTAGAAGTGTTACCATGCTCAATTTTTAACTTGGATCTAAACCTTTAGCTGCTAATTTAACTGATATAAATCTTATACTAAAAAAGGAAAGAAGTTGCCTTTGTTTTGAAATTCTTAGAATAAATGGCTAGCTTCTCCACGCATGGAGGCAGAAAACTAAATAAATATATTAGTATAAGGTTATTGACTGTCGATGGAAGATATTCCATGTCATTGCAGTTAGAATCCACCAATTAAGAGTAGCATCTTATTGCTCCAAGGACCATGTCAAGAAGCGGTGTCGTCCTTTGTATTGAAGGCTACGTACATAATTATTTGAATTTTTGATAGTTTTCTTTCGGTTTAGTTTGATCGTAGATATTCATGACCGGTCTTTTTTCAATTGAAGTTTTAAAATAGATTTTATTTATATATGTTTAAAATTCCATAATTCTTTGAATTTATGATATATTTCTTCCGATTATAATTATCATCTTTGCATTTGATCTACTTATCGTTCCTCCTCTTTTGGTCGGATGTTATGATGTCGGTGATTTGTTCCAATGTTATTGAAAAGTGATTTTTTTAAACAGGACTTTTCAACTTTCAAAGTGATCAAAACTGTTTTAGTTAAGGAGAAATTTCTTGCCCTCGGGAGATTATTTAATTTACTTTTTAGTAGTGTTATCCCGGCAACTATTAAACATTTTACGTCACAGTGCGACGATATCATGAATGGAGATGTTACATAAAAAAAAAACTAAATAGAGGATTCTCAAGGAGTTGAATCAAACAAGATTATGCAACTTTCCGTTAAATAGCCTCATTCAGTCTTTTCCTCTCTATAATTGGATTTTGTTTTTCAAATCAAACAACTAACCTTAAAGATCATGGATGCTTAAATCATAACTTTTATAACATTTGTGCAAGCTTTCTTCTTACACGAGAAAACATCGAAACCCGTCAGTCAAAACTGACAAAACAAACAAAAAAAACTTTTAGAAATCTTAACAATTAAAGCAAAGTAATTTACCCAAAGATAATTTATACGGTTAGGCGAAGATTTCTCTGCCTTTTTATTCATGGTAAACAAATGTATGGTCGAGTGAATAGTGTGTAAACATTTACCAACAACAACTATCGATCCTTTTCAATCATGTATTGAATCAAACTTGCTAGATCTGTAATACTATAACTTGTCGTCGATACTCTAAAGCTATATCAGCTGCTTAATATAGAAATTAAAGGGCACTTAAACAAAAACGTTAAAAATATAAGATATTACTATCTGTTCTAGTCTTTGACCCTTAAAAATATCAAGAATGAAAGACAATCCTGTGGAAAAGTTTCTCTCTACGCATGGAGACAGAAAAACCATTAGTCTAAGATTATTTGCTGTTAAGCGAGGATATTCCATGTCAATCATGATAATTACAAATGGCAAATATAAACCTGTCAACAAAAGCAAATCACCTTCAGTTGATTGATTGCTTGTATATTCCACAAATCACGAAATATTGAACAGCATCTTGCTGATTTCAGGACCATTATGTAGGTGTATTTGGAAAGAAAACGTTAATCTCTTAATACTGGTGTAGGGTAAGTACAGGCATTGTTATGCTTATTGGCCTCTAAGTCAATACTACTTTGAAATTTTGATAGTTTTCTTTAGATTTACTGTTGATCCCAAGAGTACTGCTATAGAAGTATTTCTAATCGTTTTTCCTCTTTTTTTCCTCTTTTTGTTCTTGTTTTGTGTGTTCTAATCTATTGAATAGAATAGAATAGAACTTTATTTAACGTGGCACTCCACTTAGCATGAAAGCTACTTTACAGGAAGTCCTCAAATGAGAAACAAATAGATTACAAAACAAAAGGAAAAATAAAATTTTATATTGTAACAGTGAATTTTTAAACGAGATTTTTTAAACATAAGTGATGAAAATTGTCTATTAAGTAAAGTAGAGTTTCGAATTGATTTTTTGCTTTTTTTTAAAAGTGTGGCTGACGCGTGTTACGTCCTTATACTGAACATCGACTGAATGAAGTAAGTACAAAATCAAATAGGAAACTCTCAAGAATTTTATGATTACGATGAAGCGATAAGTAAAATCATGATATTTTATCACGAGTTTGGAATGCACCAGATGCAGCAGCTGAATCTTAAATTTCACCAGATTCAAGAAAGACTCAATTTAAAAGATTTTTAGCGTCGTGGACAAGGTGAAATGGCTTGGTTGTATAAAATATCATTATTCAGATTTTATTAATGTAATAGCACGTATGTGAAAGTGAGAGATTACCAAGACGAGACTTGGCAAAGGATTTTCCTCACATACAAATACTGTATAAAAACGTTACAAAATGATACCAGCAATGCTCGGTTTGCAGCCGTCAAAAGCTTCACCGGGCATGAGAAAATACACAGAGCTACTTCTGCTACTACAACTACTCTGTTTGTGAATATGTTGAACAAAATTGATCCGTTGTTATTTTGAATAAGTCACGAAGTCATTCTGTAACTTTAGTGCCAGTTTCAGTTCCAGTGGAGTACATCAAACCAAACTAAGTTTACGGAGACAAATATCATCGGATGTTTTTGTTTTTCGTGGATATTGAGAAAAAGGATCAGTAATGAGATCAAATGATATCAACAAAGCATTTCAGTTCGATAATATTAGTCAGGCAATCTCGTGCAGAAGTTTCCTTATTGGCTAACAGGGGCTATATATTGCGAGGTTATTGAAATAAGTATCAAAGGAACGTATTATCACTGAGCGAGAGGGATCTGCAAGCCAACAATTCACTGGCTCAAGATGAGGACAGCTTTGCTTTCTTTCACGGTAAACTCAAAGATAAATGAATTACTGTTTGTGGGAGCAGTGCTCGTAGTATGGTTGTAAGATCTCTGCGCTTTTTATTACCAACTACTTTAAGTTAGGTTTAATGAAAACTTGATAGTACATTTTCAAGAATCAGACGGCATTCTTGACGTTCAAATTTCGGCGAGGCAAACTAACATATTCATCACAAGACTGTCACTTTGTTTTCAGAATTGAGTGTTCGTTTTAAGTACGAAAGAGTGCAGATTTAAATGGATGTTTGGCATTGAACTTATTTTTTTGGGAATTATACCATTTTGGTTGACTACACTGCCCCGATCAAAACAAAGGGTTTGGCGGTATTAAATGGTGTATGAATCAAAATAGCCAGTTCTGTTTCAAGTTTTTGTTCAATACCTATGGATTGCAGTATGTTTCTTTTTTACTATCATTATGAATATATTTACTTTTGTTTCAGAGAAAATTGATTCTTTTAAATGGCATTAATAACTGAAACTAGAAGCATGATATAAAGTTATAGCAATAGGCGGACCTTATTATGTATTATATATTTTTAAGGTCATGAAAGTCAATGTCATTCAGACAACCAGCTGGTATTGCTAATAAAATTCTGAATGACACATCTGCAACGCGTGGCCCTTAATTAAGTGACACATTATACTTCTTGCATCGCTAATATATAGATCCGAGATTAGCCTCAGTGAGCTAGGATGTTCACATAACTTTGCCACAAACTTAAAGAGAACCTGCTGTCCCTAGTCGGTACATGCTTGGACTTTGTTTACATCTTTTGTTTTGATTTTGATGATAAGTTACTTTCTGTGACTACTTACATGACGCAAATTTCAAGTTTCATCAGAAGCTGAATGTCCGCCATTAGGGATAGGAAAGTTTGGGAAAGAAGCTTCTTTTCTACTGTCAATGAGTCAAAAAGAATTGCTGTTGAAGCAATTAAAGATCGGGCAGTTAAAGGTAACATCACCATCAGCACATCCAACAGATGTTTTCTGCAGTAAACTGAGTGAAGGGATAAACTGACATTCCATCAGTGCGAGTCGATCTCACAAAACAGTGCATACACAGAAGGGACTGCAGGGTACTTTTAAAGGCTTTGAACACTTTAATGGCGCCTTAAATTATCGTAACATGGGGAAATTAATTTAGGACCGGCTGGAAATTTTAGGAGGTAATTAAAAGACTTAAATAAATTCTAAATAACTGAAATAAGAATGTGAATGTTGGCTGGAAAACTCAAGTGCTGTATTTCGGTTCTTTTTTGATACTTGGGGTACCGAAAGTCTCAAGCGAATCATAATAATTATTTTAATTTTTTTTCTGTTTTTTTTTTCATATTGTCATCAAAACTTGTCTCTTTTGTCAGGTGGTGTTGACATGCGTTGTGGCCGTTCAGGCTCGTGCTGTTTATCCAGACATGTTTCTGCAGCCACAGGAACAAGGTATAAAAACGAAAAAAAAGTACATATTATTGTATAATAATTAACTAAAAGATTTTTGTTGTTGTTAAAAAAAATATCACATTCTCACATAGAAGAGTGTGCACAACATTTTCAGCCAAAATAACTTTAAGTAAATGCACTTTAAACGATGCGTTTCTGTAACTCTATTTAAGAAGAACGAAAACTGTTCTGAAAGTATCTTGATAGCATTGTATCATTCTGACTCCACTAACATGCACGAGACATTCAATATGAAATAGTTTATTTATAAGGAGTCAGTCATCTGAATGAATCCTATACCATATTCTATCTATTCTATCTGATCCTTTTAAATTACGTTTCACGTACTCCCGCCAAACCCTTAAACAGTTCCGATATGTCCCATAACGACACACCAAGCCTCTATTTCGTGCCGTCAGAATAATAATTTCTGACCGGTTAGTTCCTTCGTCACTCAGATGTCAGATATTACAATACAATTAACGATAGCTTGAAATCAACAAATATACATTAGCTCTTTTGATTTCGCTCTTTACCATTTTTTGTACCCTGGATGAAAAAACACTAGATAGCCAAAGGCACACTATTCATATACGGCCAGTACCCGCTAACCATGTACACAAGAAAAGTCCAGGCCGGCCATATCAAGAAGATTGTATAGTACTGTATAACTTTTGTTGTCGATCATGCGATTTCCTTTTGTACAAAACAGAATTCCTCGTATACAGTATACGCTATTTACCAACAGTATGGAATATTTTTGCACTGAGCCTTCCTGCATAATAGCTTGATAAAATTAAGTGAAAAGCCAGTAATCGTATTCCCCTTTCTCCGATCTCCTGTATATTTAATTTTTCATTTGTAGTTCTGTAATTTTTCGATGTTTTTTTTCAATATAATGGACCTAAGAAAGCAAAAATACCAAAGCAATTTATTATATTGCTTCTTTCGATCACCTATCACATCTTGGGTTACTTACACAGACTTCATTGTGCGACAGCTTCAACTTGACATACAGACATACAGTTATTTTAATTATTGTTAGGAACTAAATATGGATAATCCGTGTCAATTACGATGCTTCTATGGCACCAATTCACGATCTTCTTTAATAAACCTCATGTTATGAATATAACAAGTATCGCTGTCAGTGACCTCTCTTCCACTACACTAGACACACACCCTCTTTTCTCTACTATGGGTCCTCAGCTCACCCAAGTCCACTAACGTTTACTTTACTAGATTTTTCTTAATTTACCATCATTACTTAGTATGCTTTTTTTCTTTATTTAACTAGCGCCAGCTTCCAATTTGCAGTGCTGTGTTTGTGAAGGACCAACAATGCAAAACTGCACAGCTGGGCAGTTATTAGACAACTGCACATCTGGCCTGGTATGTTACACATTTCAGGCCTTTGACACCGCTCGGAACCAATTTATAAACACAAAAGGATGTTTTCCACAATTCCTTTGTAGTGGAAACCAAGGGTGTGATATGGTGAATGCCTCCAGAAACGGAGCAATCCAGTCATGTTCATTGAACTGTTGCAACACTCCTTTTTGTAATGCTGTAGCACCTGGTGTTGTGACAACTGCTGCAGCTCCTACAACAACCCAGCCACCAACCACGACCCCGGCTCCCACCACAACCGCGCCTCCCACCACGACCCCACCACCAACAACAGCTGCTGTAACGACAGCACCAACCACAGTACCCCCACCGATTCCACCAGGTAAAAATATATGTATAGATAGGCTAGCCTAGCAGTGGATTGCACAAGGAACGTATGTGTACAGTTACATGTGTGGTTCAGTTTACAGGTTTTCTCGTGCTTAAAGTTGTTGTTAACGTTCAATGGAACCCGGGTAATGGGGGGCAGAACCAATACACATACAAAGCCACTCGTGTAGATCTTCCCCCTTTTTGTGATCATGGTCACTTACGGGATCCGTCGCCTTTGGCTGGAGACCTGGTATATAGTCAAAATTGATCTGAGTGTAATGAATGTAACCCAAATAAGACGAACTCGGAATAAATAACAAGCATCAGATCAGTGTACAACGAAGAGAGCTCGGAGACTCACCGTATATTTAGTATTGACAAGATGTTTTAGGAATATTGGGAAGCGATTGCTCTCAGCACTGCACCAATAATGCACGAAAACAACGTGCAAATAATTCTATTTAATTTGTTTTTATCAAAATCGATTTCGTATCTTGGAGCATCAGCATGCAAGTTTAAATAACCTTGGAGTTGACTAAGACATAATGTTACTGATATGGGGTCAATGGTTTTCATAACGTGTTATATTGTGAGTAAAGACGCGTGAAAGCACTCAGTGGAGCATTTCACTGGTTTCGTTAACTTTTTCAACCTTTTACTATAAGTTTCATCTCTTGGTGCTAGGTTGCCTGACTGAGATCAAATTTGCTATTTGGGATCAGATTTTAATAATCCCCTTTAAAGGTCCTGGCTATGTACAAAATTGCATTGACAGTATAGTCCAAACGTAATTTTCCATTGAGAAATATTTGCACGCGAGCAAATTTTAATAATAATTTATTTCATTATGTCATTATTTAACTCCGTTCTTTGATTCGAACTCCACACTAACAAAAAAAAAAATATATATATATATATATATATATATATATATATATATATAAAAGGCAAACACAGAAACTGAATGATATGTATAATTGTCTAGGTGCATTTTCTGCTACATTTGTATTGTATGCTTACAGATAAATATGTTCATCAGCTCATACATTCTTTCATTTTTCCCAGGTCTATGTGGTGGTCCACTGACTCCTCCATCCGGGTTCTTTGCATCCCCCTTTTATCCCCTGAACTACCCTAACAACGCCTATTGTGTTTGGTCACTCCTTCTTCCCAGAGGATCACTACTTAGCATCGACTTTCTCCTTTTTAAAACTGAACACTGGTAAGTGAATGTGTTAAGTTCAAAACTAGTCAAGTGTAATAAATCCTCTAATTAAGGTGAAAACGAGACAGCTATCTTTAGTTATCCTTTCTACATTGTCTGATGAATTATCCAGGTTAACGTTGTGCTGAAACAACTGTTAGTAGCTATAAGTAAAAGTTTTGACTGATTCGAGGGTCACTACTGAAAATGCAAGTAAAGTCAGTATTGTTAAATTACCGGCTGAAGGTGTTAAATATCTGTGGAGTGGGCACTGAGGTTTGTTCGAAAGCCGATTAATGGTATTGCCGGATTAAATGAACCTTAAACAAAGATTTCGTTTTTATAGTTAAGAGGAGTTTTTTTTACGCATAATTCGAGACAAAAAAATGATTTTTTGGAGAGTTTTAAGAGTACAAGAAAACAGATATTTGAATTATTAAAATATACTTATACAGTACGTGAATTCAAAGTTGAGACGTATCCCTCCTTTGAACAACCCGATTAATCAGATTAATCAGCTATCTCCTGAAATGAAAACATTTTGTCGTCTCCTTTCGATCTGCAGCTATGACTACGTGGACATTTATGTAGGCCGGCGACTGGTTCGTCGATTATCTGGAGGAGATGATGACGACGACGATGATGATGATGATGATGATGATAAGGATAAACATCGCTACGGAGATGACGACCGGTGTGATGATGACGATGATGATGACGATTTCGATGACCTGGACGATCTCGATGAGGAGGAAGACAAAGGACGAAGAGTTGTAACCATACAAGGAACAGGCGAGATGATCAGAATCGTCTTCAGATCAGACTACAGTATTACCAAGAGGGGATTCTTTGCCAGATACAACGTGGCTGCACCTGGTAAATATTTAAAAATAATTGATATAATAAAATGTTTTTGACATGGTAATTTTTCAGTCGTTTGGCAAGTTACAGATTTACTGTAAGTTTAATTTTACGCCTTTTTCTATTTTGCGGGAAACTAACCTGGCGTTTTTTACGGTTTAATGATGTAAAGTTATTTGCTATTGTGAAATTAGACATGAGTCCATAACCGTTACCATTTAAGCGACCATACAAGAGGGAGAGAGGGAGTGAGGTCAGATTTTAATTGCTAGGGAGATACGAAGGACTTTGTAGGGTTTAAAAGTCTCGATTTTGGGGATTTTGGGGTGTTTAAAGACGCTGGCATAGATTTTATTGGGTTAAGATTAATTGGTGATTTTCTGCACAATAATCCCACGATTAGTATAATAACTATCTGCTTGAAGCTTTTAACAAATGATTTGGTAAACGAGCAAAGCCGGACACATATTATACAGTATATTCCACTTCAGTTAACATTTTCTATTTTTCTGAGTACTTTTTTAATATGAAACAGTAAATGATAGTGAAAGATCATTTGCTTCCTTTAGTTCTTTGTGGAGGACCACTGGTTGGCCCATCAGGGACTTTTACATCTCCCGGTTTTCCTGCCAACTATCCAAACAATGCCGACTGCAGATGGTCAATCATGGCACCGTTAGGATCATCTCTTGTGCTGGAATTTAGAACCTTTGAAACAGAACGGTGGTAAGTTGGTGAACTATTATGTTCAATAAATTCGACAGTAAGCCGATGGAAACCGATCAAAAGTTGTACATGGTTATGTATCGTTTCAAAAAGCCATACTTGACAAAAAAGCGGAAAAGAGGTCAATTGAGTACAAAATTTGAAGTGAACTACATGAAAACATGTCAATACATTTGTGATTGCTTGGTCAACATATTTCAAAATAATATTTCTTCAATTTTGAAATTTTCTTCGCATGTTGTTACAGAAATACTCAATACTCATAACATCACAATTTTCATCTCACTTCATACAAATGTTATGCGGCCTACACCGTGGTTGACAATACTATCTATTAAGTCTATTTTCTTTCTTTTGCAGCCATGATTACGTCCAAATACTTCAGGGATGGCGTGCGATACGACGTTTGAGTGGTGTATATGGTCGCAAAGATGACGATTATGATGACGATGACGATGACGATGACGATAACGATGATGACTGCGATGATGATGACGACGACGATGACGATGATGATTACGATGGTGATGATAAATCTAAATGGCGTGGAATATTTGGTCACATGATAAGAGGGCGATTTGGCTCCCCGTATGTTAAACGAGTCTTCGTCCGTGGAACAGGCGAGATGATAACGATAATTTTTAGGTCCGATCACCGTATTACTAGAAGAGGCTTCGACGCCGTGTACCGCCTTATATGAGGTAGCTCGCAAGTATATAAGCAATCAGTTAAATTTGCCATCTAGTTATTTTGCTGTAAGTTCGAATTTCAGCCATTAGATTCTTTCTAACTTTTTACTTTACAGGATTGTGTCTCTTAACCATGTCATACCAATTGTCAACTTGATTGACATGATCTAAGAAGGAAAATAAGCAGAACTATCAATAAACCAATAAACGTAATTGGCAATCTCGCATGATTTTTTTTACTATAAAAATTAGCAAGCCTGTCGGAGTAAAAGCTAAGATCAAGACACCTAGTAGCCTCACGGAATATACTTGTACTTAAAATTCTAATCATCAGTCGTTGGTTTATCCTCACCTCAGTTACGACTAAAGCTCTCAAGATTGAATAAATCCATCAAAAGTTAGTTACATGCCTCAGAAAAAGTTGAAATATTTCAACGACTACCACTAGTACTTTCAGTTTCCACCACTACACCTATTGTATATATTCAGTAAAAAATGTAGTATAAGTCTTATAGGCCTTTATCCCTGATCGAATGTGCGGGGGAGCTGTCGGATTAAAACTTTTGTTTTGGTACCACGCGACCAATTATTTGTTTTTAAACCTTGATCCTTACCCCCAAAATAAGCTTTATCTTCCACACATTAGGGTTGTTTTCATTTTCGTCTAGCGCTTATAGTGTTTAGAGTAATTGCACGACACGTATCAGAGGTTGTTAATTGCCACAATATTAAATAAATGTTATGCTTCATTTCAGGTAAATACTTCGAGTAAGCCTGATGCTTTGGAATGCCAGACGCAATGTTCATAAGTGAAACACGATTGTCAAAGCACTTTGCCGGAGTATTTTCCACCATGTGGCCACTTAATTGTATCATAGCAACAAAATAATAGAACAGTCATTTGTTTCTACCATATTGGTTGTAGATGAACTGTAACTGAATAAAAAAAAACCACAATAAACGAACACATTTATTTCAAAGAATTCTAATGTATTCATTTTGTTCTTCCAAGTGACTATCGATGAGCCAGTAATCCCCCTGCTATTTGTGCTTCCTATCTATACTTTTCCAGAACCCTCGCTCCTATCTGTTATTGACCGGTAGAGTTGCAACCTAGCTCGTGCCCATGCCAGGGCCTTCTCCGTTGAAAATGCGGCAGAGAAACCCATGGACGGGGCTGCCGAAATACTCCAGTATTTTGTCACGTGACACACATGGGGGGGGGGGGGGGGTCGAATATCTACTTTCGCTTAAAACAGGGGTTTCAGATTACAAGATCAAAACACGATGGAAATAACCTCCACTGAAAGACGACATTTCATAATGTGTCAAGTGCCAATTTAAAATACTGCACGATTCTAGGAGTATTCTGGCAGTCTTGTCCAGGGGATGCTCCTAGACACTAATTTGAACGAGGAGAAGGCCCTGGAGACCAGGATGGTAGCGAAGGAGTCGGAAATTGCTAGATTCCATAGCTCAGAAGGAGGTCGGACACCTTCTTGAGACTTACATAACGGAGTAACTGGTTAGCTTTCAGTTGAGGTTGGGGTTAGCAGTGTATAAAGTTAAATTTAAGACTAAGCAACCCGAGAAGCTAGGTGGTGCTGTGGTACGGTAGGATATGTAAGCTTAAGCCTATCTGAGTGGGGATTTTAGATTTTCTTTTTTACACTTGAAAATTTATTGAAAATAAAATTCTAAGTGTCGAAATTACGTTATATAATTCTCAATAAGTGTCCGACGTCCTTCTGAGCTATAGAAGGTAGGCTCTACCGAAGGAGTAATGGCTGAAAGTGAAAATACAAAGCATGCGCGCCATATTCACGCCAGTACCGGTTGCTATGAAAACTGGTTTGTATTTCTTTTCTTTTTCTCAAGACTTAACCGTTCCGTTTTCTGATGATAAAATGATATTTTTTTTTGTTTAAGTGTCACATGTGTTTTTTTCGTTTTTTCAAATTTTACCCACTCCATTTTTTCCAACTTCCAACTTTTTCACTATTGTTGAAATACAACACAAAGAAAAACCACTTGACACTTGAACAAATAAAAAAGAACAAACACAAAGAAAAACCATGTGATCTTTGAACCGCAAAATAATAGTAATTTACAGGCATCACGCATTATTTTTTATTTTGTTAAGCGTCTTATTACGTGTATTTTTGTATTTGTATTTGTATTACGTGTCTTTAACACTATAAAAATTTACCTCCATGAAAAAAGAAGCTGAGCCGGGTCGATTCAATATTACAATGAATCTACTGTTAGTGATCTAGTACGATGAGCTAAATTGGACTTCTATATTGTTATTGATCAAGTATTAATGATCAGAAAAATTGTTATTGATTTAATATGAGTTGTCCTAATAAGTACAAGCTATCTAGAGCTGATCACGAAACATCAAAATAACAAGATCTCCCAAAAGTGCCAAAACTCAAACTTTAAGAAAAATCCCCAATTTCATTTTGTAAACTATTGAAAAACAAATGGTACCATGCAAACGTACTGCCGAAGAGGTTTCAGTTACACCACAGGATTTTGTCGACAAACTCGAAAGTTAGAACTCCATCACTTGTCGCCTAATTTATGAATAACGTATTTTCTCAATTAAACGCCCCCGGCGTTTATTTCAAACTTGGCCTAGTAGATCTGGCGTTTCTTTGAATCAGCAGTTTTTTCTCGCCCGCCATTTTTTAAGAAAGGGTTATTATTCGTTTTTCTTGGCAGCCGTGTACCTTGCCCTTAAATCTTAAGTTAATTATACCACAAATAAACGTTTGAGAGGCTTTTACTTACAACTTCCTTAGTACCCGGCGTTTATTCGGGGCCCGGCGTTTAATCGAGAAAATACGTTACCACTGGGGACGATTGAGAAGAAAAGAATAACATTATTTATTTAATAGATTAATAAAAGTCAAAGGAATGAAAACCCAACGACACTACGACACCAAAGAATGTTTAAAACGTGCTTTTAAAATGAATTATCCAATAATTAAAAATGTGTTGATGTGTCGTTTGTTTCAAGTATAATTTTTGTGGTTGCCGTTGTTGTTGAAGTCAAGTGGATTAAGGCCTGGTTCTAAATCACTTGTGATTCTTAAGCACATTTTCCAAAAATGAAAGTTTAAGGCATCTAAGAGGAATAGCAAATGATAAAATTAACCAAAATAAGAAATACTAGTAAAAAAGAATCTCAAATTACACGATCGCGTGATCGACCACGCCCTCTATTGTTTGAAAATTGCAACCAACTATTCCCACTACTTGCTACATGCGCAGCTCTCTGGCTTCAGTTTCTCTGTATCAAAAGAATGAACCTAAAAAGTGTCTACGAAATCAGCTCGGAACGGAAGGAAACGTTACAATTTGTTAGTGCAATTGGTGTTCATTGACTAGTGCTAGTCCTCCTGTAAACAAAATTTTGAACTGGAAAAAGACGTTAAATGGCCTAGTCTCATTCCGACGGTTTTACAAGAATACTATTAATGGCCATTGTTTGGATCTATAAAGGTTACGATTTTTGCCCTCTAACTGTTGGGAATTTCGAATCAAAGAAATTTTTGAAAAAACAGGGCGTGACTGATCACGTGATGCAGTTATAAACAATTTCCTACCGGAAATTTGAAGAACTCTTGGTTATAATTAGCCTTAAACTATTAGTCCTAGGATACCTTGTAAACACTTTACAATATATAGACCACCCCCTTTTATATAAGGAGAATCTGTAAAGGAACCAGGCCTTGATCTACTTGAGAGAGATTTTATTGTATTTAGATACATGCCAAAAATGACTGTAATAATAAGACCTAATAAAACTTTCACGAATTATTAGGGCGATATAAGTTACCCCGGCCTGTCGATGACAGTCGATCATCGGAAATCCAATCGATCAATCGACATCAATCGATAAAATTAGCTAATTGATATCGATTGATATCGGCCAATCGATGATCAATCGATAATCACAAAAACTGTCCCCCAAATTATCGATTTTAGCGATTTTTGCGTGTTTTCTCGGAGCTCGAGTAACAAAATTCCGAACACAATGTCTGGTCAAGACACGCCGCATCGCGAGCGGGAAGTTACCCTTGTGATATCCGATGTCGTTGTGAAAGGGTACCAGGAGTGTTCATTTACTGTTGCAATTGGTGACAACTTCTCCGCAAGCAAGAAAAGGGGAGATCGTGGCAATGCTTTTAAGGTGACCGATGATCGCGGACAACTGTTCTGTTATCGAAATAAAATCATTTCATTGTTGATTTGAGCGTCATAACATGAATCAAGAGAAAATAATTGGACAATTATAATATCTTGCATGAATAAAATACAACACTGATGACAATCGATGGCATATCGATATCAGTTAATCGATTTTATTGGAAATCGATGGTCAATCGAATTATCACAAAAACATACGTCATCGATTGATCATCGATTTCCAATATCAATCGATTAATTGGAATCGATTGATATCGATTGATATCGATTTCATTGATCATCGATTTTATTGATTTAACAGGCCGGGAAGTTACGAAGTCGCAAATCTCCTGCGTTTTCCCGGTTTGTTGGAGCCTTGTGAAATAATATTGCTACCCTAGCTCTAAATTGCGGCAAACGCATGGAATAAACGTGCCGCTCGTGTATGAGAATATGACCGCAGCGAAATGATGTTGGGGAAACGTTTGAACTGAATAATTGAACCTACAACGACAAAAGGCAACCAACTTAATAATGACGCACAAGTGACGATAGACAAGGTATTGGTCAACTTTATCTCCCTGTTATCTGCACCATGGCCGGTGTCGAGGTTGTGGGCTGTATTAGCCTGCGTGGCAGGCGTTCTAAGGGAAAGGGGAAGGGGAAGGGGGAAAATTCGGTCGCGCGAGATTCTCGCGCGCCCGAATTTTCCCCCTTCCCCTAAGAACGCCTGCCACGCAGGCGAGAAGAAAACAAGTGTTACAGATAAGTAGCTTGGGAAAGGTAGAATTGTCTTGGTGATTTGCAAACCGTGTAAGATTTCGGTGATTCCAAAATAAGGAAGAAAAGAGATGCAAGCGAAGCGAAGAGGATTTCTTCTTGTTACCGCAAGCAGAACAATGTTTGTCAAAAATGTCGTTACCGCAAGCACCAGCGAAAAACAACCATTGAAGAGCAGCACGATATAATTGAATTTCTGCAACATGTCCAAGTCTTCCTCCGAAGAGATGTTGTTCATTTGACAAAAAGTTAGTAATGCCTTCATTTCTCAAAACGATTTTTTTCTTCAAATCGCAGTCCAATATCAACCAATATATTTGACGTGATTCTATAATTGTGAGAAGAAAAAAAAACTATAAACTATTAGTAGAATAAATTGCAGACTCAGTGTTTGCTTTTAATTTGGGCCCCTTTTAAGCCAATAGTGTCAATACGTAAGAACGATAAGTGATGTATGATATTTATATCATGTAAGTTGCATTTTAGTAGAAGACAATAGATATCGGTTGAACCTTAAACTTCCGGAATAACAAAAATAATTACATTTCCAGATTTTACTCTGCGAATGAAATTCTAAAATGGAAGTTTGTCAAGCTGATTGATTTTTAAACTATTTTTTTAATACTTATTTTTTTTTAAATCTTGAATTTGTTTTTAATTTGGAATTTGTGCATTTGGAACAGCGGCTGATGGAAATTAACCAATATTTACAGACTTACGACGTATTGAATTGATCCAATTAAATATGTTCTAACGCCTGACTTACAGATTTGAGCTATCAGCCTTAACTGATCGCATGATCTCATTAAAAATATATTAGTTATGTTCATGAAAATATGGCACTTTTTTGTAAGTTTTTTATCGTTCTGAATATAACAATTACAGCTGGATGTTATTAAACGGAGGTCTGAGGTCCACGAAACTTCCGAATTGTTCGGAACATCATCGGACAACTTCGGACATCTTCGGGATAGATCGGGTTCTCTTCGGATTTAGTCTGGTCGCCTTTGGAAATCCTGGCACTCCACGAAAAAATTATCACGCCTATCACTCGGAAAAAAATTGGCAGGTATACAATTTGCGCCCAAATTGCATAAAACACAGAACGAAAACCCAATGTTGAGGTAAGTGAAGTTTATTTCTACATTAATAGCTTTATTTTATAGCATATATAAGATTAAAGTGAATTCCCCATACAAAGTCTATAAATCGTTCGTTGCGTAATATCAAAAAACCATCACAAACTGAGCTTGGGCTGCCTATGCTCCGAAGAGAGGATTTTTTTTGCATCTTTGACGTCACATCCTCATTTTTTGAACATAATTGAGCACAAGCAGAACATTATTCGCAGCAAACAACTTTGCACTGTTGTGCGCATGACTAGACCATTATTCGAAGGCAATTATGGTAAAAAAAACATTGGTAATAAAATCATTGGGAAAAAAAACTTGAATGATAATTTAGGTTATTTGGTCTTGTTCATGCAGCAGATGTTAATTAACATTTTAATTTACTGATCTTTACTTTTGATAATCAAACGGATGAGTTAGTTTACAACCTGAGATTTGGAGCGCTCGTTCCTTATTTAAAATATACAATTGCCACTCACAATAGTTTGGAATATGAAAAACACACATAAATAGAGCGCTTGAGCCCATGCATATAGCGCCATAAAAATCCTTTATTATTATTATTATTATTGAAAATATATAGGCGTCTGACTATTAAAAGCTTTTCATTTTTCAGCTGTCTGTATTTTTAACTTCTATTTACCATTTTCTCCAATCTTCATTAAATCCGACAACAAAAAGCTGTGTGTGTCATTTCTTGTAACAATTTAACCCTACTTTTTTCCGTTTCACTTTAAAATCAGCATTATAAAACGCGTTACAAGAATTAGCGTCACTTATAGCCATTCATTTTTGGAAAAGACGTTTCATCGAGTTGTAATAATCTTCGAAGCGCAGCGCCATCGTTATAGGCCCAAGGACATCAGGTAGGAACAACAATGATATAGAAAATCGCTGTAGGAGGAATCCCATATCAGTTTTGATGGAGTCCTTACGTGTGATGTGAATGACGGTTAGAATATACCATGGTAAAATGCAAAGGAGCATCGGTATCATGAAAAGAGAAACTACCATCAGATATTTCCTCGCTGATCGTGTATTCCGTTTTCTGTGAAGCTCCAGCTGTTCCACTGATTGAGGAATTTCTCCGCTGGTAACTCTGTTCCTGCTCTTGATATTCCAATAAGTGATGCTTACAAAAGTAAAAAGGACCAGCCCTGGCGCTGAAATAAACATGTGGATGTAAACGGTGTAGAAGACGGTTTCGTTTATCCCTGTGAACTGCAAACAAGCAAAAAGCAACGCAAAAGACTCTGTCAATAATGAAATGATCAACACTTTGTTTTTTGTCATTATCCGGTGATGAAAATGAGGGTACATAAACGCCAAACTTCGCTCAACCGTCGCTAAAAGAGCCAGGTCGAAGTTCGATTGTGCGAAGAAAACAAGTGTTACAGATAAATAGCTTGGGAAAGGTAGGATTGTCTTGGTGATTTGCAAACCGTGTAAAATTTCGGTGATTCCAAAATAAGGAAGAAAAGAGATGCAAGCTAGGAGATGAATATAGAACATGACGTTATGAATTTTATGTGTTACTCTGCCAAAGCGAAGAGGATTTCTTCTTGTTACCGCAAGCAGAACAATGTTTGTCAAAAATGACGTTACCGCAAGCATCAGCGAAAAACAACCATTGTAGAGCAGCACGATACAATCGAATTTCTTCAACATGTCTACGTCTTCCTCCGAAGAGATGTTGTTCATTTGATACTGAAAGAATAATGCCTTCATTTCTCGAAACGTTTTTTCTTCAAATCGCAGTACAGTATCAAGCAATACGTTTGACGTGACTCCACAATTGTGAGTTTTCTTTTTCCTCGTCTAGTTGTTAGATAACAAAACTATTAGTAGAATTAATTGCAGACTCAGTGTTTGCTTTTGAGCCCCTTTTAAGCCAATAGTGTCAATATGTAAGACGTATGTAAGAATGATAAGGGATGTATGATAAGTTGCATTTTAGTAGAAGACAATGGATATCGGTCGAACCTTAAACTTCCGGAATAACGAAAATAATCACATTTTCAGATTTTACTCTGCGAATGAAATTCTAAAATTGAAGTTTGTCGAGCTGATTGATTTTTAAACTTTTCTTTACTTTTTACAATTTTTTTTCAATATTCAATTTGTTTTTAATTTGGAATTTGTGCATTCGTAACAACGGATGATGAAATTAATCAATATTTACAGACTTACGACGTATTGAATTGATCAAATTAAATCTTTTCTAAATTAAACCATACATGTGGGTATAAAGCGTGTGTCTTGTTAGGATTTAAGGTTTTTAGCTACAGTCTACATGTGACTTAATTTTATTAACTGAGACTGCGAGCAGTTAAGCTTGGAAACAAGGTGGAGAATGTTGCTTTGTGTTCGCTGTAGTACGAACCGAGCGAAGTGAGATCCGAACAGAAACGACCAAGTGCGACCAAGTGCCAATATTAACTCTAATAAATATTAACTCTAATAAAGTTTATTATGCAGCATTGCGTGCTATTAGAATATATAGACAGCTGGAGTTTAACTTACTACAATTGATCTGAGTCAAGCTCTATAATGAATGGTGCATTGGGATTCAGTCCTGGAGTTTTGGCCAAAATCTTATAAGACCTTATAAATGCACTGTCTTTCTGTCTGCAATACTTTATTGAATCGGTTTCAATACTGTATTCGCCACTAATTTTGAATGATTAACATATTTTCCTTAAATGGGTCGAAGAGTTCAGACATTTTTAATCGTTGTGGTCCGGATCCCTTACCCGGGAAATTGCAAAACTAAACCTTTAAAGGCAGTCCGTGATCACCTTAGTCTCGTCCCCAGACCCACTTCTGCTATTGGGTCTGGAGGGGCTCGTACTGTGCATCATACTTTACGCCCATCTGAATCAGTTGAAAGAGGACTACGAAGCGGAAGCGGAGACTCAAAAGTTTGTCGGTTAACACTGAACACTATATGTCTATAAATAAACTGGGATAAAGACGACAATAAACAACTTTGCCCAGAAATATCAGTAATTCTCATCTGCTTGGTTACGCAGGGAGTGCCACCAAATAAAGGGAAAAGTCTTCATTCAACACATGTGTATGAGCCGGCAACTGATAAACGCCCTAGGCCGTTTTGATTGTCACTCGACTGTCGTTGAGATAAAAGGTCTGCAGTCGATCGCTCACCTCCCCGCACAGAAACCTCTCGTGCATTACAGACAGTTCAGTTGAACACAAAAATACGACAAATAATACAAACCACACCTTAATTTGTAGCGGAGCACTTGCCAGGCCGAAGGCCTGGCTGCGCAGCCCCATACTCATAGAACCTATACCGTCATTTTTCATGGTCATGGCTAGCGGAATGTTTCGCGGGCGCGTGTGTGCCCGCCCGCCCGTCGTGTTGGAACAACATCCGGGATCTTGAAAGCGAGGCTTTGTTTTTCGCGCGGCCACAAAGCCGTGAGCTCGGTAAACACTTTAGTTGTTTTGTTGTGTCTTGCGGAGAATTAAAGTCGTTATTTTCCTGCATTTTTTCGCGGTTTGCTACTCAAGACAGGGATATTAATTAAGGTATACTCAGAAGCCGCTTTAGTGGAAAAAGACGAGCTTTCAGGGATAAAGTCTTGCTTCGAGGAACTTCATGTATTACGTTTTTATCAATGCGGGAGATGCTTGTTTTCTACGGATTTCAAAACCAGAAGCGGAGATTTGAATTTCCAAGCATGCGAGGGACTTAAAGGTAAAACAGATTACAGTTTTCGATGAGAATTTATGTTGATATCAATCTATGAGTGACTTTTATTAGTGTTATTGTTAGTTTTGGAGAATTGATTTTAAAACGTGCTTAAATTCAGTTGTATCGATCTCTTGAATTTCATCGAAGAAAGCTTGAACTCGATGAGCTATAAATGGTACGCGTTTTGCTTTTAAACGTAAACTAATGGAGATTTGAATAAATTTTTTCGAAAGAAGATTGTGTTGTCCATTTTTAGTGTTTGTTCATTCATTAGATAATTTGAAAAGCGATTTTATGTAAACAAAACAAGATTTTGATTTTATAGTACAGTTCTATCTTCACTCGCATCGCCTTATGCAAATATGTTTGTGTATTTTTGCAATTTTTGATTTTCAAATCAGTTTCTCGGGCAATTTTTGACAAACATAAACTGTATTTTATTCGGAAACTAGTGGTACTAGTTATTCTAGACAGAGAAAAGTTGTTTTTGTGAACTTTTTTGCAGACGGTCGCGTAATACTGTTTTTGAGAATTGCTAAAATTGAAAATATCCCGTTCGTCAATCTTAATTCTTGTGCTTCCAACCTTTCACCTTAGTTAAGTTTCACCTTAGTTAAGCTTGTTCAAAGTGCGACGCTGTTAGGCTTGGGCTATATATGTATATATATTAGGTTTGACTGTTTTAGTCCGGTTGTTAAGTTTGGAATCATTTTAAAAGAATTAATTACATTGGCTTTATTCAAAAATAATCCTTATTCTCATTGAAATCAATACCACAAAAAAACCCTGGAAAGTTCAGTGAAATTTGCCCTTAACATTTAACTAAAACACTTGTCGCTAATATATATGTATTGAAATAGCTGTTTGGGAAAAGGGTACGAACATCTTCTCACGTGTAACGTCCGTAATTTTTCCTTTTTCAGTCATTTTCTTTCTTTGAACTCCAAGAGCATTAGATTCAAACAAGATATATCAAGTGAATTATTAAAAGGAGAAAAAACTGACTTATTATTTGAAAGTCTGAACCTTGAAAATTTCATCTGAGTAAAACGTGAATGGAAAAAACTAAACTTTGAGGTGGGTTGAGAATAAAAGAAAGGACAAACCTTTAGAGATAGAAAGTTGTTGCTATGGACACTTTTTCGTGGTTAGCATGATTTATATGTGCAAGTTGTGGGCTGCTAACACAATTATGCGAGATATGAAAGAATTACTTAACACCTGACTTCACCAAATCGACTCTGATGCACGTGCGTAACCAGTGCCGGTCAATAAAACTCAAAAAAGTAAAAATACAATGAAAATATGCCAGTATATAATTCGACACATTGATACACTGCCCAAATATGGTAAAAAAGTTATCGATATACGCTATGTTTACATGACGTATATCCAACGATGGATGTAAATTTCGCATTTTGACAAGAGAATGCAAAAATGACGGACCGGCTCGATATTTTTTTCTTCAAACTGTGCTTTATTATCAATGTGTTGAATTATAAAACTTTTATAGCGCTCAAGCTTGCGTGATATCGCCTCTGATTTTAGCCGACGAGGCCGTAGGCCTCGTCGGCTAAGAATTTGGCGATATCACGCACGCTTTCGCGCTATAATAGTTAAATATCGCCCATTTGCAAGATACAGTGATATTGATGATTAGCCATATTTGACACTTAGAACGAACCGTATTAAGTCATGAAAATGATAATCGACTGTTATATTACCAACCATCTGGTCACTTTAGATGCATGTGGATCGCCATGTTTTGCTGTGATACATAAATTATCCAGTCGAGCCCATCGCCTGATGAAACGTCGCGATCCACATCTAAAGTGACCAGATCGTGAGACAAATGATCAAGAAAAAAGCTATCATTTTGCAACCACCACGATTAATAACCAACGATATTTTTTACGGCAAACCTTTTGCTCTGGTTTTATAAAATGAAATAATTAAATAAATAAAAATCTTCTAGTTGCGCGTTAAAATAGATCTACAATATCGGTCACAATTACTTAATAATAATATAATCTAATAATAATTATAATCATAATAATACAGTTTTTATATGATGCATTTCGACATAGTTGTCATACAAAGAATCACGTCAGAGACGGAGAACACGTTTTCCTCATTTCCACCCCTCCCCTCTTTGTTGCATAACAACGTGCATGTTTGCTTTCATTCTCGCATATTGAAAACAACAGTGAAAGGGAAAGCGGAAAAGAAAGCATCCACCGTTCCAACATTTTGTGTCCGACAGGTTGTAGTTTAATGCCGTTGGTTCTGAAAATTTGGTGCTACGTGAGGAGAATATCCTCTACTTAAATTGTTTTAAGTTTGTTTGCCACCTGTTTTCTTGATAACATATTGACATTACAAAGATAAATGATATTCTTCTTTGAAAACCACAGGATATGGATAGTGATTTTGCATCGCTAATCGTATCAATAACAAAATTCTTGATTGTGATTGGTCATATGCGCGACTTAAGAAACTGCCACTTTGGACTCAGTAGGGTACAATCGATGGGTAATCGTTCTGCCGAGTCGTAATCTCAAATTGTAAATAACTCGCACTGACATATTGATTTGATTGACGATTGGCATAAATCATGATATAAGGCATATTTATCTTAAACCTCGGCCCTGGCTTTGCGTGGATTATCAAGTGATCTAAAACAGCATCAATAACTGGATCGTTATGGAGTTCTACTTCACAGTGATGATGGCAAATGGCATTACTTCGCTTATTCTGGCATTAATCGCATGCGTTGGAAGTGTCATCGTTATTATTGCGATGGTGAAAAACCCCTTGAACTTGGTTCACAAACCCATCGACAGAATTATAAGCGTTATGCTAGTTTTATTCTTCTTTGCCGGGACAATTTTTCTTCCTTATTTTGGCGTCACTGAAATTCTCCGAGGTGCTAACAGCGAAGGGACGGAGAGTTTTCCGAGTGTTGGGACTATCTTTGCTGACTTTTCCATCGGTTCAAAGCTTTTGCTGCAGTTACTGATCCAAATTGAACGGTTCGCGGCATACGTCCATCCTCACTTTCACCGGGTAAGATTTACTAAACGCGCCACAACAATGCTTTCTCTGCTTCTCGTGGCATTCGCCTTGTTCGTCGCGTTACTTGCGCTCACCGGAATCAACGAGCGGATTTTTAACGGTGTGTTTATTCACTTATTCGCTTCTTTGTCGTGGTTCGCGTTCATTGTGGTAAGCTGGTTGACTTACCGAAACCTTAAATACCACAGAACTAGAGTTGTTCCTGAAGAAACACGTCAACAGCCACAGTTGAGAGAGAGGATAGAGATGGAAAGAGCAAGAAATGCATCGAGGGCTCGTAAATATTTATTCCAAATCGTCGTGTGGTGGATTCCATTCGTATTATTATTTTTACCGTGGTACATTGTGAGATTTATTAACACTATTTGTCCAGACGTTTGCTTAGCAACTAATGCAGGGTTTTTCTGGCAAAGATTTTGGGTTCCTTTTGCATTTGTTATTGATGCCTGTTTTCCTTTGTTTATGATATATACCGTGTACGCTGGCACAGTCAAGTTTATTTTCTGTAGCGGCTAATTCTCGGCCATATTTACAACGATAATTTAAAAATACACATATGGAGTATCCGTCACTGTTTGTCTACTGATGGAAGTGAATATAACTACGTACATCATGAAGCAACATAATTATAGAATTATTTTAGCAGTCTGCATTAATTTTGAAGATCTCTTTAACCAGGACAAGATAATTCCGCCAAGAAGGATTTTAAATTGTCTCAAGGGAACTCAACCTCAACCGCAAAATGATCAAGTTATTAATAATTGAAATTCAGTCAACTTCAGTCAACTGATTGACATGGCATAGTAATTTAGTCTTTGCAGGTGCAATTTCAAAGTAAATATCGGGTGCTTTCCTCGATTTAAAATATTGAGATCGGGAACCCAAGCCAAAAATGATTATCGAGAACCCAAGCCGAAGCCCCTGTTAACAAGATGGCAGGTTTCAATAGAAATTAAAGATATACTCGCTAACTATTCACTTGTGTTACGAATATTTGTTGTTAAGATTTATTTATTATTCGGATGAATTTCTGTATGAAACCAACCACCCACCAGTTTTGAACGTTCAACTCCGTTTTGTTTCTGGACGTTAAAAAGAACTATGGATCCGAAACAATCGAGAAAGACGTTTTCAGCTTTGTTCCTGTTGTTTGCAAAGGCAGATTATTTTTATGAGGCGATTTTATTAGAGATTTCCCATTTATAGGTCTTTGACACTAATAGTACCAAATTAATTTGCCGTCATGCAAACGAATTCGCATTTCGCATTTGTGACTTTTGTTGTTGTTGTTGTTGTTGTTGGCAATCAGAGTGGGCCCACTGACCGATCAGAGGAATAAGATCACGTGGAACATAATCATTAGTTATCATAGGCGGCAGCCGGACTATTGTAGAAGCTTTTGCTATGTTGTTTTTATGGTCTATAAAACCATGATACGAATTGCTGCCTTCGAGATAAATTGTCATCGTTTCAAGTAATTATTATTATTTTTTTCCTGGCAGATTTCTATGATTTTGTATTTTTGCATCATATCATCAAACAAACACAATATTCCAAATAGAGCAGTTTTCAATTGAGTATCGAAAGTAATTACACAATTGCTTTGGTTTTGCATTGCTACGCTTTGTGATTGGCTAAAAAATATCGCGCCACTTTCTCGACCAATCAGAAGTAAAACCAAAACCAATCGTGACTTGCTCGCACGCGTTTTCCCGCGCTTGGCGCCAGCTACATGTAATTGCTTCGAGCTCTGATTGGTTCATTGGATTGTTTACGACTGCTGTATGGTCAGAGTAATTACTTTGGTTTTGGTTTTACGACACTCAATTGAAAACTGCTCTGGGTGATAGATTGAAGCATGTTACCGCGCGTGTCGGTATCATTCAGTTGGTGCTATTGGTGCCAAATTGCTGTTTTGCATTTGTAATCCAGAAATCTCTCAGACTTAGATTTTAATGCGACCTGAGTAGAGCACTAAAATTGTAATAAAGACGCCGTGAGCAGAGTACTTGCGATGTAAGCACTATAGGTGTCTTGGTTAAACTCTATGGGTTATCAGTGTATATGCTAACATCGCATGAACATCGCATGAACATCACATGAACATCGTATGAACATCGAGCTGCACAAGATTACATTTAAAATTGCATTAAAATCGCAATAAAATCGCCGTGAGCAGAGTAATTGCGATGTAAGCATTCATACCGACCTACCTCGACGAAACACAATTGGTTACTTTATTGTAACATCGCATGAACCACTGCACCAGAGTATTTAAAATTGCAATATATAAAATCTCCAACCGGCGACAACCGGTTTTGGTGCGAATCGGTTACTATGGTTACGAATGAAGTCACCTTATAAATGTGGTGGTCATAAGGCGAGGTCACACTGTCATCTAACGTCAGCGTATTATTGGACCATTGACTCGAACAATCGCTTTTCCGCAAATTTACTTTTAACGAACCGATTGATGCTATTCTTTCAAGTTGACTGTATCACGTGGTAATAATTGTCTTTTTTTAGATTAGATGAACAGTAGTCATGTCTTGTCATTCTAAATCGCAACTTATGAACTGAGATTTGTTGGAGACCTTCGCCTGAGCCTCGCTTTTTATGATAATAACTTGCATCTATCATTATTAAAACGAAACAAGGAGAGAGAGATCGAATATGCGGATTTTCCATTGTGCATCGGTAAGTTTGAACTTCGTTAAATTTGAAAGTTTTTAATTAGAAGTATGGCTTCACTTCGGCTCTGATATATACGATGAACGGTTTATTCTTATCTTTATTACTAAACCTTCATGTTTCTATTGTGAATGTTTAGTATTCTAACAAAAAATCTTAGAAATTGGTTGAATTGTCAAATTGTTTTTGTCAGTTTACATCGTACTAGTACATTATTGAAGCGATTCATTCCAGAAGAAAAAGGTGATCCACTACATTTTATAATTGTGTCGGCCGATCAGTTATAAAATCAAAGTATAACTCTCTTTTCTTGCAGTCATACTGAATATATATATTTTTTAAATCGACCTTAAAGATACCAAAATATCTGCTAGGCTGTGTAATTTATGTTGAAATTCCATGACAACAAACCTTCTCCAGTATGAACGCAATGACGTAAGTAATAAACGGAGTGTCTCAGTGCAAATGTTGTCTATTAGTTTGACAAAAGATTCAATAAACTATGTCAGCATTTGAGACGAGTTCACTTAAGTTTTCCTTCTGCTGATTAATATCGAGTTGTTGCATATTCACGTGATCAAAGTTTGTGAACCGTTTGCTCTCTTCTTTCTTTCTTTCTTTCTTTCTTTCTTTCTTTCTTTCTTTCTTTCTTGTTTTCTCTGTTTCTTTTTTCTTTCGCGTTTCCTTTTTTTTTGTTCTAAAAAAGAAAAAGATATAAAAATGTTGACGGCGCACTGTTTTATTATTAACCAGTTTTCTTTTTCTACTATTCCATCATTCATGGACTTAGTAAGTAGACTTCTAAAACTTAACTCAGATTCCATAAACGTTCAAACATATATAATATATTGGATAAAAGGATAGTGTGAGTGTCGCACCCTTTTTACGATGAATGAATTATAGGATAAACATACATTTGAACAACCTTTGAGTTATGTTTGTCAATAAAACGTGTTATTTAAAACCGAGGGTTATTCTTTTGTATATGTTTTCTTGCGTCATCTATAAATTTGACAGAACGTGCTACATCATCTTGCCATTCGCAATCGCCTGGTCTGCCAACTCCGCGCTTTCGAACGAGTAATCTTTCGAAATATCGTGGCATTTCACCGTTGAATTTCAACTGTTGCTTGAGAACGACACTAAAGTATATCTCATTTTCTCTGTTTTTTATTTTTATTTTCCTTTTCATAGAATCGATTCATTGACTTCCAGCTTATTTCAAACGTGTTTCCGTTGGAAATCCTTTTCAATGAGAAAAGGCTATGCACATTTCGCTAACTTATTTTGTCGTCGTAACTCGCATTCTCACTCTCATTCTCTAACCCTTACCTTTATCCTAACCTTGACCAAGGGGTTAAGTACAACATATAGGACTTCTATTTTTTAATTTTGCTTATACTGTATTTCGTAGTTATAATTGAGTAAAGAATCAAGAATAATGCATTTTCCTTATCGATAATGAATGAAACAATTTTTTCATGGTCTTAGCCTTAGCTATATCATTTAGATAAATGAAATCTAGCAGGCTCTGAAGCGCTCTTGGTGCGCTTTATACTTCAGATGTTTCTGACTTAACATTTGTTACATTTTTCTTTTTAGGTTGCTGTACTTATCAATATTCTTTTTGCCTCACGATACATCTCTCTCACAGGTCAGCAAATATGTTGTCACCATATGGCAATTTATAACATTTACAGTGAGAGCAGTTTTCAATTGAGTGTCGGAAAACCAAAACCGAAGTAATCACTCTGGCCAATCACAACAGGCGCAGACAATACAATGAACCAATCAGAACTCGAAGCAAATACATGCAGTCCGCCCCAAGCGCGGGAAAACGCGTGCGAGCAAGTCACGCAAGATTTTTTAGCCAATCACAAAGCTTAACACTGATGCAAAAGCAATTGTGTAATTATTTTCGATACTCAATTGAAAACCGCTCTAAAGCTGAACAAAGAGTGCATACTCAATACTTTCAGGTCAATCTCATACAAAACAAGCCTTTAAATAGGTTTCTTTCTTTTTTCACCACACGAGGAGTGATATTTAACTATTATAGCGCGAAAGCGCGCGTGATATCGCCTAATTCTTAGCCGACGAGGCCGTAGGCCGAGTCGGCTAAAATTAGGCGATATCGCGCAAGCTTGAGCCCTATAATAGTTTTATAATTTAATAATTCAACACAGTTTGAAGAAAAAATGTCGTGGCCGGTCCTTCATTTTTGCATTCTCTTGTCAAAATGCGAAATTTACCGCCATCGTTGGATATACGTCATATAGACATAGCGTATGTCGATAACTTTTTGACCATATTTGGGCAGTGTATCAATGTGTTGAATTATAAATCAGTATATCCCGCTCAAAACGGTAACCAAGGCGGGACTGAGTCTGTACCCCATTGTTTCGCCACTTAACATGGCTTTAATAGAAATATCCTATCACAACCGATATCTATAACAACCGAACTGCAAGGCTGAACTGCAAGGCTGATCTGACTACGTAATTAATTGATCTGACTACGTAAAAAATTAACTTTAACTTTGTGAGACACCAATACGACAGAAACCGATATAGTGGTAGCAACCGCGGGCAGCTGTTCAGGTCAAAAACTCTATGCTCATCTCATGAGTCTATGTTATTGAGTGTTCTGTAAATTCTTGGGCAATTTTTGGATATGTTTGGGAGGAAATAGTTTTTCTCAAAGGATTGGTAAAATTTAGAGAAATAAGAAATATTGAAGATTTAATGAAATTTTAAAATTAGAATTTGTAGTTTATTAATAGATGGACACCAAAAAATAGTCCAGTAGCAACCTGTGGTGCTCTTGCGTGGGTATGAACTGTCTGTTGGTGTTCCAAACATCATTTTCTTCCTTCTGTTACCCAGGGGTGGGTTCCAGGGATTCCGGAACCCCCTTCTCCCAGCAGATTAATGGAATTGAGAACAGAATGCTTACAGAAAAATCGAGAAACGAGCAGACGTATTTCAATGTGAAAACGAGAAACGGGAAGTTGGTGCTACTAGACTGTGTCGAGTGACCGATTTCGGACGAGATGAACACCCCCCTCCCCCCGTTTGTAAACATTTTTCTTCATGTCATGACGGACAACTTGGCTAATTTAAGCTACTGAAAAAAAATTATTTTCATGTAAAGCCAGTAGTACAGAATCATTGATGAACCCTTCAGTACCAGTGCCACAGTGCCAGTTGCGGAGAGTGTAATTAAGTTTAATACTTGTTTATTATTTCACTAATTTTCAGGAGCTCTGCCTGTCAGATGGACCGACTTCTCAAACGAGCTTTTCAGTGATTACAAAGACGAACTTTTTCAAGAAACGCTGGAACAGGAAATGCTCTCTCCTTTTGAAAATAAGGACGATGACGTTGAAAGTAACGAAAACGCGTCTATCGAGAGCAGTAGTGATAATGGAGAAGGGAGCGGAAGTGGAGAGGGAAGCGGAGGTGGAGAAGGAAGCGGAAGTGAAGAAGGAAGTGAAAAAAAGAATGGAAGTGGAAGCGGAAGCGGACAAAAAAGGGAAAGTGGAGAAGGAAGTACAAGTGAAGGAAGTGGGAACAGAGAAGGAAGCGGAAATGGAGAAAGCGGAGGTGAAGACGAAAACGGCAGTACACCGGAAGAAAGTGGAAATGGCAGCGGAAGCGGTAGCGGAGAAGAAAGCGGCAGCGTTGAAGAAATAAGAAATGGAAATGGAGACGGAAATTCAGAAGGACGTAACAGTGGTCAAGAAAGTGGAAATGGTGAGGAGAGCGGAAGTGGTCTGATCATTGGAGAAGGGAGCATGTCTGTCGACGGGAATGGGGAAGAAAGTGGTTCTCAAGGAAGCAGAGAAGAAGGAAGCAACTCTGAGGAAGGAAGCGGCGAGGTGTTTAGCGGTTCAGGTGTCATTGTTGTTGACAATGGGCGTATAATGTTGGGTGGAGGTGTTATGCGCAAACCTACCTCTGAACCGACGGCTGGAGTAGATGATCCTTTTGCTGCTCTGTTAGAATTTATAAAAGAAATGGAAGCTTTGCCATCACACTAACAATGCGAAAAAAATGGGTAATTCTTTAACGACAACTATTTTTGCGCCATGTCGATCGGACATGCCAATGAATGGAACATTAAAATGAGAATAAACGGATCAATGACTGGCCCCATTGTTGGAAGGGGATGATCCCGAAGGGGGGGGGGGGGGAGCATAAATAACATATCAGAGAGAGAGAGAGAGAACTGTAATGTAAAATTTACAATCAGTTAATGTCCTTAGAAAGCCAAATCGGCAGTTTAATTCAAAGGGAAAATGTTGAAAAAGATTCCCAGACTGGAACTTGGGCACACAATAACAAGCTTAGCTAAGCTTACATATAATCAACATATAAATTAATTGTTGCTCAAGGTGCTGAGTAAAGGAGATGACTAGACAAATTAAGGATGTTGTGTTATTTGTGCACAAGGGTATATTTGGTGCAGCCTAGTACCCAGGCGTTCCCCTCCCGCTCAATTAATATTTGGCGCCAATTAATGACGTCATTGAACAACAGTACTTCCTCAGAATCAATCTCATTCCCAGAGTCCGCGTTACCCTTGTTCAGTGGAACGGGAAGCCCGTTCTGCTGGACAAGGTCGACGCGGACTCTGGGAACGGGATTGTCCCAGAATCAGTTTTCGCGGTTGTATTTGGTCGTATTTTCTATGGCATAAATTTCACATTTTATTTTCCACGAATCGCAAAACTAAGTTGACGCAAAAATTTACTCCAGCATAACTTTTCTCCGCGAAAATTCTCACATTCAATCCATACCTAGTCATCCACTTGGAACCTACCAGGTCAAGTATCGATGACAAACATTAAGGTCGGCACACACGATGCGACTAGTCCCTGCGACTAGTCCCTGCGACTAGTCCCTGCGACTAGTCGCATCGTGTGAACTGGCCATTTTTGCCACAAAATCTAGTCGCAGGGACCAAAATTTAGTCGCTGCGACTAGTCCCACGAATTCAAACTGGTTTGAATTTTTGGGACAAGTCCCTGCGACTAGTCCCACGTAACACTCCGTGTGAACCGTTCGTGGGACTAGTCCCTGCGACCAAATTAAAATAAACCAATCACAAATCGGTATCACATGCTCCCACAATTCCTTACGGACTCTGTTTCAAGATGGCGGAACACGTGGAGGAAGACGATGCTTGGAGTGTCACTTCCACCAGAATGCTGATTGAATTTTACAAAAAAAATCGACAACTGTGGGACAAAAATCATAAAGACAACAGTAACAATGTACAGAAGCGATTGCGTGACTTCAGGAATGTTTCCTCTCCGGGATTAAAAACCAGTTTTGAAATAATTTACACGAGTACTGAAGATCTTGATCGAATTTTCGTCGCGTTTTATTTCTGTATTGGCAACATCTAAAATAATTGGTAACAGTGCGTTATTTCTCGCTTCTATCCAAACTGAATCATAAACAATTCAAGTACTGAATAATTTCGCTGAACTACCTGCGGTTATAATAAGCTGATTTATTTCAATGCTACCTTGCTATTTTAATAATTTTGGTTTCTTAACAAAGCTGCAGAGTGAAACGAAGATAGCGTTTGCTCCCAGTTTTTGCTGCCTTTTTAAAGTTAGTCCCTGCGACTAGATTTTGAAGCAGTTCACACGATGCGACTGGTCCCTGCGACTAGTCGCAGGGACTACTTACAAGTTCACACGGTGCGACTAGTCCCTGCGACTGGTCCCTGCGGCTAGTCGCAGGGACTAGTCGCATCGTGTGTGCCGACCTTTACTGTCATGTATCAGGGACCGACAATGTTAGACCATTATTAATTTATGTACGCATTCGTTTCGGAGAGAGCAAATATTTTTTACATTGATGTAAATTTCCTTTCTAAAACAGTTGTTTATCACAGTCAATTCAAAGTTCAAACTTTGTAATCAAGTAATCGACTTTCTGTGAATCAGTCTCTCCATTAAACCAATTCGCAAAATTTAACTCCAGCTAAAAAATTCCATATCTGTTTCGAAAAAAAGAAGACAAAGCGAAGTTGAGAATTTTTGCTATTGCGCCTATAAATATTGTATTACCATCACCAATCGGGTAACGATAAAATACTGTAGCTGTACAGCAATCCACTGCATCCCACCGGTCCCCCCACCGGTCCCAACCCCGAAGCATCCCAGAAGAACTTGCGAATATCGCCCTGAGAGACTGGAAACCAATATATGTTTTACCGCGCAGAATTTTAAACATGGCGGATGTTTGATAACTGGTTCGATGTCAAGCTTTGGCGACGCTTTGTTATTTCACCGTTTATCCATACAGTTATCTAGGGAAGGGAGAGCCTAGAGAAGTAGAGTTTTGTGAAGACTAAAGCCACTTTGTTACCTATAACTCGTACATCAGCTCGTCTGTCATTCGAGAGTCTGAGCATTTGCTGGGCTTCATCAAAATGGACGAGCCTTCTTCAGAGCTCAAGAATCGCCATACGCTAAAGGTTGGTCTATTTTGTTCAAAAACAAGTTTAATATCGCTTTATAATCCTCTTGAGGCAAGTTCCGAACTGCAGCCAAAGATAGCCAATGCTGCGAGGCAAGGGCAAAGTCGACTATTTGGAATCGAACTAGGTTTGATAGCGCCTGTGTACATCATTGACTGTACGTTGGGGCGAATTTGTATTTTATATAAAAGAGCTTGGTATGGTTTTGTAAGTCAGACTCTATCGTGTTGATACGAGAATCGGTTGTCAAGTTATGTACTTCGGAGTTTGACTGAATTCTATCAACAGGGAACATGTCTGAAGAAATATATTCATGAAAATTTAAAGTTTGTAGACTTGCTACATGTAGCTACATGTACATACATGTAACTTCCTCAAACTTTAAAAGTAAAGCTTGATTTAAGGTGATTTAAGGTGGCTCCTAATAGTTTAAACATTCCCATAGTGATACATCTATGATATATTGTATATATCATACAGCTACACCAGTAAAGTTAAGAGAAAACGTTTAGTACAGGTTTGTAAACACTTAACCAATGAACAAATTTAGGTGGCTACGACATCAAAATTTGTTACCATGGCAACGTAAAAATAGGCCAAAAAGACCCCATTTTCAACCTTTTGAGGCTAATAACTTCAAAATTGCTCGGTGAAATTTTTTGATTTTTATATATTTTTGTCTTATAAACATAACAAACATTTGTGCCAATTTTGAAAAACATCTGTACATAGGATTCAGAGATATGTCATTTTTACATAAATTTAAGGTAGCTCTGAACTCCATGTACAGAATTTTTTAAAAAATTGTTAAAATGTTTCTCTTGCCAATTAAACAAAAATATAGCGAAAACAAAAACTTTCACCGTGTAGTTTATAAGTTATTAGCCTCAAATTGTCCAAAATAGCGTATTTTTTACCTCTTATCACGTTGCCATGGCAACGAATGATGGCGTCGTTTGGTTACCACTTTGTTGACTAATAAAAGATTTACTGGTTTCAAGTAAAAGATTTTTAGCCACACCATCGGGCTAGCTGTAATGGAATGCGAAAGACGAGAGGGCTGAACAATATGGAGCCACCTTAAAGTCTAGTTTTCATATGGGTGCTTACATGCCTGCAATAGCTGCCAGTACTACTATGCTTTGGATTTTACATAGCATTGCAGATGACTTATACAAATGTCTGGCTCAGAGATAAGAAGATATCCCAGTCTTTAGATTGAGCTCAACACAGGCATGTCAATGGATGCTTGCAAAAAAAATGCAACAACATCACCGGCAGCACTGCTGTGGTGCTACAGATTTCTAAATAAATGTTTACCCTTCTTTTGTCATGAAAGTGGTAAATTGCTGATAACCTGGGATTAACCTGTAATAAATTGGTCAAACTTAACTAGGGATGGTATAACAAGCATGCAGGCAGCATATGAAGACCAGACTTAATGAACACCCTGTTTTTATGGATGTAATGTGAAGCCCTGGTGAATAAGATTCACTAAACTGATTTGTCCCTTAATCAATATACACCTAAAGTGCTGTCTGATAATAGCTAATAGCTAATCGAAGGCCTTTGACCTTGTATCCGTAGTGGATATGTTGTGGTTCAATTTTATCCTTGGTTCAAATTTTATTTTCCTTTGTTTAAAACTCATTACCATGCAATACCATAGCCAAAAACAAAGAAAAATAAAATTTGAACCAAGGATAAAATTGAACTAAAACATGTATAAGAGAGGGGCCACTGGGGCCAGGCTCACTCCTTGTCAAAAATGTGTCTGATCTGAAGAACCCCATAGCTGTTATTATTCCTCCCCCCCTTCCCCACTTCATTGGCAGCTCAAAAGTTTTGGGCCCCCTGCTTATTACATGTAGTAGACTGGTCTGAATGGCAACTGAGCATGTCATTGTTCCTACTTGCTGAAGGCCGGAACAAGCTTCAATTTTTTTTCTCATTCTGTATTTTATATACTAGCCTGCTGGTATAGATGATTTTGATATTATCAAGCCAATCAGCAGAGGAGCATTTGGGTAAGTGAAGACATATTTCAATTTTTTTTTTTTTTTTTGGGGGGGGGGGGGGGGGGGTTGTGTTTGATGACCAACTGTTATTTGCAGCACTGAGTATATAATATATTTCATGGTGGTTGTGATTGTGGTAGTGCATTTATTTAGCTCAAATACCATGTCCTGTTCATGTTCAATTCAACATTTAATAAGGGGTAAGATTGGAGCGGTGGTCTACTGGTTAGCGTGTTGGACTTTCAACCCGAAGGTCGGTGGTTCAAGGCCTAGTCTCTGCCGTTGTGTTGTTTCCTTAGACGAGAAACTTTACTCCACATTGTCTCTCTTCTCCCAGGCGTATAAATGGGTACTGGCGACATATTGCTGGGAGGTAATCTGGTGAGGGAGGAGTAGTAATACTCTCAGTAACTTCATGCTACAGAAACTGGGTAATTAATCTCTGAAAGTAAATTGTGAGCCATTAGGCTTGTGAAGACTAACCCCCCTCCCCTTAAGATCAGAGCCTGTCAGCATGCAATGTCAGTAAATGTGCATAATTATGGCTGCCTCCATCCATCCATTCATGATCTTGCCCCACATGCAATATACAATGTACTGGTACGTGTTACATGTAAGTGAGCAGCAGCTGATTTATACATTGTAAATGATTGTACCCTGAGCTCAGCTCTACTTAATGTTAATATTAATTTGGCTTTATTTGTAATTTGTTATATGTCTTGCATGTTTATTTACCATTTAGGCAGGTTTTCCTTGCTCATAGAAGGGATAAAGACAAACAATTTTATGCCATAAAGGTTGTAAAGAAGACTGATGTTGTCAACAAAAACATGATTGAACAAGGTATGAGTATTTACTATTTTTTATGAATGGGGTTATCTCTAAGGGCCTGTTCATATGGAGAAAAGTTGTCCCACATAGGTGGGTCACCCACCCGAGCTACCCTGGGTGAGCCAGGTTTTCATTCTTTCGCTTACAAAATCTCAAAGTTGGCTCAGCTAGCCGGGTCACCCTCTTTCAATGGCAGGGTGACCTGGCTTGCCGAGCCAACGTTTTCTCAAATAAATGGTTTGGCTTGGCGAACCGAGCCAACTCGGTCAACTATACATGTACTAGATTATCTGGGCATACGCGGGCTAGTTTATCATCAATAAACAAAATGGTGGGACAGCTTTTGGCTCGGTCAGGCGGGACAACTTTTTTGTCATGCGAACGTTCGGTAAAGTTTTCCCGGGTGGGCGGGTGACCCTCCTACCCGGGACAACATTTCTCCATACAAACAGGCCCTAAAGCAATTAGTACACTGCAAAAGGCAGGATCAATTAAGTCACAAGCCTCAGAGAATGCCACAAGACCACAGCATCTGCACCTTCCATTACAATCTTCCAGTGTCTACACAGTTTCCAAGTGTGTGCCTCCATTGGATCAACCAGACACACCCAAGCTCATGGACAAAGATTTCACAGCAACTAATATCATTCATTTCAGATTTCTCTCTTTTAAGAATATTTTAATACTAACTTATTTATTTACAATATAACATTTCTTACAGTTGTGGCTGAAAGGGATGCTCTAGCAATCTCCAAAAGTCCTTATATTGTCAACTTGTTTTACTCCTTTCAGTCGAAGGACAGAATATTCCTGGTAAGTCTAAGAAATACATGTAACTTCTATTCTGATTAAAGTGTCCAAGGTATATGTTGTAGTCAATTTTTTATCTCAGTTAATTGTTTTTCCATTGTTTTTGGGTATGGTAATATATGCTAATGAATTTGAAACAAACAAAAAACAAAAATTAACTGAGATAAAAAATTAACTACAACATACATGTACATGTACCATGTATGGTAAATAATAAGTGAGAATTACCAGTCACTCTTGGGGGAAATGAGCCCAAATGTTTTGGGAGGGATTGGTGTTTAATTTGAATTTCAATCAATGAATATATGCATGTGTAGTCTTGTATATACATGGGGGATTGGAGGGAGGGGGGAGAGTTTTTAATGATAAGATAAATTATCAGTTCTTTCAATTGGTATTTGAATTGTTCCTTTGTTGGTTCAGGTAATGGAATACTTGATTGGCGGTGACTGCAAATCGTTGCTGCATAATCTGGGATATTTTGATGAGAACATGTCAAGAATTTATATAGCACAGGTATGTGTTCATGTATGCAGGGTACAATATATTAAATTATATGAAATGTTCAATAACAACAGGGAGACATGTACATTTGAATTTTGAAATTAATGATGTCACCAGCAAACACTCACAGGATTACAGATATTATTTAAGCTTAAGCGCTTAATAATAGATGTAGTTTTATAATTCAACACATTGATAACAAAGCACAGTTTGAAGAAAAATATCGAGGCCGGTCCGTCATTTTTGCATTCTGTTGTCAAAATGTGAAATTTACCTCCATCGTTGGATATATGTCATGTAGACATAGCGTATATCGATAACTTTTTTACCATAATTATTTGGGCAGTGTATCAATGTGTTGAATTATAATTTGTGATATATGCAGTTTTGAGTTTATGACCACCTATTTTCCTTGTGTAGCCTGCAACCTCAAACAGCCCTGCTATTATACTATGCTAGATCTTTTCTGCAAGTTCATTAATTTAATGTGCCTCTCAAAGGACAAATGTACATGCTGAATTGCATTGAAGTTTCTTTATTTTTTAAGTAATTCTTGGAATTTACATGTATCATTACATGTATTTTTTTATTCCTGCCAGGTTGTTTTGGCTTTGGAATACCTTCATAAGCATGGCATCATTCACAGGTATGATAAATGCAATGTGACTCATGCTAACAATTAGAAGAAGAGGGGAAGATCATGGCATGCTGCTTTTTTTGTGGGCATGCATAGTTGATGCAGGTTTCCAATCTTTATCTTTTACAGTGTACATTGTAAATTTGAGAGAAAAGCTAAATATTACATGCTTTTTTCAGTTAAGATGCATTTTTAAAGTTGACTGTTGTACAGCCATGTATTTATGAACAGTACGTGTACTCCAGTAGTACCCAAGATCTAATATTGTTTCTTCATATTTTCTTTTATGTACAAATCTACATAATATTCTATAGAGATCTCAAGCCAGACAATCTCCTCATTTCCAATGAAGGAAAGATAAAGTTAACAGATTTTGGATTGTCAAGATTAACTCTGGAAAGAAGTAAGTAACCTGCACTTTCACAACAGCCTTCCAATTATTGTCACTTCCAATTATTGAAACTTCATATCTGTAATTAGTGTTCTTTATATAATAAACTGCTTTTAGTGTTACTAACTTTTTATCATGGACGCCATTTCAGAGCCGAGTTTTATTGATGTCATGAGCACGCCTTCTGTGAACCAAAATGACAAATCTGGATCAAGTTTTTTCAGGACTCCAGGCCAAGTGATGTCACTGACTTCAAATTTAACCTTTGTACGTACATGTATTGATACATTCAGACTGCATTCAGTGTTTTTGTTAGGAAAAATATTCAGTTTTTGTCCGTCTTTTTCCCCTGCCATCGTAACACCCTGCATCTTAATTAACAATTATTGGATGAGGTTGAGCATGATAGCGATAATTATCAAGGCCAAAGTTTGTGTTATCTGCCGAAGCCGAAGGCTGAGGCGGATAACACAAACTGAGGCCTTGATAATTATCGCTATCATGCGAAAACCGAATCCAATAATTATTTTATTATGCATATTCCTGAGCTGCACTTGTAAAGACAAGAGCGCGCACAAAAAAGTGATCAGTGCACAGCAGTCAACTTGTAAGTAAACAACTTACGTCACTTCTGCATGCATAAAACTATTGTCTGTAGGTATGACGTCACGTCTGCATGCATAAAACTATTGTCTGTAGGTATGACGTAACAGAAACAGCAAGCAATAAATAGCTGCGTGCTTATAGCCAATCAAAATCGAGCTAGTGACACCAATGTATAATAAAAGATGTTCATAGTAGTGATGATTGAGATAGAGCCATGAGACGTATTGAAATCATCAGAAAGCAGAGTTCTTGCTAGGATTTTTCCTTTGCATGGAGGAGTAGTGGCAAGTAGTATACAAAAGGGTCCTCGGTTACCTACACGTAGCCTGAACTTAAGCTGTCGCTTCTAGTCGCCAACACCCTAGATGGTCTCTCCGGAGTTAGCGAAATGGCCCTTATCGTAGATGAGTACGCCACGCCAACATATCAGCGGTTTCTCGCTTTCTTGACCCTATAGCCTCGTTTTGATGTTTATGAGAACCTCTGACGACGATGAGCGCAAACATCAAAACGAGACTATAGGGTCAAGAAAGCGAGAAACCGCTGATATGTTGGCGTGGCGTACTCATCTACGATAAGGGCCATTCAGGCATGTATTACACCTATCTATTGCTTTTAATAAAGCCCAACAGAATAAGATTGAGCTCACAGAATTACGAGGAAGTTGCAAATTGTCTAGCTTTCTTATTATTTTTCGTCGTTTGATCCCCAGTCCCTCTCTGCTGTGAAGCCAGCCAACAGGTCAAGACTGAACAGCAGCTGCGTGGCATTACAGCAGCACATGGAAACCACGCCCATATCACGTGAATCCCCACTCTGTCACATCGAAAGAGTTCCCAGTGCCACGCCCAAAGGAATTATAAAACTGGATCAAACCCCTCTCGTTTCAACGGCCGGTGAGCTTATCTAGAAATACATGTTTCTCTTATTTATAATTTAGTGCGGCTGAAACTCGCTAGGAATCGGGTTAACACAAGTTTCTGAATTCTTCTGAACACCTCGCTTCTTCTCGTGTTTGCATCAAGAATACATAAGCACGCAGGCCATTTTCTATTTCAACTAAATGTTTGGAGTTTCTCTCCCTTGGAGCCCCCTTTTACGAACACCAAATTGCAGTCTCGAACCTGTCCCTATAACAAGAGTGTTTTCGTCAACTCAATCAAGTACACCTCCTTGAGATTTATTGCACTCGCGAAGATTTGCGCAGCCAAGTATATAAATACGATTAAACTGTCGAGTCATATTTTGTATGGATTAATTAAACGTTCATTAAACGTTCATTTTTTTTACCTCCGCAGGTCAAGGCACAAAGAAAAGAACTCAATTTTGTCCTAAAATCAGTCAACGAATATTTAACATCGACGGCACTCCAGAATCGCCGTTAGTTTCAGGTGTTCCAGTGCACAAGAACGTAAGAAACAGATCGCCAGAGGAAGAGAATCTGCTGCCAGCTTGCAAGAGAGCTCGCCATTCAGGCCTCACCACTGAGATAGATGCTCTTACTCTTTTGGACATTCGAGAGGACACTTCGAGGGAACCTCTACAGGAGATTTGTGCTGATACTCCTCAAAGGCCGTTAGAAAAGCGGGCCGTTAGTTTCTTGCTGAATTCCATGCCTTCTAACGCTTTCTTGGCAAGTTCACCTTGCAGTAGTCACAAGACCCAAAGTCCTATGGAATGTCAATACGAAAGTCCTCGCTCGAAGTGCGATGAAACGAGCCCCAAGGATGCTCAAGAAATCCTTACTCCTCCGAACCCATCAGGCTGCGCACCAACGACTCTTTTTTCCAGTCCACGCAAGAGAACCGGGACGATCATGGAGTTTTTGAAGGAGAAAGGACAAGTAACCCCAGCGAATCACGAGGGCCCTGAGAAAAAGCGAGCCATGATTACTTTGACCCCTTTAACGTCTGTGACCCGTGGAATTATGTCCACCGAGGTGCCGTTTACTTCGGGTTATGTGAGCGGAACAAACAGTGAAACGGGAAGCGATCTCGATAATGGATCTCCCGGATCTGAGTCGAGGCTGTTTGGAGGCTGTAAATTGGCAGGGAATCATGATAACACAAGTATAGGTGCTGCTCAGGATACAAGTGGAAGTTCAGGCTTTAACGAAAGTCCCGAGAACTGGCCGGGTCAGACTTCATCTCTGGACAAAAAGTATCCAGCTCTTTGTTGCACTCCAAGTTCATCGAAACTCGAAGTTTCTGATGAGATTATGCAGACAGTTGGTGAAAAAAGAAGTAGCTTTTCTGAAAGGCGTGAAAGTGGAGTCACATTTCTACCACCGTCGCCTACGATCGCCGCAACGCCTGATTCGTGTCACTCTGTTTCGCGCGAAAGGAGCATGACTATTGAGAACGTATGCGAATTGACTGCTGGCCCAACGGGAGACAATTCCTTCGATGGAGAGGTTTTTGTTAAATTCACTGAACCTTACGAAGCTGTTGATGGAAATTCGAGCCTTGGATCTTCTCTTACTCGCTCACGGTGTCTCACTATTCCCTTTGAGAACGACTGTGACAAAGAACATGCACCCTGTACCTTCGAGGAGGAAAACTCAAAACCGACGCGAGACTCTCGCATGGACATCAGCTTGCCCCTCACTGTGGAATCGCCGATGGATGTTACGTTTAAAAGTCGCGCAAGCTCTAAAGGCACTCCGGGCCAAATGGAGGTGTCCCAACAGTGGCACCATACCTCGGCCCCAACTATGCGTACCCCTTTTCGGACCCCGAAGTCTTGTCGCCGTGGCAACCGTCCCCACGCTTCGCCTCCCAAGAACAGGATTCTGGGAACTCCAGACTACCTTGCACCGGAAATTCTTCTGGGACATGAGCATAGTAAGTTTGTGATTAAGAAGTATTGTAGAGATGGAGGGGAGACTCAAAATAAAGGTTGGAAACAGAGTTGGAACTTATGACTTTCGGAAGCAGGTCGGACGCACTAAACAACTCAGCTACTGGGAGACTCGCTCGTAACGTTCATATGCGACACTAGACTGTGAGCAGTCTCTTATTTTTCTTTTAGTTAGTTGAGCGAACGCGAATGCGAGCGCCGAACGCGCGAGTCGCGAGGAACAAGGGGTCTGACGGCCTCATTCCTCGCGGCTTCGCCGCTCGCTCACTCGACTAACTAAAAGAAAAACAAAAGACTGCTCGCAGTCTAATGCGACACGCGTCCAGCATAGTTCTAGGGTCAGCGATGCGAAAAGTGTCCTGTGTGATGTTAAAGAAAGAAATTAAAGATGGTAATTTTTAAGCTCGGTCATGAAATAAGCCAGCATGGGACAGAAACAAATCTGAGTCTCGAACCCATGAACTTACGGAAACCGGTACGACACTACTGGGAGACTCGTACAAAGCTAAGTCATTTACTACTATTTGGTATATCTATGATCCTTAATTTTCTTTCCTCTCAGCTCCAGCAGTGGACTGGTGGTCGCTTGGCGTTTGTTTGTATGAATTTCTTACTGGAGTTCCACCATTTAATGACGACACCCCAGAGCTGGTCTTCAGCCACATCATAGAAAGAGGTGAGGTGCTTAGTCGCGACGTGCGCGTCCTTATTTGGTCGGTTCACGTTAAGTTCGGTTAAAAAAGGTTTTACGCATTGACCATATTAGCAATTTTATTTATGATTTGTGACAAAGCAACAAAGCCTCGAACGGCATTGACTCAAAATGTTCATGGCGTACATCATCTCACGATCACAATTTTTCGTCCATGAGTAATGTGTATGTACGCGTTTTTAACTACCGGTACATTTTTTTCCAGGCGAATAAATTTAACTCAAAGATGGATGATTTTTGCACTAAAATTATGCAATGAAAAAGATATAGGTCACCGTACTCTACTAGCAGAAAACATCCACTCATTTATTCGGCGAATTAGCTCAAAGCTCAAATCGTTAGATCCGGAATATGGGAGCTAATGACATAGTCTAACTTCCGCTAACGGTTAGAGCCACACCCATTTTTAACCTCCCGTAAGCGGACGCTGTTCTAAGTGAACACTTGAAATTGTTTCCATATGATTGCTACGATCGCTGCGATCGCTGAAAAAACGTTCAGCGCTTAGAGTGAAATGGACTAAGTCACTCTCCAGCGATCGTAGCGATTATGTTAAAAGTATGGAGAGTGGCTTAGTCCATTTCGCTACAAGCGCTGAACTTTATTTCAGCGATCGCAGCGATCATATGGAAACCAGGCTTTAGGGTGTCCACTTACGATACGTTCCATTGTCTTACTTGTTGTTTAGAGTTGCTGTGGCCTGAAGGAGACGAGGCATTGTCTGAAAGTGCTGTTGGAGCCGTGGAAAAAATCCTTACTCTCCAAGCAGAGCACAGACCTGGAGCATTAGGTATTTTTAACAGGCCTTCAAAGTCTTCAGTGATTTATCTTGTTTGAGAAATTTCGAAGAGTTCAATTAACATACTGCTGATAAAGTTTAGTAACCGAAGAAATCATTCTGCTTCAATTTTAATGAATACTTTAAAATTGTAGATTGCTTTGTAAAACGATGGTGATGGTGATAAGAGATTACAAGCTCACAACGCAAAGAATCAGTGTAGGCCAGACCGATCAGTATAAAAAAAATCCCATCCTCGGATAGGCTTTAACTTGAGTCTGCAGTGTGGATGAAATCCAAAAGTGTGACATTGAAATGAAAGCTATCGTGCAGTTATTTCCTGTGGTACTGTTTATAGTGCTGTACAAGGTGGTGCTAACTTATGAGTCTGAGGATATAAAATCGTAAAGTGTGACCATTCAAATGAACGCTATTTCGCAGTACCTTCCTGTGGTGCTGTTTATTATGCTGTACAAGGTGGTTCTAACTTTTGAGTCTGTGAATGAAATCCTAAAGTGTGACCATTCAAATGAAAGCTATTGAGCAGTACTTTCCTGTGGTGCTGTTTATAATGCTGTATAAGGTGGTTCTAAAGTTTGAGTCCATTGTAACCATGAGAAGTCAAAGGAACAACGTGCATCTAAAAACCTATTAATTATGTTTCATCTTTTTTCAGAAATTGAAAGACTTACGTTCTTTTCAAATGTTAATTGGTCGTCCATTGACAGCCATCCTCCGCCATTTGTCCCTCGGCCAGATGACATAACTGACACCACATATTTTGATGGTAAGGCCAAGTCCCTTAAAAATGACAGGATTACACGCGTGCTACTTCATATGTGACAGAATTATGTGTGTTATGGTGAACTTTTATGGATAAGGACACTTTGTGATGCTTATCATGGTTTGGCGTGGTGCCCTTTTCGTACCATACAGTGTACCTGTATTTTCTAAGTTGCCTTCCACAGTGTTCTCATTAGCAAAGTCAAGATCAATCGCCCTGTAACAATATTTTCCGTGTATCCCTGTTTCCAGGTCTTTATTATACAGAATATTTTGCCTATCCACACCCAATGCCAATACCAGGGCCCACGAAGGTATTCCATCCAAAATTTGCCTGTATGTTTCTGTGTCTCTTCGCAATCTTTTGCTTGGGTTATTTTGCTTTTAGTCCAAACATCAATGAATAATTTCTCCACTCCAACGCCATTACCCCATTCCTCCAGCAAACACCCCCCCCCCCCCCACCTCCCCCTTCCCCTTCTCCTTCTCCCCGTTCGCTTGCGTCTCTCCGAACCCGCGTTGCAACGCGTTTATTGCGTTTTTTTTTTCTTTTTACTTGCAGCTCGAAACACAATACAGAATCTACGCCTGTCTTCCTTTAGTCACTGAGGAGAAATGCTGAGGACAAAATTATATCTGTTGACTGGTTTGGTCATAATTTCGATTAATTCCGTTTAATGCCATTCTTTTCTTTTTCTATCCCTTTGCCGGTCCAGTTGTATTTATGTTTATCTATCTGTCATGTGCAATTCATGTAAACTGCAGCCGCTAACGTCTGTTTCTTTACATAATACATGGGCGGAAGTGTTTAATTTCAAGCCCAAGTTACTATCCAGGTGACATCTGAATGTCGAATGTTGATTTTAAGGGCTCACGGACGGATTTCTCGCGCGTTGCGTGAGAAAACGAAATGCCTGCGTCATTCCGGTGAATGACGCAGGCATTTCGGCAGCCAATCAGAAAAACCCCGCGAGAACCCACTAAAGCACAGATCTCTGGTCAGACGAATAGCGCATGCGTTGATAAAATGACTTCTGGTTCAACCTCGTTCCCAGTACCCTCGTTTCAGATTGCTTCCGGTTTGCAGAAAAATCCTAAATTCTTGGCGGTCTCTAACTTGTTTCATTATTTTTCAATGTTGCATTTATCTAACCTGGATATGGAATATAACTAAGTATGCGTCTATTGAAATCATTTTCAATGCAATTTTTATTGACAAATCAATATTTTAAATCTCTCTAAAAAATCTATTTTTCAAATTGAAACAAAATCCATATTTACGATGATGGGAAAATGAATAAATACCATAACACCGTCAACGATTTTCCGATAAAATGCGACACATCAAATATTTTAGACTTTTCCGTTATTGGTCACGTGATCATGGGCGTGGCTCAATGACGTCATTTTGGGGTTTAGGACTGAGTTGAAGATTTGACCGTATGTAAACGATTAAAATTAATAAAAATAAATAGCCGTTACTGTCCCTAGCAACGGGTACGAAAATATGCGTCAGTGAGCCCTTAAGACGTTATTTTTGCTTCTCATCGCTGACCAAATTAAAACGAAATCCATACTTACGATGATGGGAAAATGAATAAATACCATAACACCGTCAACGATTTTCCGATAAAATGCGACACATCAAAAATTTTAGACTTTTTCGTTATTGGTCACGTGATCATGGGCGTGGCTCAATGACGTTATTTTGGGGTTTAGGACTGAGTTGAAGATTTGACCGTATGTAAACGATTAAAATTAATAAAAATAAATAGCCATTACTGTCCCTAGCAACGGGTCCGAAAATATACGTCAGTGAGCCCTTAAGACGTTATTTTTGCTTCTCATCGCTGACCGACACCCTTCATTTGAGATTCGTGGCTAGGCGTGTTCATGTCGTGTTTTGACTTTTCAGTTTGCAACCATTCCCTGAGGATTTAAAAGGCAAAAGCGCAGCGGCCATGCTGGTGGACGGAACAAAAGAAAATAAGAGAAGCGAATGACAAATGGTTGTGCCTAAATCATACTGTCCAGAAGGACGACGGACACCTTATTGAGACTTATATAACGTAATGTCGACACTTATAATTTTATTTTCAATACATTTTTTAATTGCAAAAAAGAAAATCTAAACTCCCCACTCAGGATTGAACCTGTGACCTGCTAAGCTTAGGCTTACATAGCTTACCGTACCACTGTACCACCTAGCTTCTCGGGTTGCTTAGTCTTAAATTTAACTATGTAAACTGCTACCCCTAACCTCAACTGAACGCGAACCAGTTACTCCGTTATATAAGTCTCGATAAGGTGTCCGACGTCCTTCTGGACGGTATGATTTGGGCTTGACCATGACAAATCTTTTGTTTCGTGCACCAGCGTGACTTCAGGTGAAAACGTCATATTTCAACAATTGCTGACAGCGTCCTTTAGGAGTTTCGTCCGCTCAACAGCAGTTGCTCAGTCCTCATCGCGGACCAAAAGCCGTCTTTTGACATTCGTGGCTAGCATGTTCACGTGGTGTTTGGTTTTTCGGAGTATTTCAAAAATTGCTGACAGAGTCCTTTAGTTGAACTTTCACAACGAACGCGAAATTGCACACCTTACAAATTAACTGTAAGAGCCAATCGGAAAGAACCTAAGCCCAGGAAGATTCTGGTCACGTGGTCATTTTGTGGGTCGCGGAAGAAAGCAATGCGACAATACGTTTATTGCGCTAGTTTATGTGAAATACAATGTGAAATAACAAGTAATTTATTGGATAGTGTATTTATAATTTGTATAAAAGTCACTTAAGGTAATTTTCTTTTTATATTCAATTACATGTATTGTTGTCTGCGACAATTACCCTGCATATTCCATCAAGGAGCAGCTAATAAACATTATAAACATCTTATTCTATGTCGTGTTTGGTTATAATGCTGTACACGGTGGGTTAAACTTTTGAGTCTGTTTTGGGGCAATCAGGGGCGGGCATAGAACATTGAGGAAAAGAAGAATGGTTAATGTAGAGCATAGATACGAGCATGCGACAAAGAAAAAACTCTTACATGTAAGACAATGTTACACTGGCAATCGTCCGTGCAACTTGTCTCGCGGCGCCTCAATCTGCTACGTTGCAGCTACATGAAGAGTGGGTGTACATAAGGCAACGTGTCGTGAAACTTGTCCCGCAACATTGATCGTAAAGAACTGGGGCGCATGTAGGCATGTGCAGTATGTTGCCACGCGATCAAGTTGCACAAGTTGCTTCAACCGTTGCAGCAAGTAGAACTCCATTCTTTCTGCAACGGTTTCTGCAACTTGCTCGGCGACGATTTTTTCGGTTACAAGGTATATTTCACTGTGCAGTGTCTCTTGTAACTTGCACGGTCTAACTCCGAATTTAGTCCCAAACGGGAGTCCAACCCATGACCTCACGAGAATCTCTCCGAACACCACTAATCTCTGAATATTGAGTCAAAGTCTGAACTAAATTTATCTTGCACATCGTTTGTTTCGAGCCTAATATGTCGTGTTTTCATCATTTTCGCCAGGAGCTTGCTTTGAACTTGCTTTGTTATCTTGAGATAGGAAGAAAACTGAAGACGCCAAAAGGAATGAAAGCAAAGAAGGATTAAAGGCCCACCTTCACCCAAAAGTCGTTGCGGTCGTTTGTTTTTGTTTTGAAATGCTCCATTGTTCATATTCATGATCTGATTTGGCTACACGCATTCAAGCATGTATTTCGCGTTACACGAAATTCAGCACAGAAAGAGATCACGGCGCGCACAGCATTTTGGGTGAAGGTGGGCCTTTAACTAACAAGAGGCTGCAAGCAGCCTATACTCATGCGCATGCGTACGAAAGTTTTATGATATATTTTAAACATGATAGGAAGATGTCCGATATGAAGAAGAGTTACTCCTTTCATTCAGTTATCGTTCCTGCAAACTGCGTTCTTAACTATTGAATGTTTTGTAAATGAAGGCTGTACCACAATGAAGCCAGTGATTGTTCTACATCTTTATATATACCTAACGTGAACATTAGTAATGCAAGTAGGGTTGTAGGAGATGCTGTCGTGACACTTCAGTACCGCTGTTTTACCGGAAGTGGGAGTAGCCGGAAGTCACTAAACAGGAAGTCTATGAACCGGAAGTGCCAATTTAAAATATGCGTGCTAAATTTGCATGCAAAATCGTGACACCAAAAAAAAAATAATAATAATAATAAAAAGAAAAACAGAGCCCATTTTATAACTCATGCCGCTACGCGCATGAATAAAAAGACAAAATAACGGCCAGTTTTTCAAGCGATGATAATTTGTAGGCTCGAAGTTTATATAATCCGGATATATGATAAAGCATAACGCAAGCACATGAACGCAGACATGACAAAAGCCTATAAAAGGCCTTTGAATGAAAACAACAACCCAAGTAAATGTATAAATTGGGAGGAGAAATTCACGTAATTTAGCTAACACGGGGAAGAGTGTTTCATCAGGATTTCCAAATACCTAGAGGTGAATTGGAAAAACCGAGGCGCAGCCAAGCCGACTTCGAGGTGTGTGGATACCTGATTAAACACTGTTGAGGAGTATTTTTTAGATATTTTGTGATTCCATTTTACGAGTTTTGCATTTTCTATATTTGACATAAGTTGAGAGTTCAAGGTCTACGAAAATAACTTAGGGCGCATTCCATTGGGAAATCCGGATTTCCGATTTCCCATTGTTCATGGAAATCCATCGCGGAGAAGGATTTCGGTGCGTCGAAATCCGTTTTCGGATTTTGCGTTTTATTGGGAAATCCGAAAACGGATTTCCCAATGGAATGCACCCTCAGTTAACAAGCTACACTGGTGAAACGTGACTTTGTACATCAGTACTTGCACAGTCATGTCAAGACCAGTCCGTAACTAGGCAACGCGCACGTGCCAGGGTGTATAAAAGTACAACATGAGCTGAAACACGTTCTCGACTACAAATTATGCAACCTAGAAATTTCCCCACGAGAAAGTTCTAAAACATAATCCCTCCGCTTTTGTTTGCTACCAGTGGGCCACTTTTGCCTGGCTAACTTAATTACTTTTTCTCTTAACACGTAAACAACTTTTGTCTTGTTAATCCAGCTAAACTAATTAATGAAGTTGTTTTGATCGTACAAGGCCAAGCGCGTTGCACAGTCAATAGTCCAGTTGTCTCTGTTAGTTCGTGTGTAACTTAATTTAAAACACCATAAGTCATTATGAAGTCTTAAGTTATCTTTGCCGATTTGCCAGCAAGAACTGTGCAACTTGTGTTTCCATTTACGACAGGAACACTGAACACTTTAATTAGTTGTTTACAGGTAGTTATGCTAATCTAGGTCGGCGTCCTTCTTCACAAAGCTTTTGTTATCTAAATAGTGTAATCACAGATCACGTCCCGAAAAGTAAAGCGCACTTACTCCAGTAACCACGTAGTGATTGGTATCAAAATACGTTCGATTGAAGTTAACTTTCGTTACTTCAGTATTTCACCGTTGAGTTGCAGTTACTTTAGGTTTTATTAGCGAAACCCAAAATAGCGGCGGTAATCCCTCAAAGAACGCCGTTGTTTCTATGAACACAAAGACACTTGAATAGTCGCTAGGTTTCGACCAATCACAGCGGGTTGCTGGGGACTTGAATACGCTCTACTTTAGCGTGGGAAAAGTTCAGTTGAACAGGCTCAACAACCCCTGCCGTTTCAAAATCATTCCTTTAAGTCAGAAACGTCCCTCAACTCTTTCGAGTGCAAGATATAGCTTCTCAAACTGATCATTTAATACAGAGAAAAGGTTAAGGAATAAAATCGTCAAAATCTATGCTAATTAGCCCAAATTATACCGTCCATAAGGACGTCGGACACCTTATTGAGACTTATATAACGGAGTAACTGGTTAGCTTTTAGTTGAGGTTAGGTGTAGCAGTTTATATAGTTTAATTTAGAAGCAACCCGAGAAGCTAGATGGTACAGTGGTACGGCAGGCTATGTAAGCCTAAGCCTAGCTGAGGTCACAGGTTCAATCCTGAGTGGGGATTTTAGATTTTCTTTTTTACACTTAAACATTGATTGAAAATAAAATTCTTGGTAGATTCTGCATGTACCGGTCACATATTACTTAAAACAAAAGTAACAAAGAACGACAATAATACAAATGCAAAACAAGACCAAAAATACAATACCCCACAAACAATAGAAGACAATGAGTGGTTCATGGATACCGGTACATGCAGAAAGACCCAAATTCTTTGTGTCGACATCACGTTATATAAATCTCAATAAGGTGTCCGACGTCCTTCTGGACGGTATGATTTAGGCACAACCCTGTCACACCTATGATATTTCTGTCCAAACTTGATGAATCATTGACGAGTTCGAGAATCGTACATCTTTAATACCTTATTCTCACTAAATTTCGCGATTTTCGCATTTTGGAAAAAATCGCGAAAAAAGTGAGCGCGAAAATTAACATCGCGAAATTTAATACCATATTATACTGTATAAGAAAATAATGCATAAATTATTAAGGTTGAGGAGATCTCGGCGCTTTGACTCAGGAACCTCAACGTTGACCACGCCACCTCGTAAAAGTAGACAGCGTGTACCTCTTGATATTTCTATATATCTATTTTGTGAACATTCGTTTGGGGCTTGGGAGATGAAAGAAATGGAAAAATCGCGAAATTAAATACCCTTTTGTTTACTTTTTTCCTGGAATCGCGAAAATTTATACTCGCGAAATACAGCTCCCGAATTTTCGCGAAATTAAGTACGCGCGAAAATTGGTAAGAATTAGGTATCTGGTATTCGTGAGGAATTACCTCGACATCAGCACATACTTGGTGGTTAACCAAGGGGCAAAGTCTGGGCACTTTTTCCGGGACTCCGAACTCCTGAGAGCACTAAGTAAGCTTCAAAACGAAAACAAAAACGGTAGAAAAGACGCGCGTGGGGGAAATCCGTGGGAACTGTGTACAGAGCCTATCTTTTCCCAGGGAGCGGGGATGGGATTGATCCTCTCCAGGAGTACGTCGACCCACGATCATAGCTCTTCAATTCCCCCCCCCCTCCCCCCCCCCCTCCCCCCCCCCTCCCCCCACACCCTCACTTGCGAGTGCAAGGCCGGAAATAAGGCAATTTTACGAAATATAGGTAGTATTTTTGCGGAAGGCGCTTATATTCTTTATTACATTCAGGATTTATTTATTACTTTTGTGTAAAACTAGACAAAATAATCACTGTTATTTACATTAGGTTATAGAATAAGCGTGATGAAAAAACTTAATGTTTAGATAATGTAGGGAAATGTCCACAATTAATTGCGGTAGGTTATGAGTATCATTTTGTATTTCTTGAAATAGACAGGAAGAAGTCAATGACAAGTTGTCTCAGAGTAGAAATCGATATTGTTTCGCTTCAGTTTTTTGCAAATGTAAATCACTGGTTTAAATTTTAAAATGTCTTTACAACGCAAATACTGTAAACAGAATGACAAACGTTTTCCTCAAAAACTGGACATTTCTACTTAATGGATTTTCATTATATAAATCTTAAGCTACATGTAGCAGATGCTTTAGCTGAACGAGTATGAAAAAGTCGATGGGTTCATAAACATGTCGATCGCTAAAGCGCCGGGTTTATCAACATTGAAATTCCCAGTGATAAAATAAATGCAATGTAAAGACTTTATGTATGAAGAATAATGAAAACTGATCATTAGCTTGGCGATCTTGTCTTGATCGACTACCAAACTCTCCAAAGTAACATTGAAGCAAATGTTTAGTAGTCAAAGAGGAGAATTGCTATTCAAAGCTCGGATTCGAAACCATGATGAAATGATATTATCGAAAAACTTTTGTCGGCTTGTTATCAACAAAAGCAAGTTAATATTCAATATCCTTAGAAATTATAAGGCCGAATCACAATCATTGCTGTTACAGCAAAGACACCGCTTTTATTACCTTCTTTAGCGGCACGCGCAGAAAATACGTGATTTGTTTTTTAATGCATTTCCGTCGACTTTGCTTTGTTACATTCTCAGACGGTTTAGATACTAGAAGTCATGGTATAGAGAGTTGCGGCAGCCTCGGGTCTTCACTTTGGCGTAAGTAAAAGCATTCATTTGCAAATGTTGTTTTGCCTTGTTTTATTCAAATCTATTGTTATTTTGTCTACGTTTTGCTGATTGTCATCCGTTGTTCATATCTCATTTTGTTTAGATACATATATATGTTAAAATCCATCAACTGCATTTACAGTCATTTTTTGCAGGCAGCATTGGTACAAGGCAGTGAAGTAATAAAGTTTGTAGTCAGCCCATCACCAGATTTTGTCAGGATCTGAGAGACTTGTCGGCTGCAGTGAACAAGATAAAAAGGTTAGACTAATATACTCATTTTAATTTCATTTCCAGTTGAAAGTTTTACTTCCAATATACCCTGGTTAAACTCGATTATCGTCAATGCAAGTTTTGCAGTTTTGATTTGATGTCTGATCCCTTCCCTTTTTATAAATTTGCTATTCAAGAAAATATGTTATTCTTCAGCGCTGAAAAGTCCGTAATCCTCACAATGAGCAGGTGAAAATCTTTTTTTTTTTTACTCTTCACAATTTCAACATTTTCTACCACAGGTACCCCAAGCTCAAGTTATGTTTACATGTTGTAATTTGAACGTCGTGGTAACTGTTGCGTAATAGCGAAATTATAAGGATTTGTATGGGGAAAATTCGGTTCGAATTGAGCGTAAAATTAGGAACGATATTTAAATAAAACTGGCTCACCTGAACTTCTTTGTGTGTTTACTTGTGTCTTGAGTGGTTTTGGGGTCCATTAGAAGCGATTCCAGCGAGTTTGAGTTCAACTGTTTCTTCCTCCCTAAAAGAGAGACAAGGTAGGGGACTTCGCTCAACGAGCCGATTGGATCCACCGAAGGAAATCGGCCGTAAATTCGCTCCATCGCCTCCAATCGCCTCGAGATTCCACATGGGGCAAGTTCCATACATTGTTTAAACAATGCTTTCCTTCGTCGGGCACAAACGTCCGCCGCGCGGGAATTTCAGCTCCTAAAACTCAAACACTTTTCCGTTGAGACCCGTAGAAACGTGCGTGGGTCGTATGAACCGTGCACCGAACGTTTGAAATTGGCTTAGCGACCCGGCCTTTCGGTTCAAATTACCTACACACCCGGTGGGCGACGGGCTTATGTTACCAAAGACAATAATATCCTCCCTCAGGGCCCTGCCAAGAACGGTTTGTCACCATTGTGTCCCATTCACCAATCAGAGCGCGGCAGATCCGCAACTCAAAATTTAAAATGAGGATTTGCTAACGCTATTTTGTCATTCGGGACACGAAAAATGCTTTCTAATCATCCGGAGAACAGTCAAGACGGCGAAATACCAAAACCAAAACCAGTCAAAGCGTCCGGATATTTGCCAGAGTGGAAATTATGGTGAGTATATGATTTTAATATTGTGCAGACAAAATACAGGATGTCGAAATTTGAAAAAAAATTGTGAAATTGCCACAACGGTCACGCTGCTGTTTATATCTGCTTATATCTGCGATCTTTTATCTCCCCTTATTTAGCTTACATGTTTATAATTTTACGTGATGTATTCAAAACCTGTTAAGAAGCAACTTGCTCTAATTCAGGGCCAAATCTCTGCGTATCTTTTGAAACAAAATGCCAGACTGATTGCCTCTGCAAAATGCCACGTATAAACGTTTGTGTGGAAACTCACTTCCATTGAAATCATGAACATGCTTCAAAATGTATTTATATTATTTACAATGTTCCATAGGGTACTTGGCAATTACGAACACGCACAGGATGGAATCGTACTTGTAAACGACATCGTTAAGCATTCCGAGGACGCAAAAGAAAATGTTTCTGTAAAAAAAATATCCCGCCAAGCCCTGGGGTGGATAATCAACGATTTGTTTGGCGATAAACGTTTATACGTGGCATTTTGCAGAGGCAATCAGTCTGGCATTTTGTTTCAAAAGATACGCAGAGATTTGGCCCTGAATTAGAGCAAGTTGCTTCTTAACAGGTTTTGAATACATCACGTAAAATTATAAACATGTAAGCTAAATAAGGGGAGATAAAAGATCGCAGATATAAGCAGATATAAACAGCAGCGTGACCGTTGTGGCAATTTCACAATTTTTTTTCAAATTTCGACATCCTGTATTTTGTCTGCACAATATTAAAATCATATACTCACCATAATTTCCACTCTGGCAAATATCCGGACGCTTTGACTGGTTTTGGTTTTGGTATTTCGCCGTCTTGACTGTTCTCCGGATGATTAGAAAGCATTTTTCGTGTCCCGAATGACAAAATAGCGTTAGCAAATCCTCATTTTAAATTTTGAGTTGCGGATCTGCCGCGCTCTGATTGGTGAATGGGACACAATGGTGACAAACCGTTCTTGGCAGGGCCCTGAGGGAGGATATTATTGTCTTTGGTAACATAAGCCCGTCGCCCACCGGGTGTGTAGGTAATTTGAACCGAAAGGCCGGGTCGCTAAGCCAATTTCAAACGTTCGGTGCACGGTTCATACGACCCACGCACGTTTCTACGGGTCTCAACGGAAAAGTGTTTGAGTTTTAGGAGCTGAAATTCCCGCGCGGCGGACGTTTGTGCCCGACGAAGGAAAGCATTGTTTAAACAATGTATGGAACTTGCCCCATGTGGAATCTCGAGGCGATTGGAGGCGATGGAGCGAATTTACGGCCGATTTCCTTCGGTGGATCCAATCGGCTCGTTGAGCGAAGTCCCCTACCTTGTCTCTCTTTTAGGGAGGAAGAAACAGTTGAACTCAAACTCGCTGGAATCGCTTCTAATGGACCCCAAAACCACTCAAGACACAAGTAAACACACAAAGAAGTTCAGGTGAGCCAGTTTTATTTAAATATCGTTCCTAATTTTACGCTCAATTCGAACCGAATTTTCCCCATACAAATCCTTATAATTTCGCTATTACGCAACAGTTACCACGACGTTCAAATTACAACATGTAAACATAACTCGAGCTTGGGGTACCTGTGTTTTCTACTATGCGAATTGCTGACATACAGTCAGCAATTTGAATAAACCATGTTACTTCCCTGAATCAACAGGAGGAACAAGACAAAAGAGTCTTGCCGTCAAGAAGACCGTCATACACGATGGCAATAAATAGATGCAACTATATAATGGATGCAACAACTAAAAGGAAAATACAATGTAAAGGAACTGAGATTTAAAGGATAAGATTTAGTAAATGCACAATCTAGAAATAGTTATAGCTCTACCTTAGTGAAAGCGTGTTATTAGATCTATAACATAAATTAGTATGTAAAAAAAAGCTTTAATATACATGAAGAGCGAAGGAGCGATGAATTAACAGCCCTATTTAAAATATGTTTTGAAAACCAGTTTTGAATTAAGAGTTATTTTGCCCGCGCAGTAGCAAAATTTAGAACTTTAGAATATCAGTCCATGATTCTATGTTTATCATAGTATTAACAAATTTTGCAAACTGCGGAAACTGAGCAAATAGAAAAGGAGGAAAAGTACTTGAGACTGACAAACACTGTCATTTCTGGACCGCATTGGTCACGGATTTCATACCCTTTTTTGCATAAGAGAAATAAAATGAACCTGTTAAAGGAAAAATACCGGCGCAACGCGGATCAGTTAGAAACATATTGCAATTTTTTTTAGATTTAAAAGAAATAGCAAAGAATGTTTGACAAAATATCATGAAATTATATCAATCCCCCGACCTACAGTAAATTTATCAAAAGGACATCACGGTGACCTTCTTTTAATTTTACTCGTTAATTCGTTTTCCGCCAGTCATTAATAAATTGCCGTAGGTAAGGATTTTTATTTACAGTAAAAAAAGCTGAAGCTTTGAATTAATTTTTTTTTAAAAAAAGTTCCATTTTTTGATTGGAAAAATATGGGAAAATTAACAGCACAATAAGAATGTGCTACTCATTACCTCTCATTTGAATGCGGTCACTCTTTAGGATTTTGTCCACAGAAAAGTTATAGAACTTCCTTGAACAGCATAATAAAGGCGATAAGCGTTTTAGTATTATTAAGTAGCAGATACAAGAACGATCTTACGTGATCTTATGCAAGCCGTACAGATACTGAGTCGACGAAGCTCGCTGAGCGGATTCTCGTTAGCCGACAGCTCTATTTAGTAATTCGTCCACCTTGACAAAACCCCGTTTCACTGATGAACTCACCGCTTACGAAAATCATTGCCGTAAGTGGCTAGCTCCAGCTGCGGACACTTTTTTGCTTCCTGAAGCTAAGGTGTCCGCTCACGGGAACTATATTAAATCTTCTTAAGTTTTCTGATAAAGTTTCAGAACAGAAAAGAGTATCGTATTTTCTCGATTAAACGCCGGGCCCCGAATAAACGCCGGGTATAATAGAGGAGGTTGTAAGTAAGTCCCTCAAACGTTTATTTGTGGTATAATAAACTTAAGGGCAAGGTACACGGCCGCCAAGAAAAACGAATAATAACACTTTCTTAAAAAATGGCGGGCGAGAAAAAACTGCCGATTCAAAGAAACGCCGGGTCCAGTAAGCCAAGTTTGAAATAAACGCCGGGGCGTTTAATTGAGAAAATACGGTGTATTGCATTCTCTTGATTTTACTATACTCGTTAATTTGTTATCCGCCAAACATTGATTGATACGTTGGCGATATGCAAGGTGTCAGTGAGCATTCAATTAAAGATCAAAACGGATCAAACTGAGCGATCTTAGCTGTAAACGATTGCTGATAATATCACAAGTACGATAAAGCCTAAAATTTCTTAATATATGTTTCTGTACAGACATATCACGGCCAAACTAACAAAATGTTGGATCATCGAAACGTCGTATCGCGGCATAATTTTTGTATTACCTTGACCTCCTATCATCATGTTGATCAGCAATCTTTTGTTTTTGTTACCTTGACTTACGATTACTTGTCAAAACAACTTTCATAAGAAATTTATGCGCGCCTACAATCGGATCTTGTCTAGCGACACTTCACTTTCCCCGTTTTGCCGAACGAAAAAAATAATAATTGGGAGCTCATCGACTGCGCATGATCATCATTGTAATTATATGTGATGTTTTATGACTTAATCTGGCTCACGGCTTAAAAAATGTTGACGTTATAATTTGATGACAGTTATTTTTAAAATTACGTATTACAGAATCACATGAAATATCAGTTGCGACTTTTAAAGGTTTGCGGTTTTTACGATCCGCAGAAATAGATCAATTACCCAGATTCTGGGGATATAATTATAAGTAAACCTTAACGCTGAACAACCGGTTTATAATTGAGTTTGCTTGAGATAACAAATGTTAGTATACACCAGGAATGAGTGGATAGTGTTTTTGCGCGCTCTGATTGGCTGCTCAAACTCGAAACAGTCCAACGCAACATGAAACTGGTGTTATTTTTAACTTGTACCAATTTACAATTGACAAGAAACGATTACATAAAGGAAATTTAAAAGCCAACAAACTTCAATGGCCGGTATACAAATCCTTTATATTTCCGTTGCAGTTTTCAATAGAACGTGTTTATCAAACCTGCGATGTGGAGTTTAAAATATTTAAATTTGAGTCGCGAATTACTGCTGGAACTCTCAGCAAGATGACCAACTGTTAAATTTAACACGTTTTGGTCTAAATTGGCGAGAAGATGGAAATAACATAGCAGGCGAGTGGGTAAGTATTTCAGAATTTTTTCTCCAGTTGTTTCCATTTCAGTGCATGCAGATAACGCGTTTTTCGGCCGTGTTTTTAACTTTATTGATTCGTTGAAACAGCAAACCAATATCCAATTATCGTTTGGACCAACTCGTTAATTAATGTTAGCAAACTAAATTACTTTAATTTAAGGTTTTCAGATTTCTAGCAAGACATTTCAGATTTCGAGTCGACATCTATTTTTTATTCAATATTCAAATTCCTGCCGGAGTTGAAATGGTTGAATCGGTCGAGTCAATTTATTTTAATTATTAATTTTAAAATGAACCTACCACAGAAACCTTAAGCTAACAGCAACTTATATGAATTAAAACATGATATACCAAACTTTATAAATATGCCGAAATTATGACTTTACAATCTCGCCGGTTTTCACTCGGCTGGTTTTAACGCTCCAATTTTTTTTCGCGAGAATTACGTGCTCTCATTTGACCACCAACTATCGCGCTATAATTCACTTTGAACATGTTCAAAATTTTTATGATAGTTGAGGATTAAGTTTTAATCGTTTGACCGAGCGCGTGATAGTTTATGATAGTTTGGGATAAAAACTCTCACCTCAACTATTATCAACTATCATGAACCGTTTGATTATAAAACTATTCATGAAATTCCAAAACAGAGGAGAGCCATAAAATTATACACTTTCACGTTTTCAAAACACCGGCCGGTTCTGTTAGAAACGCAAACGGTCCGACACGATTGTTGGCGGCTGAATTTTTTTTGTTTCTTCGGAAACAATTTCAATTTTCAAGTTTAAAGTTACTGTAAGCGAACACTTTGAAAGCGCGCTCTATTGTATCGTCATTGTACATTATCAGTTCGATCTGCAAAATGATCACAAAAAGAACGTTACAGAGGTTTTATTTAATAACAAAGTACTTGCTTACTTAGTTTGGCCAGGCCATACGAGGAAACATCGATATTGATATTTTTTTTCGTACAACTTACATTTAAACACTTTGCGAACTCCGATCGACTAACCTACAGGAAGATGATATTTTTGTTATTATTTGTCTGCTTGACAATACATTCAATATGGAAAGAGAAATGAGGCCCAGTTCAAACGTGGAACTTCACATGTGCCGAACCTAATGCAAATTAGCAAAATCTATTGTTCTTGCTAATTTGCATTAGGTTCGGCACATGTGAAGTTCCACGTTTGAACTGGGCCTGAGATGTTCATTGTTCGTTAGATTCACCTTCTCTCTCCGTAATGGTGTCCAACTGACTTCAAGAACAAACAAAACAAAATTTTAAATGTGAAATCCAACTTTAGCTTTATAAATTATTATATAAAAGCGACAAAGAAAACATTTTTTTTTTCCTAAATGGTGTCAAACTAACGCGAAGGGAAAAAAATTAACATTTGCTAAAAATACAACTTTAATTTCGCAAATCATTTCTTTGAAAAAGCCCCAGAGAAAGGTATTGCTGAAAAACTTTACTTGAATGGTCGCGGCCAAAATTTGGCCGAACAATCTTGCACCATTTAAATCTCGTATAATTTAAATGCCTATAGCAATAGGGAATTTATCCACACACACAACAGAACCGCGCAAATAAAAAGTAATATGAATATATATTTTTTGAAGATCTTTTCATTGTGTTTGCAGTCGTGGTGAGACGAACAATGTCTTCACTATACATTAATCATAATTCCAAACCACACTTTTGTTATGACTTTGTTATGATAAAACTTCATTTTGTCCTTGCTGCATTAATAATTAAAAGAACGTGGCAATTAGTGACAAAAACATTGACTGAAACAGTTTGCTGAATACAGAATACAGAACAAACATTCAGAAATTGTACTTGTGGATTGTATGCCAGTATCATTTTTCCAAAGTGATCCTTCGACTTTTAAACAGGTAGAGTTTTCTTCCTTTCTAGCTTAAAAATTCTATTTTCGAACTCTAAGTAAAACCAAAAAGATCGAAAAGACAGATTCGATGTGTTCTAAGAAGAGACGAACAAAAAGCTCAGTGGTGTGCGTATACATGGATTATTTTTACTTCTTTGATTGGTGAAAAAAATTCCACGGGACTTATACTCGTAGAACGAAGTGAAGAAAACCGTTTACATTTTTCTTCCCGAAAGAAAAAAAAAAGAAAGAAGGATCGGGTAGTTTTGTATAATTTATCATATTTAATGTATCTGACAACGTGAGTCATACACTCTTTTTTTCATAAGAACGTCTAATTTTTTACTTGAACCTGAACTGGGACTGAACGTCGTTATATTTTACAGTGTCAGTCTTAAGATAAATTGTATAGTATTTCGGTAAATCGTAATTCTGAATGAAAAGAAAGAAAAACAGAATGGTCCACAATTCTCAACGGAGCGTACGGAGTATATTTCGTAACAAAACTTATTACCGTATTTTCTCGATTAAACGCCGGGCCCCGAATAAACGCCGGGTATAATAGAGGAAGTTGGAGTAAGCCCCTCAAACGTTTATTTGTGGTATAATAAACTTACGATTTAAGGGCAAGGTACACCGCTGCCAAGAAAAAACGAATAATAACCTTTTCTTAAAAAATGGCGGGCGAGTTAAAACTGCTGATTCAAAGAAGCGCCGGGTCCACTAGGCCAAGTTTGAAATAAACGCCCCGGCGTTTAATTGAGAAAATACGGTATATTCAGTTGCTTAGTTTCTAACTTGCTTCATGCTCCCTTATTTGCTTTGAAAACTGCTAAACACTATGTTTCGTTAACTGTTTTCCTCAGCTAGTGCGAATTTTCTTACTATTTCCTACAAAGGTTTTTCCCAGGCGAAAATTCTCTTATAAAAAGACTCAATGTTTATTCACACTGATTAACAAACGGTGTCAAATGATCGCGGGTAGGGACTGAGAACAATTGTGTCATACTTACTCGGACTGCGCCAAAACAAATCAGCGAAGTCAGCCAAGTGTTATAACCTGCGTGATCTAATTCTTGATATTCATTCATTTACATGTATATACACTCTGTCGCCCGCTGATTAACGTTTTTCTGCATAATATTGCGTAAACGAAATTTTTGTTTTTAAAAAAAAAACATTAACCATAGATTTCAATTGTATGAAAAGTTGCAAATTCAAAGCTGTTTAGGCTTCAGCTTTTGTGTTCTGTTCAAACTTCAAATATCTTAAACACAACTACACGACGAAGGTTAGACTTAATGTTTCCACCTTTATTGTGATTTCGGTACGAGTTTAACGAGAATCTTTGCGAGAGGAAATGAGTTTCGTTTAAGCTCATATATATTCAGTTAACTTTAATTGAATTTTCAGCCATTCCTATAATTAAAAGTTATTGAATATTTCTCTCAAATTTTTAAAGAGTAGAACTCGATTGAGGTGATCAGTTTGTCACTTCCAAAAACAAAGGATAACTGAAACTAGTTTTAATTTGGCCTCGTTCGTATGGTCTGCTGCATTACCAGGGGTATCAAATGATGTATTATTGGTGAGCGTTTGTTGTTGTGAGTGGTGAGTAACTAAAACCTGCAAAGAAAAGAAGAAAATTAGAAGAAAATGAGCTTTTTTTTTCATGGCAGCCCATGAGCCATGAGCATCATTTGAGGAATTTGAATGGAAAGAAAATGATCTTTCAATCCATTCCGTTATAAGTATACAGTATGTATGTGGTGTATTTCGGAGAAAGGGAAGGATGAGTAAACTGAACCAAAATCATACGGACCGCCTACGACTACGGACCGCCGAGGGAACAATTCGCCGAAACAACGAGGATCAAAATGCGCCAGTCACTGCTGTTGAAAACCAACCAATCACAGCAGAGCATCGTGCTTCATAAGGTGACGCGTAACCAGTCGACCCCATCGCCTGAAGAAGACTAGCAGTATGCAGTCGAAACGTTGCGATCCACATCGGAAGTGACTACATCGTGAGACAAACGAAAAATACTTCTTTACTAGTGTGTTCACCACGATGAACAACAACAACCCTTTTTACGATATTAGTAGGTGGTAAAAGAGACTTCTGAGACACCCTCAAATTCCCCTGAATTTCACACAAATATTTCCTGCAGATTTCAACAAATAATACATTATCTTTCATCAGTCCAAATCAACATAAACCACGCAATTCTGATGAGTTTGAGCAGATTTGACAATTTTGTGAGTTAAGTGGAAACTGACAGAAATTGTTGAATTTGTCAGATTTGTTGGGTCTGAAATATTTGTGTGAAATTCAGGGGAATTTGAGGGTGTCTCAGAACTCTCTTTTACCACCTACTAAAGCTAAATTCAGCACAAGACAAAATCTTGAAATTGGCCAATTTCAAGATTTCTCCGCTGAATTTCCGCACAAAAAAATTAACCATTTTCCAAAATCTCACGCTCATTTGGGGAGAATATTTCTCCCAGTCTCCAATGCCCCAAAGCCAGCGTATCAATTCCATTGCCCAAAATCACTCTTTTGTCATCTTCCGCACTCAGCGCAATTTTGGTCATGTTTTCCGTGAACAAATGGTGCCCTCTGCTGCGGAAGATACTTTGCCTCCTGAGTTGCTTTTGTTTTGTCCTCAAACATTTCACAAAGTTTGCATGTCTCAAACTCTTCCTGATCATGCATTTTTTCACTCCTTTTGCCTTTTGTTCCTCCGTGGTTTCTGCATTCTCCTCAATCAGGAGAGAATACAGTTTTGGTCTCAGGGCGACAAATTCTGTCAAAATGGCACCCTCGCATTCATCTTTCATCAACCCAATCTTTTTCTTGTTCCCTGGCACGATTGGCATTCCATTCAACACTGCCGGATGCTTTGGGGAAAAATCATTTGTGTCAAACCATTCTGCCACATCCCCCGCAATGTCCGCAAAAAAATCTTCCGTTTCAATCTCCAGCACCAAAGAATCTGTGTCGGTATACAGGAGAGAAACATTTTCCCACTTTTTCTTCACATATTTATAGTGAAAATCATACATCAAAAGTTTGGACAAATCCAAGATTGACATCCCAACAAAGATGGGTTTTGACATGACCACTCGCGTTTTCCTCATCTTAACCGCAATCAGAAATTCATCGAAAATTTTCACATCGGCGAAGTTGCATTTGCTCACCAGCTTTTCTGCCCTTTCCGCATCTTTCACCAGTTCAATCGTGACTCGATTTCTCAGGTTTTCTATGGTTTTCCCAAAGACTGAGTTGTTCATGAGTTTGAAGAAATCTTTTTCAAACTTCGTTTTTCCCTTGGATCTCAGGGCAGTGTTTTTGTCAATATAACATTTCATAAATGCTGCTTCTTCAAATTTTATTCCTCGCCTGATCTTTTTCAACTTCATTCCCTGGGAAAGATAAAACGCCAGATTGCGCCCATGTAAAACCATGCCTTCTTTATCCTCCAGATTTTGCGTGAGTTTTTCAATCCCACCCAGCGACAGTTTTTCCGGAGCCAGGGGAAAATCATTGTGATCATCATGCAATTCTGGGGGATAAACGAGATCAACTTCAAGAATGCAGCCTTGTCCTTCTGTTTTCACAAACTTTTCCCAGTTTTGCAAATCTTCTTCGCTCATCCATTGGAATTTCCCAACTGGAAGAGGCTGTGACATGGCCCATCCATAAAGATTGTTGGCGTCTAAATAAACCAGGAAACGAGATGGTTCATTTGGATTGAAATTTTTCATATATTGATTGTTTGCTTTCGCAAATCGTTTGAATGCATTTGCGTTTCCTCCCCTGACTCCTTTTTCAAACATCAACAACTGTTCCACATCCTTCAGCAGTTCCAACTTCACTCCGGTCATTTTCAGCATTGCATCCCAAGCCAACCCAGGGGTGGTAAAATAGTGCGCTGGATCCAGTTCATAGTTTTCTTAGCAAAGTTTTCTGAAACTTTCCATGACATCTGCAAGTAACAGCACATCCGTTTTCAAATAAAGATCGTGAAACTCGCCCATATTTTCCAATTCAAATTCTTCCCAAACTCGCTGGGCATGGGCAAAATCTTTATCTGAGACTTTTTCCTGATTCAATCTGGAAAAAAACGCGGTTTTTTTCGGTAATTGTCGCTCGAATTTGTCAAATCCTGTCATGAATTCATAGGGATAAACTCCTTTTCGCCGCATCAAATCGCTTTTCTCACCAAAAAATCTGGTGATTTCTTTCAATTCTTCTTTGGGGAGATTTTTTGCCAGCGAGTCCAATCCTGCCAGCGTGAATTTGAAGGAATCCAGAAATCGAATTTCATGTTTCACTGAAAAATTTTTCCCTTTCTCCTCATTCCATTCTTTTTTCAACTCGAATTTCAGGGAAAAGGAAATATATTTTTCCTCGTTGTTGGGAATGCATGTCACGCTCAAAACTTCATCCATTGTCCCCAAAGCTCGCACAAAAAGATGCGCGTCATAGTTTGCCAGATTGTGAAAAAACACAGGGGTGAATTTTGGCCTTTGAAACTTCAGATTGCAAGATTGATGCGCTGCTCCCCTGAATTTTCCTGAAAAGTGACAGTGATCCCTCACCTTGGACAGACTTTTTTCTCCAAATTCTTCTCGACACAGCCAGCACACCTCCGCTTCTCGAAATGATTTCCATTCTTGGTTGGTCAGGGGAATCATTTCCTTTTTCGGCAAATTCAAGTGAGCTTCTCTCACTCGGGAAATCAATTCCCGAATGAACTCTTTGGGAAGTTCTTCATTTTCATTTGCAGCTCTTTTCAACACAGGCTCCATTTGCAAAAACGGGGAAACGAGATGAAACGCAAATCCGCAGGGAATATGCTCGTGGGTTTTTTGAGTTCCCCCCAGCGGTTTCAAAATTGACTCAAAATCTGCATATCCAACAACAGGCAGATGCATCATTTTTGGGAAGTTTTTGAAGGAACAAGTTCCTCCTGGAAGTTCAATTCTCGCGGCTTCAAAATCTCCGCAAATGGTTTTGTGTTTCTCCAGACTTTCCACTCTGGGAAATGAATTGAGGCATCTTTTGCAGAAAAATCTTTCATGCCCATTTCGCGAAACTTGAGAGCTTGCCAAGCGGGAGAAATTTTTCACCAGACAGAAGTGCGTTTTGAATTCTTCTGTCAGCAGAATCAAATCCACATGAAGTCCCCTTTCTTCCTTGGTGATTCTCAGGGGAAAAACAGATCCATTCCAGCCAAAAACGTTCACTGAAATGTCAGGATTTCTGGCCTCAAAAAACTTGATTTTTTCCACGGCCATGGGAAATTCGCAACCATCCCAATTCATCTCTTCCGTTTGTTCTCGCAAAGTCGGTGTGATTCTTTCCGGATGAACTTTGACCATATTTGCGGCTCTGCCCAAGCACCATTTAAAACACATCTCGTCTTCATTTTGCATGTTGATCACGGCTTTCTTGTTTGCCAAATCAGCAGGCAGTTCAATCCACCCAGATCCTCGCAGGGGGTTCCAGCGCACAAAATGAATTTCCAAACGCAAAACTCTTTCAAACATCCAATTGGATCCCCTGCGATTAAAGTTTTCCAAATTTTCAATCATTTCTCTGATCATTTCATCCAGAATCTCTGGGTTGTTCCCCAAATTCCTTTTCTGCCGGGAATGGAAAAATGGATTTTCAATCACTTCCTCCCCAGAAGCCAAATTTGTTTGGGACATTTCCACATTCAAAACGCATTTCACTCTTGTTTGTGGATTTTCTCGCAGGAGCCTGAGAACCAACCATCTTGCTTTCCGGAAAAAATCTTGGGGAGAAATGGAATCATCTCCTTGAATGACAAATTGTCTCGCGAATCCTCGCAAAGCGGATTGCCCTTCTTCCACGGCAAGTCTCTGTTCCCACAATCTTCTGACTTGTTCTTTCAATCTTTCCACTGCGGGATTGGCTCTTCTCCGAACATCCGCGTCATCCACACTTTCCAACCAATTTGTCCAATCGATAACCGTATCCACATTTTCTTCAATCGCTCTGGGAATGACTCTGGGGGGAACAATTCTTCTTTCCGGAATCAAAAAAGGCACATTAATTTCTGGATTTTCGTCATCTAGGTTGGCTCGTCTTTTTCGAGTTTTTGGCTGATTTTTTCCCCCTCCTTGCCAAAGATTTTCAGCTAAAAACTTCACCAGTTCATCTTTTTTCAATCGCGACCAACCTCGCAAATTTGTCGATCGCGCAAAGGATTGCCATGCAGCTAAAGACATTTTTAATGGAGAAAAAAAATCTTTTTCCCCCATTTAAAATGAAGTTTTCAATTCAGGAAGTGAGCGAAGCGAACCCCGGAGGGGAAGGAAAAGAAAAACAAATTTTTTTCACATTCAAAGAAGCATCAGAAAAAACTGGTCTTCCTTCCAAAACGATTTTGCGAGTTCTCAACTCAGGCAAAAGCAAATATACCAGAAGAACCGACCAAAAAGTGTTCTGGATTCAGGAGGAAGAAGACTCACCATTCATCCAGATTGACGGGGAAGACTTTTTCACCGCAGAGGAAATTCGGGAACGATTTGGGTTATCACGCACAGTTTTTTTCAATCAACTCTGCAGGAAAAAAACTCATTTTCTGGATTCAGGGGAAAAATCGCACGAAGTCACTTGGGTTTCACCCATATTACAAGAATTCATCTATCTCATGAAAAAGAAAACTGCATTGGAAACGGCGATGCACGCGCACCCCAAAAAAGGGCTTTATAAACAGCAAAACCTGGCTCGGGTTGCGATGGATGATGCCCTTGTGGATTTGCAAAATGCGTTTTGAATTTTTTCTTCATTGGAGAAAAAATGTCAGGTGAAAACAAATCCACTCTTCAGCAAGAGGCAGAAAAAATTCAAGAAGATTTGATCTGGGAAAAAGCGTGTGACGCAGAAAGAAACTTCCAAAAAGCGGTTGACATGGCCACTGGTTTTCTCCCAGTCCGACTGGAAGAGGATCGCAAGTTCATGGAAAAATGGATTTTTCACGATTTAATTTATTTTTTATCTCCTCCCAAAAAATGAATCCCGAGAAAATATCTATCCCCGACTGCTCACTCGGAGACCCCGTGAAAAAATCTTCTGGAAAAATTAATTTCTGCCTTCTCCCCTGCCTCCACATGGACTCACGGTTCAAAGTGAAACTCCAAACCAAATTCAAGATTTTCGCTCATCAAGGTGACTCGTTTTCTCTGGGAATCACTCTTCCGGAAGAAAACATCGAATTTTTCAAAGATCTGGAAAAACATCTCAACTCTGCTGCGATGAAAAAGAAGCAGGCAATCAAAGAGATTTCTCCGTCTTTTGCTCGATTTCAGGAGGGAGATTTCACTCTCGTGAAAATCGACAAATCCGAGCAGGAAAAGATTTATGCGAAGATTTATCCCTCCAAACTCAAGCACACGGATTTCTCCTGCAGATTTTGGGAATTGTGCGACGATGGGAAGAAAAAACCAATCCTGAGGCAAAAAGAACTCATTGGCGTTCCTCTCCGGGGGCAAGTTGTGTTTTCAATCAAACACCTTTTCTGCGGAAATCTGAAAGCCATCACATGCATCGTGGATGAAGTTTTGGTGGAGGAAAAGGTGGAAGCTGCCTCAGAATTCGATGAGTTTGAGGACAAGAATGAGGACGATGAAGTTTGATCTCGCTGAAATCAGGGAGAAAATCTTTTCCAGAATTCAATTCTGGAAAAGGCAGAACTTTTTTCAGATTTGTGCAGATCCGCAGAATTTGCAATGAGTTGATTCAGTCATCATTTTCTCAAACAATTCAGTTTGTTTTTTCATATCTGCGGCAATCTCTTCAACCCACTTTTCCAAATTCACATAGCTTTCCATCAGCAGGTCAATGGAATCAATTTCGTCGTCACTTTCACTCAGTTTTTTTCTTTTCGCATTTGAATTTGAAGGCATTTTCTTTCCAATCATTTTTTTTTCCTCAGGGGAAATTTTCCACTCCGGAAAATGAAAATGAATCCCCTCCGGAAAATGCATTTTGAATTTCAAAACCCCTCCGGAAAAATGGATTTTTCTGGAGCAGAAAATGCCTTCCGGAAAAAATGGATTTTTCTGGAGCAGAAATCTATTCCAGAAAAAAATGGATTTTTCTGGAGCAGAAAATGCCTTCCGGAAAAAATGGATTTTTTCTGGAGCAGATATCTATTCCAGAAAAAAAAAAAATGGATTTTTCTGGAGCAGAAAATGCTTTCCAGAAAAAATGAATTTTTCTGGAGCAGATATCTATTCCAGAAAACGCCTTCCGGAAAAAATGGATTTTTCTGGAGCAGAAAATGCCTTCCGGAAAAAATGGATTTTTTCTGGAGCAGATATCTATTCCAGAAAAAAAAAAATGGATTTTTCTGGAGCAGAAAATGCTTTCCAGAAAAAATGAATTTTTCTGGAGCAGATATCTATTCCAGAAAACGCCTTCCGGAAAAAATGGATTTTTCTGGAGCAGAAAATGCCTTCCGGAAAAAATGGATTTTTTCTGGAGCAGATATCTATTCCAGAAAAATGAATTTGAATTCTGGAACAGAAAATGCCTTCCAGAAAAATGGATTTTTCTGGAGCAGAAATCTATTCCAGAAAAAATGGATTTTTTCTGGAACAGAAAATGCCTTCCAGAAAAAATGGATTTTTTCTGGAGCAGATATCTATTCCAGAAAAAAAAAATGGATTTTTCTGGAGCAGAAAATGCTTTCCAGAAAAAATGGATTTTTCTGGAGCAGAAAATGCCTTCCAGAAAAAATGGATTTTTCTGGAGCAGAAATCTATTCCAGAAAAAAATGGATTTTTCTGGAGCAGATATCTGTTCCAGAAAAATGAATTTAAATTCTGGAAAAAATATCTGTTCCAGAAAAACGAATTTAAATTCTGGAAAAAATATCTGTTCCAGAAAAACGAATTTAAATTCTGGAAAAAAAATATCTGTTCCAGAAAAATGAATTTGAATTTAAATTCTGGAAAAAATATCTGCTCCAGAAAAATGAATTTGAATTTAAATTCTGGAGCAGATATCTGTTCCAGAAAAATGAATTTGAATTTAAATTCTGGAGCAGATATCTGTTCCAGAAAAATGAATTTAAATTCTGGAAAAAAATATCTGCTCCAGAAAAACGAATTTGACCCCCTGAATTCGCCGGAGCATTCCTCCCATATTATTTGGAGGAAAATTTTTTTCCAAATTTTTTTCCAAATTTAATAAATGAAGGGATGTCCGGGGGATGAAAAATCTCCCCAAACGGATTTTGTGATGAAAAATCACCCCCAAAAACGGATTTTGGGATGAAAATCCTCCGGGGATTGAAAATCTCTCCGGGGTTTGAAAATCTTCCGCTGAAAATCAGCGGAAAATTCAAAGCCAAGAAATTTTTCTGCCCATGTCAGCTAAAACTCAGTTAACTAAATTGGAGAAATGATTGGATAAAATTGAGTTTTATCCAGATAAAATGGGGTTTTAAATGTGTTATTTCCCCTTTTCTCAGCATAAAAACTGTTGAATTTTGGAATCCCTCCGGAAAATGAAAATGAAATCCCTCCGGAAAATGAAAACCCCTCCAGAATTTGAATTTGACATTCCTCCGGAAAATGAAAATGAAAATCCCTCCGGAAAATGAAAATGAAAATGAAAATGCCTCCGGAAAAAAATGAGTTTTTCTGGAGCAGAAAATGCCTCCGGAAAAATGGATTTTTCTGGAGCAGAAAATGCTTTCCAGAAAAATGAAAATGCCTCCGGAAAATGAAAACCCCTCCAGAATTTGAATTGAAATCCCTCTGGAAAATGAAAATGAAATCCTTCGGAAACTGATTTTGGAATGAAATTTCCTCCGGAGCATTCCTCCCATATTATTTGGAGGAAAATTTTTTTCCAAATTTTTTTTTCCAAATTAATATATGAAGGGATGTCCGGGGGAATGAAAAATCTCCCCAAAAATAGATTTCAGAACGAAAAAAACGCCCATAAAAATGGATTTGGGATGAAAAATCTCCCTGAAAACGGATTTTGAGATGAAAATCTCTCCGGGGATGAAAATCTTCCGCTGAAAATCAGCGGAAAATGGCAATTCAAGAAAACTTTCTGCCCATGTCAGCTAAAACTCAGTTAACTAAATTGGAGAAATGATTGGCTAAAATTGAGTTTTATCCAGATAAAATGGGATTTTAATTTTTTATTTCCTTTTTTTCTCCACATAAAAAATGTCGAAATCAGCAACGCATTTTTCAATCTCCGATGGGAAAAAAACCAAAAATTTCACTTCCATCAATTCAGCGGCAAAAGAATATGGAATCTCAAATTGCGCAATCACAAATGCATTGAAAAAGAACAACTCAACCATCACCCGGAGGTCGGACAAGAAAAAATTCTTCCTCGGCGAACCAAAAGCGGAAGATTCACAACTTTCTTGCGAAATCGATTTTTCTTCACTCCCAATGGATGAGGAATGGTTTGAAAAATTCAAGATCGCTGTTTCATCTTTTGATGAACTTTGTCGAATGATTGCGAATAAATTATTCGCGGATGAAGATCTCGAATTGGACTGGAAGAAAAAAGAATGCCAATACAATGGTGAAACCATTTGCCTGATCAAAATCATTTCCATCATCTGCAAGGCGATTTTTCCGGTGAACAAAGAGAAAGCCCTTGAAGAATTGGCGATGAAGCTGGGAAAAAAAGATTTTCAACCCCTGAAACGATTGCCATTTGTCTCATCTTTGAGGAAAAATGAAAGAACATTTCACGTTGACATATTCAATAAAATCAGGAAATTCAAATAAATTTTCCCCTGATTTTCATTTCCCAGAAATGAAAACTCAACCCTCAAATTTTTTCTCCCATTCAGCTTCAAACTTTTCCAAATCCAACCCCAAATCAATCACAATCCCATCAATCGCTTCCATTGAAAACAAAAATTCAGCTCGATCAAAATTTCCTCCCCGCAAAGCGAAGCGCAAATCACTCAATGTTTTTTCATAGGTGGTGAAAGCGAACTTCGCCATCTCAATTTTGCTTTTCAGGTTCTTCATTTCATTCGCGGTTTTCAAAACTAATCCCGCTCCTGAAATCACTCCCAAAACGATTGGGTTCATTGTTGCTGCCCCAGCAATCGTCCCGATTGCAACCAGGCCGGAAGAGGTCAAATTTATGAGCAGATTCATTTTCTTGAATCGACCATGCGCTCGTTTCAGACACCAAAATCTTTTGTGATAAAATCGAAAAAGTTTTTTGATCTCTTCCAGTTCTTCTTCCCGAATTGCGGGGTGGATGTGATTGAAAGCAAAAATGCTTTGTTTTCGCGTGGGTTTCGCTCGGCTCGGCTCGCTTCGCTCGCTCCCTTCGGTCGCTTCTCTCGCTCTCATTTTCTAGATAATTTCAAAAAGAAATGTGACTTGGGCAGTCCCAATATTCAATGATCGATCATGTATTCTTGCTGAAAATAATTCTCCTTCCTTATAAACAACATTTGAAAAAGAAAATAATTGAATTCTATTATCTCTGCTAACCCTCGTTCCACTTTGTGATTCTTTATCTGGGAGATATAAAGTCAGTTGTGGAAAAGAAGATGTTTTCGATAAAATTTGGGCATATGCTTTAATTAATTTGCATCGGATGGGGATGACTATATCATTGAAAAAATTATCAAAAAGTATATTTATGGCGTCTCCAGATGATTTTCTAAATCTTCCAATCAGCATGAAATTGTTCTTCAAATTTGAATTGAGCAATTTGTGGCCATTCAAATCCAAGTCAGCCTCCATGACCATCTTCCCACCCTCAAAAACGAAAGGGGAATCGAAGACGCTGCTTTCAACATCAGGTTGGGAACCAGCAATGCCATATATGATCAGATTTGCATTTCCTTTTTCGGCTGACTCGGCAGTTCCTCTCCATTTCAAATCCAGGAAAATGAATTCAGGTGGGGAAATCCTCCATTTGTGCATGTGGATGATGGATCTGGAATACCCCGAAAACTTCTTAGTTGATTGCTGATTGATATTCAGACTTGTGCTCACAACGTTGACGCTCACGCCATCCATTGCCGCGGGAAAGAATTCCACGCACACGGTGTATTCTCCCTCTGGTAATTTGTACATATTGAATCCAAGTCTCCCAGAGTATTCATTTAAAAGATCTTTTGTGATTTCCAAGTCATAAGCCTTCTTGTTGAAATGATGCGGCGAATCTGGAAAATCACTTATCCCAGTCACTGTCATATGATGTTCAGAGCTGGATTCATCCACATTTTCCATCAGATAGCGGAATGCGTCCTTTGGGTGAGAGGTTGACGTGATATGCGATTCATTGACATATTCTTTAAGTTTTTCTTCTAATTCCATCGTGTGGGCTACCACACCTCCTATCTGGTTATCCACATAAGATTTTGGCGTGGGTTGTCGCTTCAGAGTTGGCGTTGTAATATTGTTGATTTGTTGCGAGTTCATATCCAGGTTTCCGGTCATTGTCCCGCCTTCCAACGAAAGCTTTTTCGCGGATTGGGCATCCACATATCGCCTATTTGCGCCCTGATCGGCAACTTCGGGATCTTTCACGTTAAAAATGGTGTGATTTCCCATATCCAAAGCCGTCTCCATTGGAAACGTCTCTTTGCGGCTGAGAAAGATATTTTTGGCGTCATTATAAGAAACCAGGTTGTTGTATGCGGCTCCCAAATCATGCCATGTTTGCTGTTTTGAGTTTTTCACGTTGAAAAGTTCTTTCAAATCAATATCCTTCGTGACTTCATGAGTTGGTTCAGGAGCATCAGGGTGGAATTTTTTCAGAGTGATCATATTCACCGCTGACAAATCCTGGTTTTCATCAGTGTCCAGATTGACGATCAATTTGCGATTCATTTCTATTTCCCCGGGGTTGATGAGTTTTTGTCCCCTGAGATCAAGATCCCCAGTCATATGCGAGGAACCATCCACCTGGAGAGAATCTGCCCGCAATTGCGTTGCAAGCGTGTCAACTTGGTGTTTGGTAATTGCATCCGAATTCCCCGTTCCTTCAGCGATATTGGTCAGGCGTTTCCTTTGCAGGTCGAAGTCCCCTGCTGGCGTCAGCTTGAAACCAACTCCTGGCAATCCATCTTTTCCATCTCGTCCTCCCTGGAAGTTGCTTGTTTCAGACAGCAATCCATTTGAATAACTCATTTTAAATGCTTTCATCAAAGTTTTTGGCAATGAATTTCCTCGGCTTATCCACATACAGGAAAGAGAACGGATCATGCGTTGCTTTCCGATAATCTTCTTTGCTGACATTGTTCTCCCTGCAGATCGCCGTAATTTCTTTGTTGCTTGGGAATTCTAAGATGCAAAAATGCGAGCAATTCAGGCGGATATCTTTTGGTGTTCCGAAATAACTTTGCGAAAGATAAATCACAGAACATTTCTTGTGCCTGCCTTGAATGAAATAATCAATCAATGGCTTTTGGTTTTTTTCGGAAACAAAATCATCGAAAACAACCAGCTTTTGATTCTCCCCTGACAATTCAGAAACTGGGATGATTTCATCCGGGGATGCTTCCACAACGTCATACCCAGCTTCTTTGCTGATTGGGCGAAATGTTTTCAGCAGATGCTGATATTTGGTTTGGTCAAGATTTTTCGCATAGAGGAAGATTTTATCGTAGAAGAGCAGGCGAAAAATCATATCCAGGAGAACATTTGTTTTCCCCGATCCTGAAGGGCCACAGATCAACATTCTGAAAGTTCGATCCGGCATGAACGGGTGAAGTTGTTTGAAATTCGTGATTGGATCCTGACAATCATAATTTGGAATCTTCATTTTATTAATGAACATGACGTTCTACATCTTGTTCTTCACCCAAATTCATGTTTCTGGGATATAAAATGAGTTTATTGAAATGGCAAGAAATGGCTAAAAGCAAATCTGCTTTGGGCAAAAAAATCAACTTTGTTCACAATGCTATCACCCAGAAAAAGTTGGGTGAAGAGACAAGTCAAATCGGACTTGAAAAAATGTTCAAACCAGTCACATCGAAACTGGATGAGGTGATTGAGTCGAATTTGGGGCCACTCCCGAAAATCCGGAAAAAGAAAAAAGCCAAACCAGCGGAGATTGATTATCTCCCCGAAGTCGATCCATTTGAAGATATGGATGTCGAAGGTCTGTTTGATGAAGGTGCAGCTGCGCCGCCGCAAGCAGAAAAACAAATCCGCCCACCTCCCCCAACATATGAAGAAGTTGTGGCAGAGATAGGGGAAGATCCTCCTCCTGCTTATTTTGCAGACGCAGAGGAACCAGTGGAAGATACTAGCCCTGACGCTCATCCAGGTGGAGATGAAGCCAATCAAATCTTGGATAGCTTGGACCTCGCGAATTATGATACTGTGGAGAAAACCCTCCAGGAGCCAAATATTACAAATAAAAAGAAATCGAAATATCTCCTGAATCTTATCACCATTGCAAACTTCCGCAGAAATCAGTTGAAGGGCTACAAATCATCCTGGTCCAAAAAATTCAAGAAAGGGGAAATAACCGAAGAGCAAAAGAATTTTGCACATCAAAGGATAAACCGCTCATTCCAAGCTTTGAATGATTACATAGACTATTATAACCAGCAAAGTCGACGTCTTGGGCAGTTTGGCATGGGAATCAAGCGCAGGAAGCGGAACGTCTGGGAGCGGAGCGAGCAAAAAGGCGGCGCCATTTCATTTTTCTCCAACCCCGCAGATCTCCTCCAGAAACTTGAGGTCATCGTTGGCTCCATTCTTGCTGGGAATACGAATTCGGACATCAGAAACACTGGAGTTGGCATTCTTGATCTTCTCCTGAAAGAAAACGCCATCAATCGTTCCCAGCATGAGAAGCTTTTCAGAAAGTATTTCAAGCCCTAAAATGGAAATCGAAAGAGAAATTGTCCTGTCATCCTTTTCCGTCAAGACTGGGGGAAACAAACCAGAAAATTTCACAACAAAATTCAATCAGCCCATTATTTTGGATCCAAATGCCCAATATGTTGTTGGGTTGAACAGAATTATCAATATGAGTTTTACGTGGTATAACATCAATGCGGCATTGAAAAATCAGCTGATCAGATTCAGCTCTGACGGTGGGAAAACATTTTCCGATATCACCTTTCCCGCTGGGGTTTGGGATTATTCCACTTTGAATGAGGCAATTCGAAAAGCAACAGGCCCCCTCGCAGGATCCACCCCAGGAAAGAATGAAAAATTCCCAATCAATCTTGCTTTCTCTCCCACAACTTTCAGAGTAACAATCACGCTGGAAGCAAACTGGCAACTTGATCTCGAGAAATCCAACTTTGGCGATCTCGTTGGTTTCGATAAAAAGATTCTGAAAGACAAAGTCAACATTGGCCCCAGAGTTCCAAACCTCAGTCAAGATACTGATATGTTGAACGTTCATTGCGATCTCACAAGTGATTCGCTTGTGGATGGGGAAGAGAGTGATATCATCTTCTCCTTTTCAACATCTGTTCTGCAGGCCTCCTATAGTTTCACTTTGGAACCCATGAGAGTGATGTTCAGCCCTGTGAATAAAAACAGAATAAGCTCCATTCGGATTTATATCACCGATGGGAAAAGGCGGGTTGTTGATTTGAATGGAGCTGATACAGCGTTCTCGCTTATCTTGAAAAAACAAATAAAATGAAAAGTTATGAATTCTCTCGTTTTTTCCACCCCCAGCTGGGGCGGTTTGTCTTCCGGCACAAAGGAACAGGTTTGATTGTGGACAATATTTTCAAACCAATGAGGAAGATCGCATCAGTCGTCTTCAAGAAATTCGCGAAACCCATTGCGAAAAAAGCATTGGAATCAGGAATTTCTCACGCTGGGGATAAACTCGGCAAAAAAGCAGTTGAAAAATCTGGTGATTTGATCATGAAAAAGCTGGGAAATATGAGAAAGGGGAAGCCACCAGGCAAAACAAAGCCACCAGCTCTCGCTTCGCTCGCTTCGCTTCGCTCAGCTCGACCACAATCAGCCCCTGCGTCAACCTCCGGAGAAAGTTCTGATGCTATATTAAACAGGTTGATCTCTGGGCAAGGCATCCGAAAAAGAAAAAAATAATATAAAATGGCTTTTCGATCGAATGAATATCTTCAAAGAAATGAATTAGTGCGCTTCCAGCTGGATGACACAATCCGGGCTCCAGCTAATGGGCAACATCAACAAAAAAGTGGTTATAAATTCACGATTAATGACCGATCCGCATTCTATGATTGGTATAACGCTTATTTCGAGGTGCAGTTTCAACTCCAGAAAATAGCAGACGGCGCTGGGTATGCCGCAGCTGACAGAATCACAGTGATCAATGGCGCTCATTCCCTGATTAATCACCTGAAGATTAGTTCTGCTGGAAAGATTGTTTATGAGACTGATAATCTGCATAACGTTACTTTTATTAAAAATTTGCTAGAATACTCCGATGACTTCAGCAGATCAGTCGCCAAGAACAGTTTCTGGTATTTGGATACTGATGCAACAACCGCTAATACGAATCTTGGATTTGAAGCTCGCAGGATACAATCTCAAGCAGTGCAAAACAATGGAGACGGCGGTGCAAAGAACATTAACACGATCATTCCCCTGAATCGCTTTTCCTTTTTCGAAGAGTTGGAGGATAAGATGCTTGTGCCCATGCAGCTGCAATTTGAGATGAAGCTTCAACAGGATAATGAATTAATTCATATGGCTAATGGCACTGATGAGGGAAGAGTTGTTGTGAATAGGTTGTTGCTTTGGGTGCCAAGATTGACACCCAAAGATTCTCTTTATGACAAATTTGTCAGTTCATTCCTGAAAGAAACGCAATGGAAATATCTGAGGGAGATGTATTCCGAATCAGCTCCTACGCAGTCATCAGGATTTTTCCAGATATCCGCAAGTATTGACAATGTTAAGCATATTTTTGTTTATCTTAAAAGAACCAATGATGCCGCTAAAGAAGAAGATAGCCCTTATCTGATGGACACTTTCAAGCTGAATGCGGCAGATGCAAACTCATCCTTGTCGAACTGCCGGCTGGAATATGGAAACGGAGTTTTCTACCCGGAAACAGAGTATGACAGTGAATCAAAAGTGAGGATTTTCCAGGATGTCATGGCTTATGCAATGAGGAAAAATGATTTTAACACAGGGACACAGTTGAATCTGGCCAATTTCAAGTCTCTTTTCCCGTTGATCTATTTCAATCTGACTTATCAAACTGAAAAACCGACAAGAGATCCCAAGCAGTTGATATTCAGGTATCGATTGAACGTAGATGCAGCGGCAAACTTCAATGTACATGCGATAGTTCTCTATGAAGAAGAAGTGAAAATCGATAAGATTGGAAATGAGCTGGTTATCGTGTGACGTGTGATCTGTGAAAAACATATCTTGTCATTTAAAATGACAACATATCACCCATATAAAGTAAATCTGTCGGAAGGGCAAAAAAGCAAGCTTGGAAGAGCATTCCGAACAAAAAGCCCTATCACCCTGAGATTGGGTGGCAAACAAACAAGCGGAAGTGATGAACTGATGCTCACGGCAAATCAAATAAATCGAATCGGCAAAGCCGCATCTCAGGGAAAGGGAGTTGAAATCAAGATATCAAAAACGCAAATCCGAAAAGTGATGAGGCAAGGCGGAAGTCTTTTCTCTGCTATTGTCCCCCTGGCTCGTTCCCTGGCACCCACCCTGGCAAAGACACTTGGACTGTCAGCATTGGCTGGTTTGGCGAGTGAAGGAGCGAGTCAAGTTGTGAAAAAGATAAGCGGGAGCGGGCAAACGGGCGGATTTCTCATTCCCGAAGATAAAATTCAAAAACTGATTGACAATAAACATTTGTTGACAAATAAGCAGAAACAGGATATTTTGACTGCCCTGAAATCAGGAGGACAACTGACGATGAAACCATCAGCAAAACAAGCTGGTGGGGCATTGGGAACAATTCTGGCTTCCATCGGAATTCCACTGGCGCTGGACATGGTGAAAAATTTGTTTGGGAAGGGAGCGCCTAGAGTTGGTCGCCCCAAAGGAAAAGGAGCTCCAAGAGTTGGTCGCCCCAAAGGAAAAGGAGCTCCAAGATTGGGAGCTCCTTCCCTATATCACGCGTTGAATCCACCTCCCCCATTTATCGGAAGCTGGAAAAAAGGGATGGGAAAAAAAACCAAAAAAGGAACGGGACTTCTGCTGGGATCGAAAAGTCCATTCAACAATATCCCAGTTCTCGGGGCGATTCTTTGAAACCTAAATTCGTGAACAAACCCCTGAGCAACCTTGATCTTCTCCAGTGGATTGATTTTCTGAAAATTCCCAATTTCAAAGGGATTTTCGCCAGGGATGAAGCCATGCCCCGAGAACACAGCCCCTGCATCATCAATCTTGATTCGCTTGAAAATGCCGGAACTCACTGGGTGTGCTGCGCCCCCGGACAGAAATTCACGTGGTATTTCGACTCTTTCGGGATGGGATTTCCCCAGGAATTCAAAAGTTCCAAACCGGTGATTTGGAACAGCAGTCAATATCAAAACATAGACAGCGTTCTTTGCGGGTATTATTGCCTGTATTTCCTCCATCAATGGTCGCAGGGGAAAGATTTCTATGATATTCTCCAGCCTCTCAGTCTGACTGACTCGATGGGGAATGAGAAATTCATAAAAGAATATTTCGATTGAAAATGAAATCATATTGCGTGAAGGAAAAAAAACAAACTGAATGCGTGAAACCAACTGGATATATGACTGCAAAAAATGGCAGAAAGATGTGGTTTTGCCATTGCGCTTCCTGTGGAATCAAAAAAACAAGATTTGTGAAAGCGAGCGGAGCGAATTCGGGAAACTGAGTCGGCCCCCGCGTGGCGGGGGCTTTGGTGAACTTGCGCTGACTGGCGTGGCTCATGCTCTTCCCTGGCTCGGGAAAAAAACAGTTGAAATGGGTCGTTATGGAGCTAGTGAATTGTTGCGAAATAAAAACACTCAGAAAAAAGCATTGGATTTTGCCCTGGACAAGATGAAACCATTTCTTGCCAAAACCTCTGCGGATATGATGAATGAGTTGTCCACGGCGATTAGGCCAAACAGAAAATATAAGACAGATCGAGCAGATTTGGATGGTCGTGGGTTGGATGTTCATTCCCTGATTGGGAAGCTGCCAAGACCAAAGAAAGGTTTCACTTTGCCTGGACATAATTATACCGGCCCCTGGAACCCACTCGAAAAACAAGTCAGATTTGATGAAAAGGGAAAAATTCTCGAAATCTGGCAGCAGCCCACAGGAAAAACAGACGCAGTTGCTATGCAGCACGATGTTGATTATTCAGTCTGCGCGAAGGAAAAGAATCCACGTAAATGCAAAAACAAAGCCGACAGGAAAATGGTTGCCGCTTTGGATGCCATTCCCTGGAAAGAAAGGCAATGGGGGCATGCTTTGGCGAGAAACACAATTCAAGCAAAACAAAAACTTGGTCTCGGCGCTCCAAAAAACGGAAAAAGATTTTGAGTGAAGGCCAGTGGACTCAAAATCTGGCAATCGAATTACACCGGCCAATCAGGCGGCGCTTTCCAAAGAGGCGAGTCATAGCATATGGGATTGACAACATCTGGGCGGCTGATCTGGTCGAGATGGGGAAATTTTCGAGGTGGAATAAAGGGATCAGATATCTCCTGATGGTGATCGATGTTTTCTCAAAATTCGGTTGGATTCGCCCCCTGAAAGACAAGCGAGGACAAACAGTGGCTGATGCTTTCCGAGATATATTCAAGGGGCGAAAACCGAAGATGCTCTGGACTGACAAAGGGTCTGAATTTTTCAATGGAATAATGAACCATCTCCTGAGCGAGAATGGGGTAAAATTGTACACAACACAAAACGAAGAAAAGGCATCTGTTGTTGAGCGCTGGAACAGGTCTTTTAAGGAGAAACTCTTCCGGATGTTTTCTGAAAACAACAATACAATATACTGGGACAAACTTGGCAAATTACTGGATGAATATAATCATCGTTTTCATTCGAGCATTCGGATGACTCCCGCAGAGGCGAGCAAACAGGAAAATGAGAAAAAAGTTTTCGCTAATTTATACGGAGATTTAATTTATGCTAAACACAACCCGGCAAAATTCAGGGTTGGCGACAGGGTGAGAATTTCAAAGTTTAAACGAAAGATATTTGACAAAGGTTACACGTCGAATTGGACAGAGGAGATATTTGTGATTGACGAAATAAAGAACACAAACCCTGTAACGTATAAATTAGTTGATCTGTTGGGAGAATCAATCACCGGATCATTTTACGAGGCGGAACTTCAAAAGACAACGCAAGATGTGTTTCGAATTGAAAAAGTTATTCGCCGCGATAATAAGCGAAAACTCGCGCTTGTAAAATGGAAAAGTTACCCTGACAAATTTAATTCTTGGGTTCCATTGAGCGATGTGGAAAAGCTATCTTAACCATCGGTTTCTTGTGATGATTCACTTCCCAGACATATGACGTCAAAACATTCCACACTTCCCTATCAACAGGCTGAGCCAAAAATAATTTTTGTGTTGAGCTTCAGCGACTCGGGTTGTTAGGGAAGTGTGGAATGAAATCTATTGTCTTTCACGTGAACATTTATTGTAGGCAGATAAGTAGCACGCGCCGGACAAAAGAAGCCAAAAAAGACAATGGACCGGCAGGCGTGTGTGGGCACGTGAAGTGGCGAGTTATTCTGAGAAAATTTATTCAGCTTTCCGAGAATGTCACCTGGCGATTTCAAAATGACAGATTGCGTTGGCGTGTCAGAATATGAATGTTTCACATTAATATTCACAAAGTCTGTTATTTCAAAACACCGCTTAGCATCGCTTGCGTTTCGCTTGGCTTTCGTTCATTTCCCGGTGGATTTCCCAGAGAAGACCGCTTTGCTTTTGGAGTTCCTTTTTGAGAATCTTGTGTTCCTTTTTGAGAATCTTGTGTTCCTCCTGGAGATTGGCAAAAGATTCAAAAAGTTTTTCAATTTCATCGTCTCGCCACTCCTCTTCCTCAGCTTCCGCCATCTCTGAATCAGACACAATGAATTCATCATCCGATGTTGTTGGGGTTTCATCTTCGCTTCTTATTTCTTCCTCTGAACATGTGGAACAATCTTCATGGTCACTGGCTTCGCTCGCGTCGCTTCGCTCGGCTTCATTGGAAAATGCTTTCTCAAGATCCATTTTATTTCCAATGACATTTTTTGAAGATTGTTTGGATTATTTTTTCTTGTTCCGCCCGTCTGGATGGGAGTTTGAGCAGTTTGAAATCATCTTCATTGGGGCTGAAACCGTTCTTCTTCAACAGGGCGAAAAGAACTTGGTGGCAATTGAGAAACTTGTTTCTGCTGGGATGAAGGTCATTATATGCAAGTGAAAAATATTTAAAGTCGTCGATGAGAAATTTTTCCAAGTGCTCATAATCATTTCCGTCGTGACCTGTTATGTGATTAAAAATTGCATGATCGTTGCCATTGACTTTTTTCCATTTGGAAACTTTGACGAAATCCCTGACTTTTTTTCTTGTGATTTCGTCACGGGGAATTTGGGAGAGAATTTGTTCTTGATAAAATTCGAGATCTTTGAGTGGAATTTGATTTTTCCCCTGATTTTTGCGGATGATATTTTTGAAATGTTCCAGCCTGGGATTTTTGGGAGAATGCCATGTTGTGCGGATTTCTCGAATAATTTCAGGCGTTAAATCGATTTCGTCTTCTTCGGAATCAGACATTTTCTTGCCGGAAGAGATTTTTTTGAGATTTGAAAAGAATTTTCCTCTGCGGAAATTCAGCGGAGAAATCTTGAAATTGGCCAATTTCAAGATTTTGTCTTGTGCTGAATTTAGCGTCAGTAGGTGGTAAAAGAGACTTCTGAGACACCCTCAAATTCCCCTGAATTTCACACAAATATTTCCTGCAGATTTCAACAAATAATACATTATCTTTCATCAGTCCAAATCAACATAAACCACGCAATTCTGATGAGTTTGAGCAGATTTGACAATTTTGTGAGTTAAGTGGAAACTGACAGAAATTGTTGAATTTGTCAGATTTGTTGGGTCTGAAATATTTGTGTGAAATTCAGGGGAATTTGAGGGTGTCTCAGAACTCTCTTTTACCACCTACTGATATTAACCAAAATCATGTTCTCATATTAATGATGGTGGATACATTTTGTTGAAAAATTCAACAAAATTTATTGCACTGTGCCGGAGGGTCAATTTATTAATGATGAAATTTTAACATGAAAAAAATATATAATTCTTGGCTGCCAGTGATGACTTTAATTTTCTATATACGTTTCTTTATGAAATGGTTGAGAAATCAGGTTACCTGCTTTATTTAACATTAAATGTTCAAATTAAAAAAGCTATCAATTAGGTTGCTGAAAACTTCGAGCGACTGAACTGGGAATTCGAGTGCAACGCGTTCTTCATTTCTGATTACCAGTGAGTGAGTGCTGTGTAAGTCAGTCATTTCTAGAAAAAGTAACATATCCTGGCAAAGATTTTGAAAGTTATAGCTGTAGATATAGACGCGTACAAGAAATTATTACAGAAAATCAAACGACGAGAGAAAATTCCGTTTACCATAAGTTTTCACGCCATATATATATATATATATAATCATACTAAGCTTTGCCATGGCCATCTCTGGTAATGCAAATACGCAGTGACTGATAATCGTGATCTCCCGGCTCTAACTGCAAAATCTCAACTACCCGAGAAAGATCAAGACTGCAGCAGACTCCCAATAATTTGAGAATATAAAACGACACGTTTGATTTCGTCATGTCATTTTCCGTTACAAGAGTGTACGTTACAAATTGAATTACTGAGATGAAACTTGACCAAGAGCTTAAACTTGATATACAATGATTCAAGTTGATAAGTAGCTGTCACAAAAAGAGTCACGTGACTTGTTAAACTGTCAAATTTCCATATTTTTCTTTAGGTTAAGCACAGGAGAACTTAAAACATCCTGACATGCAAATCACATTTGAATCGTCTTTAGTGCGCAAAGGTCTACACGAGACCAATTGGAATACGTGTCCAAGTCACGCGACAATTGAAACGTCACGATTTTCCTGTCACACAATAACCAAAAAATATCCATGCCTCTTAGGTTGAACAATTTTTCAGTTACATTTGGAAAGCGTCTTTAAAAGGTAAAAACAATACTATTTACAAATTTCAGCCCGGTAAACATAATGTTTCTTTGTCTGCACGAGATAGGTTGCCATGGAAATAACAATGTCCAAAAATCGAGTGACGTGGCATAGTGTAATGCTTATCACACGGTTTCTTTTGAAGATAGACCGCCCTTGAAGATAAACCGCCTTTGAAGATGGACCACCTCCAGTCTTACTTGTTTTGATAAAATAATGGGAGACCTAGTCTTTAATTTACCTGAGGGAGAACAATAGGTGTTACAAACTACAATAATTATAACGAAGTAACATCATATAAACAAAAAACGAAAAAGGTATGTTACACAAATGTGGATAAATTTAAATGTGGTGACTTGCAGGTTTAGAATTTTTTTAACACTTATATGTGTATGGCCGCCTTTAACTTAATATGAAAACTTGTTGTGGCAGATTCTATAATAGAAAACACTCCATAGAGCATGCAACACGACAAGCAATTGTGTAAGTGTTTATGAACGTGTTTAATGATAACTCACGGACGCACGTGTTAATGTGGCGAGTTATTTCATCATTCAGTAACTGGCATTACAACCTGCGCAAACAAATTTATAGAGAACGGGCAAACGACGTCCTTGCGGTACGGAGTCCTTCACGCAGAACATATTTAACGGAAGAAAAAACTAACTTGATGTTATGGTTGTTGCAATATCGCTTGGGAAGCCGTCATAACTTATATGTTGTGTGATATTAGAGAAGGTACATATGCATGTAGGAGGGGTTGTAGAAATGTGTGGGCCTAACATAGGAGTTTGTGTGTATGTTGTAGTTCAATTTTATCCTTGGTTCAATTTTTATTTTCCATTCTTTTCTATGTTAATATGTGATAATGAATATAAAACAAAGGAAAATGAAAATTGAACCAAGGATAAAATTGAACTACAACATTACTACATTATATATATATATATATATATATTAGTGGGATTCATTCATTACCCCATCGATCATCTAGGAAAGGAAACGGTTCTTACGAAGAATATAAGCCTATGATACGCGGTTTAACATTTGATGTTTTACAGATGTTGTAACGGCGGTAGATTGGGGTAGAAACGGGTTTACAAGATTAACATTTGTTCCTCAACAAATGTTGACTGAACGATCCCAACAAATGTTAAACGATGTTGCAGCTTGTTGAATGAGTTGTGAAAGATATTCAAAATTTTTCAAACGATTGACTGAAGTCGTTTAACAAGTTGCCACTTATTGAACGGTATAGAGCCTGTCTCTATTTACGTTCAACAACGCTAAACATGTTGAATGACCTATTTCAACATTTAAAAAGGCATGATACACTGTTCAACATTTGTTAAAGACGTTAGGCCCAGTTCAAACGTCGAACTTCACATGTGCCGAACCTAATGCAAATTAGCAAGAACAATAGATTTTGCTCATTTGCATTAGGTTCGGCACATGTGAAGTTCGACGTTTGAACTGGGCCTTAAACAGTCATCATTTGTTTCCAGTAACAAAACACGCAGGGTCCTCCCTAATGCAAGTTTGTAGGATAGAGGCTCAACAAATGTTGACTAAACGATCCCAACAAATGTTAAACGAGGTTGCAACTTGTTGAATGAGTTGTGAAAGATATTCAACATTTTCAAACGATTGACTGAAGTTTGACATTTGTTGCTCAACAAATGTTGACTGAACGATCCCAACAAATGTTGAACGATGTTGAAGCTTGTTGAATTGAGTTATTGAACGGTATAGAGCCTGTCTCTATTTACGTTCAACAACGCTAAACATGTTGAATGACCTATTTCAACATTTCATTTAAAAAGGCATGATACACTGTTCAACATTTGTTAAACAGTCATCATTTGTTACCAGTAACAAACACGTAGGGTCCTCCCTAATGTGAGTTTGTAGGACAGAGGCGCAGAACTAAATAATTAATTAAATCACACTATCGTATCGAAAATAAAATGTAAAAATAATTGGGAGCTGAGAATGTCGAACTAAATTAGTTTAAATCATTTATGTCTGTAAATAATTTTGGCGCCGGCTATCGAGAAAAAATTGTTTGCTCAACGCTTTGCTCCCCCTAGATTGTAGGTATGCGTGCATTCTAGTTGTATTTTTCACTCTCTATTGTTTTCGGTTGACATTTTTACCACAATTGCCGCTAAACTCGCAATCTGATTGGCCGACGTGAGTGGTAAATGAGAGTCCAGACAACGGTGCTGAGGCTAACATCACGCGCGCTTGAAAAAAAAAAACAATCAGATTGCGAGAAAGTTATAGACAACGCTTGCTCTTTCTTTGCTGTCACGTTTGTAACAAGACTTCGATTTTTCATTGTATTTTTTTTCTAAATATTGTTGTAAAAAACAAATTTACACCGGTTTTCCGTGGTGTGGACTCTTATTTACCACGATTTACGTCATCTCATGGTCAAAATTTGTTGCTGACTCACTCGGCTGCGCCTCGTGAGTCCACAACATTTTGACCATGTGATGACCATGTTTGACCATGTTGCTGACTCACTCGGCTGCGCCTCGTGAGTCCACAATATTTTGACCATGTGATGACGTAAATCGTGGTAAATAAGAGTCCACACCACGGAAAACCGGTGTAAATTTGTTAAATATATCTTCATATATATATATATAAACACATTCTTGCATTTCACACTTATAAGTTTATACTTAACTAAATCAAAATAAGGCTAATAAAAAAACTAGTTAAGTAAAGATAGTTAAGTAAAGAAGTTCAGTAAAATAGTGAAGGAAAAATAATCATTGAGACAATTAGATGCCTATCTCTTGATCGTCTTTAGTTTTTTGCTTAATGCTCGTGAAAACCGCGTGTTCTGCTCCGGCAAAGTTCTGCTCGCAATGAAATTCTGCTTGGTACAATACTACATATTCATTGCGTTGAAAAATTGTAGTGAAAGCTATTTTAATTTGTCTTCCTCTGCACGATATGGTGAAGTTTTTGTCAAGAACTACCCGCAATTACAAAAAAGGAACATTCAACAAATCTGATCTGTATCTGCTGAGTTCACCCACATGATGTGCTAATCTTTTGTAATACCGCTGCTTTAAAGTGACCATGTGGGCGCATTTTTTGGGCACTGCGGTATGTGATGCGGGCGCGTTTTAGGTACTGTTGGTAGTTTTGATTTCAGTTTTTTAAATTTAATTTTTTTATTTTTTTATTTTAATTTTTTTTATATCTTTTGTGTCACGGATTATATATTTAGGCGTTCAGCTCAAATTCTGCTCGAAAAAGCGATATTCTGCCAGCAGAATTAATGTTCCCTACTGCTGGTAGTGAATTATGATAGAAATTCTGCCGGCAGAATTTTTCCAATGCAAATTTACTACGTATACTTGGCGCCGGTTATTTAAACGAAGTCTAGCTAGTGCAACGCGCCTTACCGTGAGCACCCAACCCCCACCCCCGGGGGGGGGGGGGCGGGTTACTCCCTATAACTGACTATACGGGGATGCTCCGCCCGAAAGGGGTACCTTTTTCAGGCTGGAGGTATATGAAAGGGTCGGGATTTCACGAGTTGAAGTATATGAAAGGGGAGGGATTTCACGAAGAATAGGAGAAGGTAGCGAAAACACGAGTTGAAGCATAAAAAGGTAGGGGAAACTGCCATTTAAGTATTATAAAAAGGGCCTTTCAAAATATATCAAACAGACGCACGTAAAGGCTTTATGAAATGGGTGCCATTTTCAATGAAAGGTATATGAAAGGAGTACCTTTTCTGTCAAAAACGGTATATGAAAGGGTAAGGGTTTGGACCTCGGGGCGGAGCATCCCCGTACAAAACTTTGTTAAGTACCCCCCTCCCCCTCCCGGGCACCCAACAAACGTTTTTACAAGTTTCCACGATATCACCAGCTAATTCTTATAATCATTTTCGTAACTGCGGTACGTGTGAAGCAATAAAGTGAATAAAATCTTCGCATTTTGAAACTTTACTATACACTCCTATGAAAAAGCACGAGGCGACAAGATTACAATTTGATCATGCTGAACTTTGCGAGGGGGCGTGCCCGTCAATTGAATTCGCGCTCTCTGAATGGCTAACTTTTTTTTATTACCATAGTTTTTTTTAATGTAATACTCACATGTAATTACAATATAATATTTACGCCACTTATACTTACAATAAGATACTCTACTTACAACACGTACAATACAATACTCATACTACTTCCAATGCAATGCTTACACTACTTACAATACTTATATACAATACGTACAATACAATACTTACACTACTTACAATGCAGTACTCACATTGTTTTCAATGCGACGCTAGTTACATTACTTATATATCGTCAGCTTAAAGAATTTATTTTAAAGGACCAGTTGTAGTGTTCCATTCGTCTTTTCTTTTAAAGCTCATAAAAAAACTTGCTTTTACAATGAAGGATTTAAGGATTTGAAGAGGTTTATTTATTGATTTGTTTTAAAAAACCGCTGAAAGATGTCAGGAAACTTGAAACCCTTCTATGTTTGCGATTTTCTCTTGCAATTTACAAGTCCAGCTAAAATATCTGGCAACAAGAAAGTAGAAATATTGTTGTGTGTGGGAAAGAATATCTGTTCTCAGACCTAGTATTATCGCCAAGGATAAATTATCAATTCTTGTCGTTGAGTACTTTTCATGAAACCATTTTCCAAAACCATGCCAGAAAAGTGAAGTTTCGCTACAGTACCAGAACAAATGAATTAGTGTTTCTTACTCTCGACTACAGAAAGTACAAATATCATTATTCCTCATACCAATTTTATTTAAAAAGTCATTTGTTGCTAGTCTGATTGGCTAACTTGTAAAAACGTTTGTTGGGTTCTCACGGTAAGGCGCGTCGCTCTATAATGGACTTCCGCATCTATTTATAATTGGGTCATTTTAAAGCAGTTTTCAATTGAGTATCGAAAGTAATTACAAAATTGCTTTGGTTTTGCATTGCTACGCTTTGTGATTGGCTAAAAAATCTCGCGCCACTTTCTCGACCAATCAGAAGTAAAACCAAAACCAATCGTGACTTGCTCGCACGTGTTTTCTCGCGCTTGGCGCCGTCGACATGTAATTGCTTTGAGCTTTCATTGGTTCATTGGATTGTTTACGACTGCTGTGATTGGTCAGAGTAATTAGTTTGGTCTTGGTTTTACGACACTCACTTGAAAACAGTTCTAATGAGATATTAAATGTTTTGTTTAGGCCCCGTCCACACGAAGACGATTGTAAACGCAAACACTAGTAAACGTATATTTTTATCTCCGTCCACACGAAAACGATCATCGTTTACGTAGCGTTTTCACCCGTCCACACGAAAACGCTCGTAAACGCATAAAACGATGTCATACACCGAATGCCCATGCGCTATCGATTTGAGCCTGCAAATAAACAAATAAACAAATATTTTTGGGTTGGGAATTTGAGAAATTTACTTAAAATCTAATAAAATGTTAAGGTGATAACATGAATCTTCTCTCTTTGCTCTCACGTCTGCATCTAAGTCGTTTTACTCGAGTAAAAGTGCTTGTAGTTGTGGATAACAATCTTGAGAGGTTTAGTCTTCTTCTTTTGTAGTTTTCCTGTATATCGATTATTGCAAGATTCAATTGAATGCTCGCAATTATGCTTGATATAAGCGCAAGCATGACACAGCTCAACACTCGTGTGTACGCCATCTTGGAAACGCACTCGATAAAAGAGACTGGCGCTGACATCTGACGTCAGCGTTTTCACAGCGTTTACGAAAATATACGTTTACGGCCGTCCACACGAAGACGCATAAACGGCGTTTTCAAATGTATCCACTTTGGAGAGCGTTTTCTAATTTATGCGTTTACGGTGAGCGTTTTCATCGTCTTCGTGTGGACGGGGCCTTAGTCTATGCTACATGCCTGCTTGACACTTGTTCAAAGCAAAACACGTTTAAGGTGGTCCGCGGCTATTTAATGGCAAGGAGGCTCCCTTTTATAAATCGAATTTTCGGCATGTAAGCGTTAACCGATTTTGGTAAGTTTTGGTAGGGCGATAAAGGATCTTCAAATTATACAGGACTTTAAATTTTAGTGCATATAAGATAAGCGATTAAAAGTTACAAGCGTTTTTAGAAAACCCCGTTTTTTAAGAAAACGCGAATATTTTCGTAACACGGCGACAGATTTTTTTTCTATTTAAACTCAATAAGTTCCAAGACTTCAAGCTTTACTGTGAGCAATTTTCCACAAAATCGGCTGGACAGAAATTACTGCACAGTCGAATACTGAATTTAAGCTTCCAAATGTTATGCTTGCGTATTTGCCTCAGCTGTTGCAAGAACGCTAAAATTATTTATAAGGCTACAATCGCACCCTATTACTTGAAAGCTTGATGCAACCGAAAACTTTGCTGAATAACCGGAAGAGATGGGACGCTCCCAGCAAAAACTATAATCAAAGAAAGAACAAGATGTTTATAGTGCGTAATTTATGAATTTCAAGAAATTCAAGTTTGTTCAACTCGTAAAAAAACTACCGATTTGTTTTCTGGTATTTTTAAGTATGATAACATTCAGTATATATACAAACTGCCTTACCTAGCTTCATGTGTATAGTCTCGACGAAACTCGGCGAATTTGGCTCGTCAAGTTTGCTTACTTCACGTCTTCCATTTTCTAAATGCTTTGAAAACCCCTCGTGTTCCGTAAATTATTTAAAGTTGCCGCATTCTGGGATTATTTGCCGCTTAGGAATCACCGATCATCGTTCAAAGGCCATTTGCACGATTGTAGTCAGAAATGAGGCCATCGTGCAAATGGAAATGAAGGCTGTACCACAATGAAGGGAATGATTCTTCTAAGTCTTATATATACCAAACATGAACATTGCTAATGTAAGTAAGGTTGTAGGAGACGCTGTCGTGACACTTGACTAACGCTCTTTTACCGGAAGTGAGAGTAGCCGGAAGTCACTAAACAGGAAGTGTAGTGGCAAAACTATGAACCGGAAGTGTACAATTTAAAATATACGTGCATAAATTTGCATGCAAAATCGTGACACGAAAAATAAAAATAATAATAAAAATAATAACAAGGAAAACGGAGCCGAAACCTTACCTCATGCCGCTACGCGCATGAGTAATGAGAAGTAGCTTAGTTTTAAATAGACGTCCTGGCTTTTAGACGAGAAAGTTTCCTAAACATTTATGACAACAACAAGTAAGTGTTTTTTTATAATTTACTGAATAAGTAGTCTTGATATTTTTTTGGCAGGTTATAAGAATGCTTATACCAACTCGCTTATTCTTGGCGTACCTCTTGCTGGCCAGTGTCTCTCGCACATGCGCAAAGACCCCTTTATATGTGGGCGCCATGTTTCCTATGACGTCACTGCATAATGACGGCTGGACTGGCGGGACTGGCATTCTACCAGCCGCACAAATGGCTTTTAATCACGTGAACAGTGCCGGTGTGTTGAACGACTATGAGCTGAAAATGATCTGGAATGACACCAGGGTAACGATTTCCTAATATTTTTTATCTTTTGACCATTAAGTTTTTCGGTGCTAATAAGGTCAAATGTTACATGAAAATCTAATAGTTTCTTATTATTTCTTTTCGCGGCTTTTTTTAGATTGTTTTTATTGACAAACGGTTACAATACATTGACAAATTAATTTCGTTAACTGAATTAATAACAAGAAAGTTAACTTGACAAAAGAAAGAAAGGTTACTGAAAAGAAAGTTACCTAAAGCGCAGAAGAAAAAGACAAAAAGTGCAGCGTACGGAAAGCTAACGCAAACTTCAACCCTTCATAACCCTATTTTGCCTGGGGGGCGGGGCAAAAAGTGCAGCGCTGACTTTCAACATTCATAACTTCCTTAATTTGTATTCAAACGCCATCAAACTTTGTGACTTTTCCTAAAATTTATCTAGCAACAATTTGATATGACATTTTATTGATCAGGTGACTTAATGTTTCAATAGCAACAAGATTTTGACAGCCATGTTTTTTATAATTTGCATATTTTTTTAATCAAAGATGGCGGATCCAAGATAGCGGCCGTATAACTAATTACCTAATAACTACGTCATATGACGTCATCGTTCCATTGAGCGGACCGCGAAGGAGACAGTTTAGGACGTACCCCCCCCCCCCCCCCCCCACCCAAGGCTCAGGAACTCAAAAAGAAGCCCGAGGCAAAATAGGGATAAGTGCCTTTGAGTAGAAAGGCCGAGCCAAAAGACCACATCAGTTCAGGATTTATATGGCATGTACTGGGATAATATGATAATTTAATTGAACGTTTGTGAGGCTTGGGTCTCAAGTTCCAGAGAAAGAAAAAAGAGTTCCCATTTCTTATTGACGGTCGTTATTTCAGTAAAAATTTGTTTAATCTTTGAGGAAGTTCTTGGTCGACAAAGATGGGATTTTAGAAGATGTTATTGTCTATCAAAAAGCCAATACTTAACCAACTAAATTAAATTGCTTCTTCTCTACTAACAGGGGTCCCCTGGCTGGACAGAGCACATCATCTTCGAGTTCCTTTACAACTCTCCTCGTAAGATCATGCTCCTTGGAGCGGGATATTCTTCATGTAGCACAGTTGTGGCGGCACTCGCTGGACTGGATCCCTGGGCTATACCACAGGTAAATAAATATTAAATAACAAATGGTTACATTCCGTATTTATGCAAGAGGGTTGTACGGCCGATGCTTATCTCGGGTCCTGTAGTATCTAGAGCAATTAGGAGTACCCCTGGATGGGGAACTAGTCCATCGCGGGGTGGGCTTTCCTTAACTGTTAATTTGACCATTTTGCAAAGATCTCTATTTAAAATAACTACCAATCAGATTACACGTAGTATCTTGTTTATTTCATAAGCAGTGCACTTCCAATGACAGTCGATCGAAAACGTTTGAATTTTATTGTTGGACTTATTTCTGTTTCATAAATAAATAAGTGTATGATTCCTTCTTTGCAGATCTCGTATTCCAGTACCTCACCCGAATTGTCCGTCAAGAAAAACTATCCACACTTTTACCGCACTATTCCGGATGATACGTCATTTAACGTTCCACGGATCGCGCTGCTGAAAACATTCAAATGGAGTCACGTGGGTACCATTTTTCAGGAGGAGAACATACACCGCACGGTATCTACCAACATTCTTATACACGTATTCCTATATTTATTTATTTATACAAAGTGGAGATGATAGTTTATTCATTTTTGGAGGGGAAATGAAAAGCCAGAACGCAGTTTTAAAATGGTTAATAGTTGTGTGATGTCTTAGAACACGGGTAATTCATATTATGCAAGATTGCATTCCACATTGCATGTCAGGAGTGGAGACAAGATGCAATTTTGCCAACTGCAAACATGCAGTATTACAAACTTGAAATAAACCGTCTGAATGCAATGAGTCACACGACACATCTCCGCGGTATGGCCAATACCTTACGCATGCGCACAGCCATATCACCCCGGCAGTGGCAGCCATAGACAGCTGTTTCGTCCTTGTTAGGACTCATCAGCATGGCATAGCCGTCGAACCTACCTTACGCAATGTGTCGTGTGACTCATTACATTCCGATGGTTTATTACAAACATTGTTGCAGGGCGTGTCCGGGCGTGTCCGGGCGTTATTTTTAACTTTGCTGTTTATTTAATTTTCTTTATTGTATATTGTTTATATCGGAACACCACTTAGCTATCCAGCTTTGCTTGCATGCGACAGCAAAGGCTATGGGGAGTAGCGTGCCACTATTATTTTTTGACAACTTCTAATTTATTTTTATATAAGAGTTTTCGCTGTTTCGTGTCTTTAAATTTTATTCCATAACTTGTTAAAATTGTTTTACCGTTCATTCTCTAGGCCATGTCTGATCTTCATCTGCTGTTTCTGAAGAACGGAATCAAACGCATTTCGTCTGAGAGTTTCAGGGAGAACCCGCATGTTCAGATGGAAAATTTAAAGGTAAGTATCATTCAATTTATCAGCCTAGTTTTCACTTGTCAAACAAGTACAAGCGTTGTATTTATAGTGAATCGTAGCAACGCGAACATAAATATCTGCTTAATTATATAATACAAAGATTCTTGTTATTTGGTTTCCACAAGGAATAACCGAATGTAAAAATCGTAGGCCATTTCCTCGTTGCGTTATTCGTCGTTAAAGAGTCTGACCCACCCAGTTTGCATTGCGCGCTTCTCTTATTGTTATGATACGGCTCTATTCCATATTTGGGCAAGCATATCACCTCTTGCACGTCGAGTGAATTTCTCATCTACAATACAGTATGGACTTTCGGGGGCCCTGAATGGCGGATGAACCAACTTAGGCGCGCCATGCAAAATGGGTGGGTCAGATTCTTTAACAAAGCGAGGCTTGATGCACAATCTTTCATATGACGTTGAGTTTTTATTGAATGTGAAAGAAAACTTATTTTCATATGAAAGATTGTGCAGCAAAACGTTTGGAACTGAAGCAAAATTAGAAGGGTTTGTATGGAGTCATCAGGGTATAAAGGTGCCGATAACGCCCCCCCCCCCCCCCCCCCCCCCAAGACCCAAGGTCGGTTAGTCGGGGCGAGGAGGAGTAGAAAAAATCGGCGGGGGAAAGATTTGTACAGACCCCGAAATGATCCCCAAATCGACCCCGAAATGATCCCGACCCCGAAATGATCCCCATTTTTTTTTCACACTGACCCCGAAATGATCCCCAAGTAATTTTTGGAATGGAATGGCCTTACACCCAGAGAAAGCTGGAATGAGAATCAAAATTTCCTTAACTGCCTTTATTTTATTCATTCCAGCTTTCTCTGGATGGAAAGCCATTCCATTCCAAAAATTACTTGGGGATCATTTCGGGGTCAGTGTGAAAACAAATGGGGATCATTTCGGGTCGATTTGGGGATCATTTCGGGGTCGGGGATCATTTCGGGGTCGGGATCATTTCGGGGTCTGTACAGATTTTCTCCCAGTCAAGTACTTTGCTCTGGTGCTGCTATTTCTCTATGTTATTTGCGATTTTATTTGACTGATTTTCAGCATTTTCCTACCCGTTGTACAATAAAGAAACAAGCATCTGTATTGTTGTGCCTAATTTGTCGCGGAAGATTCCATTTGCCTAATGTGCAAACTTTCAGCCTTCCCCGAACGTTAAAGCGGGACTTAACCTAAATTTGAATGAAATTTGATGAGGTTTTAAGAAGGGATAGGAGTAAGAAAATGATTTTTGGAACACCAACAGACAGTTGATACCCACGCAAGAGCACCCCAGGTTGCCAGTGGACTAACTTAGTATCCGTCTATTAATTATTAACTACAAATTCTAATTTTAAAACTTCACTAAATCTTCAACATTTCTTATTTCTCTAAATTTTACCAATCCTTTGAGAAAAACTATTTCCTCCCAAACATACCCAAAAATCACCCAAAAATTTACAAAACACCCCATAACATAGGTTTATGTTTTAAGCATAGAGGTTTTGGATTGCTTGAAACGTGAACGAGATATTTCCATTAAAGCCATGTCAAGTGGCGGAAAAGTGGCGTTTAGGTTAAGTCCCGCCTTAATGTAACCAAATGAAGACAACGGTGACCGATTAGATAAACAAAAGTGAACAGCTTTATTCATATTATTTTCTTTGCAGAAAAGAGGTGCAAGAATCATCGTAGCAAATGTTTTTGAAAAAGGAGCTCGACAAGTGTTTTGTGAGGTGAGTTTTTACAGCAATGATTTCTAATATATCTTCTTTGAGGACATCGTTCCTTCACAGTGCTGCCAGAAACGAATGCGTTTTATTGTTTTAAATTCGTTAGCTGGGCTCTAACATGAGACGGGGTTATTTTTGTTTCGTTTTTAACTTTTGTTTTCTCTACTGTCATGGCCAGGCTTACAAACTCCGCATGTTTGGTGCAAAATATGTTTGGATAATCCTTGGCTATTTGGCAGGGGACTGGTGGCTAGTTGATGACTCGAGTATCACGTGTTCATCTTCTGAATTGTTCAAGGCAATGGATGGTCACCTAGCAACGGATTACCTCTGGAACACTAGACTGGACACTAAAATAGTGTCTGGAAAGGTATTTAACTCCAAGCAGAACAAATCCATGCTATGTCACGAACTGCAGACAGTCTTGCAAAGAAGGCTATCGAGTCTTCAGGTTTATAAACTATCAGCTGTGCGAGTAAAACGAAAACATTAGCCTTCCTTGGCAGAAAATGCCTCAAAAAATTGACTCCTAACAGGGGCTCCAAATGCCATGTCGAATATCATTGAGACAATTGTTTCATTTAACTGCTCGCCCGGAGACTTACAGTAAGCTCTCTTAAGATGGACACCGCTGTAAGGTGGCCACCTCTCTAAGATGGACATCAATTATTGGCTGGATCTGGCCGAATTTCACTTGTTCGTCTCTAAACTTATACCTCAACCTTGGTACAACAGAAGGGTGGGAAGAGGTTGGGGTGGGGGGGTCACGGGCATCCCTTGGTAGCGGTTGATAATTTTAACTGTATTGCTTTGTAGACAGTGAAAAATTTTATAGATGAGTACGAATCCATGGTCGTACCAGAGCTACGAGATTTCCATCGCAGTTACGTATATGACGCAGTGTGGGCCATGGCCTTGGCGTTGAACCGGACCATCTCTAGCATGGCCCCTGGTACAGCTATAGATAAGGTTTCATATGGAGACAAGGTCTTCACTGACGTACTTACAGAAGCACTAAAAGAGACGAACTTTTCCGGAGTTACAGTGAGTTGATACTTTTTTTTTCTTTTCAAGTTAAGCTGCAGACACAGTGATTCTATGTAATTATCAAAAAAGTTGCAATTATATCAGATACTATGCACCCTTTTAGAACCTCTAATTTCATTGGACCTGGGTATCACGCAGATGTGCTCTTTTTAGGGCTGGGGTCCATTGTTCTGTAGTTTGTTCTATTATTTTCTTAGCCAATCATGTGGGGCGTTCCGAGACCTACATGCCGCCTTAATTATATAGGCACACTATCAATGAATAGATGAATGTTTTGTACGCTGTTGGATTAACCCGGGTGTAAGCCCCATTCCCATAAACTTTCAAACTCGTTCAAGTGCTGAGGTAGAAGACGATTATACATGAAGTTGGTGAGTTTATCTCATTTACTATAGTAAAGCCCACTGAAAATGCGCGCTTTTGGTTTTGAAGGACATCATCTTGCCGATCACATTCAAAGACCTTATATTTCTACGTTATTGGACCTAAAAGGAGCTTTTAATGGGTTTATTACATTCCGAACCATGGTACATTGAACACCCTAACAATAGCAACATCTCCCACACCAAGAAACTGGCGCCACTCCTGCAAGCCACCCCCATGACTCTCTCACTCTAACCTACTCCTCTCTATAGTGCAGACAGCCCTACACCGCATTGGATGGAAGCTATACTGTTTCAATTGAGATTTTTAAACATTTTTTGCAGGGCCCTGTTGGTTTCACAAACAAGGGAAACAGGGCTGGAGACACGCGGATTGTTCAGATGATAGGTCAGTTTGCTCAGTTTTTTATCTAGTGGTTAGCGCGTCGGACTTTCAACCTGAAGGTGGGTGGTTCGAGCCTGGTCTCTGCCGTCGTGTTGTTTCCTTAGACAAAAAACTCTACTCCACATTGTCTCTCTCCACCCAGGTGTATAAATGGGTACCGGCGACAAAATGCTGGGGGTAACCTTGCGATGGACTAGCATCCCATCCAGGGGGGAGTAGCAATATTCCTAGTTGTTCATGCTACAGAAACCGGGTTAAGCTCCGGCCGTTTTTGGGCCATCCGTGGCTCGTGCACGACTTTACTCTTTTTCTTTACCTTCTTAAATACAAACAGTGATAACAAATTATCATATAGTGAACTACGGATAAACATTAAGTTACTTTGGAGATCCTTGTTGAGTGGCTATGAACAGCTAGGTTCTTGTAAAGCCGGTCAGACATATCATTTCAGCTGCGTAATAACGGACATTTCTACCTGAATTTCGTATGGCCGGTGGGAACGGTTCGACGTTAATTTAACTGAGCCAGTCGAATATTCGACAGAAGTTCGACAGTTGTTTTATACGTCGAACTTCAGATGTGCCGAATCGAAGTTTTAAATTATGTTTTACTCACAGTTCTACTTTTTTGCTAACTTTATAAAAACTCGCTCATGATTCAATGCGACTCTATTAAATTTGACATCAAATCAAATGCCGAATTTAATTATTTGAGTCGACCCAAATAAGTATTAGATTCGGGGCATGTGAAAATGCGACGTTAAACCGGGCCTAAATCACTAATATATATAGATAGCCCAAGCCTAACAGCGTCGCACTTTGAACAAGCTTAACTAAGGTAAAACTTAACTAAGGTGAAACTTAACTAAAGTGAAAGGTTGGAAGCACAAGAATTAAGATTGACGAACGGGCTATTTTCAATTTTAGCAATTCTCAAAAACAGTATTACGCGACCGTCTGCACAGTACATTTTTATAGACCGTACAAAAGTTCACAAAAATCGCTTTTCAAACTATCTAATGAATGAACAAACACATAAAAATGGACAACACAATCTTCTTTTGAAAAAATTTATTCAAATCTCCATTAGTTTACGTTTAAAAGCAAAACGCGTACCATTTAATTATATCAATGGGGTTAGTTTCCAGAGAAACTGTGGTGCTGCGTCGGTGGGGGTGAAGCACAAGAATTTGGTTTTATCGACTGAGTCGATAAGGTAAATTAGCCACCGTAAAAAGATTCGAGAAAGCTGAAGTTTCGAGCGCTAGCCCTTCGTCGGGCTAGCTCATCGAGTTCAAGCTTTCTTGGATGAAATTCAGGAGATCGCTACAACTGAATTTAAGCACGTTTTAAAATCAATTCTCCAAAACTAACAATAACACCAATAAAAAGTCACTCACAGATTGATATCAACATAAATTCTCATCGAAAACTGTAATCTGTTTTACCTTTAAGTCCCTCGCTTGCTTGGAAATTCAATTCTGAAATCCGTAGAAAACAAACATCCCCGCATTTGATAAAAACGTAATACATGAAGTTCCTCGAAGCAAGATTTTATCCATGAAAACTCGTCTTTTTCCACTAAAGCGGCTTCTGAGTATCCCTTAATTAGTATCCTTGTCTTGAGTAGCAAACCGCGAAATATTCAGGGAAATACCGCCTTTAATTTAAACGGTTTTCTCCGCTTAGTAAATTCACAGCAAAACATCAAAGTGTTTTTCTAGCTGACGTGACATTCGGCCGTTTAACCGCGCGAAAAACAAAGCCTCGCTTTGGTTTCAACATGACGTCGTACGCGCATGTTTTGCAACGTCATACGCGTCCGCGAGCTTGTCCTGCGCGACGGCGGAGCTACAGTCCTTTCCTGCGCGACGGCAGGCGGACGGAGGGCGGGCACACGCGCGCCCGCGAAACATTCCGCTAGCCATGACCATGAAAAATGACGGGCACAGGTTCTGGTTCTATGAGTATGGGGCTGCGCAGCCAGGCCTTCGGCCTGGCAAGTGCTCCGCTAAAATGTTAATCAAACTAATCTGGATCCGATTAACGGTAACCCAGGATTACAGGTTGACCTAGCTATAACTTCTAAGAATGTTAGTCAATTGTTTTCTATGGGCTTTAAGATTGTCGTCCGAAAAAGAAAGGAAAAAGGAAACGTCCACGTGCACAAGCAACCTCTGGACCTCCTCTGAACCTCCTCTGGACCTCCTCTGGACGGCCTTCATAAAATCCACAATGCCTCTCTTGTAACTTCCTTACTTTCCATTGCAGATGGGAAGCAGATAACAGTGGGACTTTATCAAATAAATAACGGCCTGATCAGCTGGTCAGGATATGATGCTATAAGATGGGAAGGTATGGGCTGATTTAAGCTGATTTAGATAAGACAATCCTTGGCTTCAGTCTGTCGACTGTCTTATAACTTTGGCTTCTTGCATTGACTATTCGTGCGATTTAGTTTTAGATTTAGTTTTGGATTTAGTTGCTTAGAAATGGCGTTAAGGGTTGGGGTACTGCACAATGGCTGCGACTGCTGCGTGATTACTTGGTTGGACTAACTGACATGTTTGACGTCACAACAGATGGATCCCCTCCCCCGGACAGGACCAAGATGGTGTATAAGCTGATGTCGGTTTCTTTTTCTCTGTTCGTATTCATGGCATTTTTGACGTCAATTGCGATACTCGTCTCTATGTTCTTCCTGTGGTTCAACGTCGCTAAACGAAATATCAGGTAAGTGGAATTAGTGCTTTCTCCTAGGCTTTTACCTCAAAGGGTCTCTCAAAGGCTCTTTGGGAAGAGACGATTTTTCGCTGTGCGATTTCAGTGCAGACGCAATTTTTTACGCTTGGCTTTCATTCATCGAGTTTACACTAAAGACACGCCCTTTTTATAACAAGTTTCATCAAGATGTCCAGTGCGTAACTATTAAGCATGCAATCATAGCATTTCAGCCAATCAGTGGACGCGTAATAACACGCCCTTTTTGCTCGTGCCGGTATGGCAACGAGTCAAGCATTGGCCTGCGTTTTTCTCCTTTTCCTCCGTGTTTTCGTATCTACTTTTGTGCATTGCGTTAGATCTGGGTACGAGGATACGCACGCATGCACTTCAAGAAATTTTGAGCCCACGGTACTTGGGATTCGGTGTAATAGGCGTCGTTTCGCAAGCCTGAAGCGAAACAAATTTGGGTTTTATTGTTTGTTGCTGCTTACTCGTGACTGATACGGTAACAAGGTAAAATTTGCCCTCCGTTTTTCTTTTTATTCTTTTTGTTTTCGTCTGTTATTTGTGCATCGCATTAGTTCTGGGTACGAGAATACGCACGCATGCAAGCAGAAGCGAAATTAATTTTGATTTTATTTGCCTGTTGTTGTGTTACGTAAGTGTTCCCCGTGAGTAACGTACATTACCGGTACGAGTATAGGCTACGGGGTAGCCTCTTGTTATTACAAGGTTCGTCAAGTTGTCCCGTGTGAGACTATTAAGTATATAATCATAGCATTAATGGCATTTCAGCCAATCAGTGGGCGCGTAATAACAACCGGTTTTTTTTTTACAAGGTTCATCAAGATGTCCAGTCCCAATCTGAACAACTCCGTCCTGCTGGGATGCACACTCAGCTATGTGTCTGTGTTCTTGTTTGGTTTGGATGGTGGATTTTTTTCCAGCGGCTACGAGATAATATGTGCGGTAAATATCAAACACTTGATACGTATAATTATCATAAAGCCTTGATTTTTAGCGCGCTTGAGATATACAACTGAGTCGTATGTGTTTTTACATAACACCGTATATAACGGGATGGGCTAATAATCAGAGGGCTTATAACAGGGGAAAAGGAGGAGGAGGAGGAGGAGGAGGAGGAGGAGGAGGAGGAGAAAGCGTGTAATATAATGTTTTCTTTTTATTTTATTTTTATCGGCTAAATACTGAGAATAATAGTTCGTTAACTAGACTGAAAACCCCATGATAATTAACGCCACTGGAGTAAGGGTGATATGAACTTGAACCAAATATCTCGAATAAATCAGGGTTTCCAGGACGTGCTGTATAGTTTTGAAAGACCCAAGCTAAAGCTAGCCTGCGTTGCAGGCGCAAGAAAGAACGGGGCGCGCGAGGGAGACACGCGAGGAGGAAAGGAGCTCCTGCCCGAGAGGCCCCCCAAAATCGTTTTTTTTTCGCATTCTAGGAGTGCGGAAAATTCCTATTGGTTGAGAAGCTCCCGAGGGAATAAGTGGTCGCGTTGGGCGAGAAAACTGTCACTCAAAGGAAACACGAGATCGTTTTTCTCAGAATCTGGCGAATGCTTGTGTAAACAACTTGTCAATGAATTCGTCATTCAATGCGTAAAGTTTAAAATAACATGTCTTGGATGCATAGTTGAATCGTCTTTTAATAAGCTTCCTGGTGGTTTGCCTGGGAGGCAGCGGATTTTAGTTTTCTCTTCACAAGGAGCTGTACCCGTGAGTGGCGAAGCCGTAAGCGATCGAGCGACTCAAAATCGGCTGCTTCTAATCGGTTGTCTATCTTCTTGTTGCTCGGTTAAAAATAATTTTGTCAATTTGTTTGGAATTACTGATTTCTTTCTGATCAGAATTATTTTTATCCGACTCTTTCGGTCAGTTCTAAATTCGACGGCGGGTTCGCGATCAGAGTTTATAACATGTTCTGGGGTCCCAGAAAAGCTGGAATTATCTCCCTGACAGCTGAATGACGAAGGCGTTCGTGATTTGAAACGTTCATGAATGATTTTTCGTTGCCAGCGGCTTTAGAATTGTTTTCGCCGACGGTTTCAGTTGTTTTACAGCTCCTGAAGGATATTTTTTCATTTAAACTTCGAGTTATGTGACCCAGACCGCTGAAATTGTGTGTAAACAAACACGGCGAAGCGACGAGCAGGACTCTTGCTATAAATTCCCGGAGTTAAGACGGCTCCTATTTTTCTTTTACATGTCTTGCCAACATCGTTTTCGCTAGAATCTTCTGAAAGTGCCGAGGAAACGGAACTAAACATGTCACATAATTTAATCAGTTTTCCTCCACACGTCGGAGAGCACACAACTTCGGAAACTCCTTCTCAGCAGATATCCTTATCTGATGAGCTTTTCGAACTATTTTCGGCCACAGTCATTTTCCCTCGCAGACGGCTTGAAGAGATTCATGTAAGACATAAATCCAGACCTCTTTGTAACGCAAGGCTCATAAACTATTCGTAAATTTGTTTTGTACGGACAACAGAAAATATCAGGATTTTCATTGTCTCGTTTGTTTCCGCGATTTGATTTCATCGCCGCTCTCGAGCGACATCAAAATTTTTGACAGATCACGCAACGTAATTGGATAGGGGGCGGGAAACGATTTTCGTGGGCCTCTCGGGCAGGCGCTACTTTCCTCCTCGCGTGTCTCCCCCCGCGCGATTTTCATGCGCCTGCTACGCAGGCTAAGCTAAAGCATGTTAGAGATTGTCACATTGTTTACGTACTCCAATGATCTGAATTATTTTTCCTCACCATAGCTATACACACCGAATCCTTTAGCCGTTTTGAAAGTTAAATCGTCTTTATAAATTTGAAGGAGTTTTAAACTGCTACATACAGTGAGCGGCTTGAGTACGTTAGGCTTTACTACCTCGTTCCCAGGGTCACTCTTATTGTCGTTATCTGCGAAAGAGGACGAGAGTAAGAGAGAACCTGGGAAAGCGGTTGCAGACTTCATTCTTCAATCAACACGTAATAACAAAAAAAATACAAAACTGAATGCAAGGCTGGCACTACGGCAAAGGGCAGATTTATTAATGGCCAATATTTCTACTAATTGTACTAGTCTTCCTCAGGGCCAGGGCTATACTGAAAGAAAATATTGTAACGGCTCCTCAAATTTGAAAATTACATGGTTATAAATGATTGGCTAATACATGACATGTAGACAGCGCACTTGTAAACATAAGATAAAAATAATATATGACATATATAGTGTATGATACAAAACTGTGTTCAGCGTTCGTTCCTTCGGTTAATGCCTTCTGGTGACAAAGTGTTCCCTCTATGAATTAAAAAGGCCTCGCGTGCTTTTCGACGGGAAGCATTGACAGCGCTTTTCTTTATTTATAGGAATGTATTCCTCTCGTTTATAGTATCATTTTCAGTTGTTATTTGTTTCATCTGGCTGTGATTCTAATTTTAGTTTCACATCTGTTTTTAGAGCAGGGTCTGGACCCTATCCCTCGGTTTCAGTCTGTCGTACGGCGCCTTGTTTTCCAAAACCTGGCGAGTTCATCAGATATTTACTAACAGGAAGTTAAAACGGAAGGTAAAATTTAGTTCAATTATTGGAGGCTATATAGTGGATTTAAACTGTTTCGTTGTTTGTTCTGACTTTCGGCATAGGACTTATTATTCCGGTCGAAAAGGGAAGTGCATTCGTTTCTTCGATTTTATTATCAAATGAATTACCGCATGGCAAGAATGGTCATTACTTCTTCTTAGATCTACCTTCTTAGCAATCTACAAAAGGCTGCGATACTTTTCATGACATCATTATTAGTATTGTTTCTTAACAAAGACATCAACTTTGTAAGTTTACTATATGACTATTATTATAATGTTTAGATTTATATTTACATTTATTTAGCTTTTCACACGCTTCTTCTAAAACGTCATTTTCTCACCAGAGCAAAATTCAAAGCAAAACGGCTTTGCAACAGCCGAAGAAGATATCATTTCGTACATGTTTTAAAGAGTCTGGCCCACCCAGTTTTCATTGCGTGCTACTCTTATTGTTATGATACGGCTCTATTCCATATTTGGGCAAGCATATCACCTCTTGCACGAGTGAATTTCTCATCTACAATACAGTATGGACTTTCGGGGGGCCCTGAAAATGGCGGATGAACCAACGTAGGCGCGCAATGCAAACTGGGTGGGTCAGATTCTTTAACCTTTTTCACCGCTGTAAGAATGCAACTGACGTCGCAGACTCGCTAACTTTCCACCAACCTTATTCTGCTCGAATAGTCTACCGGTTATTGTTGCCCTCTTTTTGGGAATTATTCATTGATAGTTGCAAAATCGCTCTGTCTTCAGGTTATCAAGGACCGTCATTTATTCGGTGTGGTATTGCTGCTGGTAATGATTGACGTCATTTATCTGACAGTATGGCAAGTCATGGACCCCATGACAAGGATAGTACGGGATTTTTCAGATGAGGTGAATAACGAATGATAACAATTGAATTTCTATCGGTTTTAGAGCGGTTATCGCTTGAATGTCAGTCAATTTAAAGTATTGAAAACTACCCACACTTTGACGGTTTTATTCGGCTTGAAAAACCTGGAGTTAATTGGAGTTAATTGTTGTTTTAAGTTAACATTTATTTTCAAATAACTCTATGTTTAAGCAAGGACTACGCCCTAACGTTTAGGGTATTTCGGGGCATGGCCGCCATTTTCCGGTTAGCTTAAAAACAAGGTCCTTTCAGGATGAAAAACAAGCATTTGAAGTAAAGATATAAAAAAATATTAAACGTTATAGATTTTTGCAACCACGGGAAAACATGAGCGTTATCCGCGAAATTGCGAAAGACCTTGGAGTAAAAAGACCTCTAAAATTAGCCACAACTCCTAATTTGTAAACGCTTAGTTTGCTGTCTTCACATGTCGCGCATAACTTGTTGCGTTGCATCATGGGATAGGCCTCCAACCCTGCTGGCTTGACCCGTCGTAAAACCAAAACCGGTAAAGTAATTCCTCCGGCAATCACAACAGTCACTGACAATCCAGTCAACCAATTAAAACTCAAAGCAAATACTACATGTAGCGGGCGCCAAGCGCGGAAAAATGCGTGCGAGCAAGTCACGATTGGTTTTTGTCTTACTTCTGATTGGTTGAGAAAGTGGCGCGAATTTTTTTTTTTTAGCCAACCCGTGTTACTTAAGTACTGCTTTGCATGCTTTTGTCCCCAGTCCCAAGACTCCGAGTCGGACGTTATACTTGTCAAGCAACTGGAGCTGTGCGAGTCTAAATACACATACCGCTGGCTAGGAATACTGTGTGGTTACAAAGGACTGCTGTTACTGTTTGGTGCGTTCCTTGCTTGGGAAACAAGAAATGTGACAATACCAGCGCTGAATGATTCCAAGTATGTGCCATTATAAAGATGGTTAAATGTAAAAGCGTGGCACATGGTTGTGCCTAAAGAATACCGTTTAGAGGGACGTCGGACACCTTATTAAGACTTATATAACGTACTGTCGACACTTAGAATTTTATTTTCAATAAATTTTTAAGTGTAAAAAAGAAAACCTAAAATCCCCACTCAGGATTGAACCTGTGATCTCAGCTAGGCTTAGGCTTAGATAGCCTACCGTACCACTGTACCACTGTACCACTGTACCACCTAGTTAGTTGTTCAGGCCTAAATTTAACTATATAAACTGCTACCCATAACATCAACTGAAAGCTAACCAGTTGCTCCGTTATATAAGTTTCAATAAGGTGTCCGACGTCCTTCTGAACGGTATTCTTTTGGCTTAACCGTGGCACATGCGAGGCCACCAGTCCCAACCTCGTCTTCAGGGTGTCGTCATCAGGGTCGGGTTGTTCAAAGCGCGGTTAAGCTAACTCCTGGTTAGCATCAATTTTGATTCCAGTTAAATAATTAATCAATGGAGATTTTTCCAAAAGTATTAAAGCCCTTTAGTTTCGTCTCTGACTTGTCTTCACATGCAACTTATAATTAGCTTTTGAAAACACTTTTAACAAGAGAAACTAAATCCTCGGTTAAGTGTTAATCCTGGGTTAGCGTTAACTGGCTTTCGAACAACCGGGCCCAGGTTATTATAGAATTCGAGTTTCTTAGAGTGCTGAATAGCATGTTGTCAATATAGAATATATTTTTGTTGCATTTAGTTTACATAGACTGAGTGTTTAATCTTAGCGTCATTAAGAAAATTAATAGGGTCAAAATCAGGCAAATTATAGAATTTGGACATCCTCATAAGATTAGAGTAGAAACTATTTTGAACAATGAGAATTCCCTGGGAACGAGGCTGCGGGGGTATAACTTATGCCCCCGCAGCCCCGTCCCCAGACCCGAGTATGGTTTCATCCCTCCTCATTATATTAACCGCCGCGCGCAATCAGAAATTCGTTTACAGAACTTGGAATAGGCATTATAAATTATTCAAATTGGCGCTCATGATTCAATATACAGCTATTTCAATTAACGTTGTCGGATGAAAGCTTAAAGCCAAGACCGCGAGGTAGTATGGGTTAGGGCTAATAGCCATTGCATAAAATCCGATACTACCTTGCGGTCTTGGCTTTTCGCCTTTTTCATCCGACAACGTCAATTGAAATAGCTGTATATAAAAAATAAAAAGGTAAATCAACTTGGATTTATGATTTCTTGTTAAATACAGCGGGCTTCCTGTGGCCACACGGAAACCGGGAGCGTACTCACGTGTTTCCCTAACTATCCAGGCAAAATAGTTGAACAAAAAGGTTCAAAAAACTGCGTGGCACTTGTGACACAATAAATAATGGAAAATGTTAACGTTGAAAAGTGCCAAAAATTTGAAATGTTTCAGACGTTTCGGGCTTAGCCCTTCTTCAGTGAAATGTCAATTTCAATGTCAATATCCCTAAGTAGTCTGCACAACAGGCGCACACTATCCCTGAGAGTAAAGAGAGCCTGCTCTTGCTATAGTCTTTTTACAATTTTCAGTTATTAAAATAAATGATTGCCTTATTATTACAGGTACATTGGGATGTCTGTGTACAACGTGTTTATCCTATGCATTGTCGGCGCCCCGATATCACTAGCAATGAGGGAAAAGTCAGACGCGTCGTTTGCCATGGTTTCCATTTGTATTATAGTGTGTACCTCCATCACTCTGTGCCTCGTGTTCATTCCCAAGGTATTTATGTTCTCTGCAAAGCCATTATTATAGTAAGTATCACTCGTAGCATATGCTTCCCAGCGCAAGGTGAGCCGGGTTGAGGTAGACGGTAGTGGTAGGAACACTCGCCTCCCACCGATTTTTTTTCTTGGGTTCGAATTCCGAACACAGCATCACTTTCGTGTTGTTTCTTGTCTTTCTCTAAGGGTGTTTTCCGAGCTCTCCGGTTTTCCCTTCTCCAAAAAAAGACATTATTTCTAACTTAAATTCAATCTAGAATCCGGAGGTTTGTTAGTCACAAGTCCGTTAAGTTGTTGTTTTTTATGTGACTGTGGGTGAATTTGTTTTGGTTCTCACCTGGCACCGATCGAATGTTTTGCTTCAGCTTCTCTGGTCTTTGCGTTCTCAGGTCAAAAACTTACCAATTTCCAAAGTCCAGTTCTATATTTTCTTTATATAGAGGAGCTACATGAGGGTCACGTGTCTTTCCTCTTTAAATATCTAGAATTCATTTATTGATAAACTCGTAAATGTCTGGCTGGTTTGTGGAATGATAGGATAAATAAAAAAACGAGCCTAGTGCTCGGGAGATTATATAAATTGGCTTTGTTTTGCTTTGCTTTGCATGCTTTGTGCAGTTTCTTTCATAAGCTTATTATTACCGTCTTATAACTTTCTTCAAGAGAACATTTTTCTTGCTTTCTTACCGTGTATCATTTCGGCTACTTTGGGTAATGAATAAAACATATGGCTTTTAGATAAGGATGGGATGAAGAAATATAGTGGTAACTAAAATGGATACTCCAAAATCAGGTTGGACCACCTCGGACGCCTTATTGACACTTGTATAACGGAGTAACTGGTTTGCTTGCAGTTGTGGTTGGGGTAAGCAGTTTATATAGTTAACCCTATTCAGACTGGGCTTTTTTAGGCAATCTGTGACTGGGGAGGGGGCTCCTCGGACCCCCCTCTATATCTCTGGAACCAGTAAGGCTAGGACCATGAAATTTTCACACAATGTTCACCTCCATACAAGGAAACCTCACACCCAGTTTTGACCTGCCACACCCAATTATGACGCCACAATGACGTCATTTTTTGTTTTTCCGACGTTTCTTTGATATTTTTCCATCCAGATACTTAAAATATCAAATATAACTGTAAAATCATCTCTTTAATATTAAAACATAATAAATACAAACAAGGACACACTTGTAAAGCGAGAAAAAGCAATAAAAGGCGATAAAACTATAATTTTGAAATTATTGTCCGCCATCTTGGATCCGCCATCTTGGATTTTCTTTTTTTGTTTAAATTAAAATTTAAAAAATATCTAAAAGAGAAAAGGATCAAAATGTATAAAACACGTATCAAACTAATGTCTATTATCCAAACAATGAACTTAGAAGCGTTATTTAAAAAAATAGTACAAAATGTTTGTCTATAAGTAAAAGAGAGCAAAAATTTACCTACCCCTCCCCCCAAATATTTGATGTTAAAAATTTTTGATGTCTTTCAAGAACTACAACCAAAGACAAAATTACTTGGGAAGGTTTGTAAAACGCTAAGAAATGACACTACCTTTGGGTTTCAGGGCAATTTAAAGCACGAGCAACGCTTTTTATAGCCCCCCTCTCCCCCAAATTCAATGTTGAAGACCTCTATACAGAATACAATGTCAGTTTACTATTTGCGTTGACAGCAACTTTGAAAGAGGGGGGACCTGGGGGGAGGGGTGAGGAAAACAAGGATCCTTCCCAACACTTTTGTCTTTGGTTGTAGTCCCAAGGAAAAAACTATTCTAACAAGAAAATGCACTGTACGTCAAAGAACAAGATCTTAAAATAAAAAATTCACCATATTTTAATATTTTGAAAACCTATGTGTCAAAAACCGGTTGCCATGGCAACGTGGTTAATCACACTGACATGTTATGGATACCAAAATGTCTCTAGATAAATTCTAGGAAAAGTCAGAAAATTTCAGCCTCATAGCTATTTCGGTGTAAGAGTTATCACAATTTTACTGGAGTGAGGGTTCGAAAAGCCCCCCCCCCCCCCCCCCCCCAGTCTGAATAGGGTTAAATTTAGTCCTAAACAACCCGAGAAGCTAGGTGGTACCCTGGCACGGTAGGCTATGTAAGCCTAACCCTAGCTGAGGTCACAGGTTCAATCCTGAGTGGGGAGTTAAGATTTTCTTTTTTACACTTAAAAATTTATAGAAAATCAATTCTAAGTGTCGAAATGACGTTATATAATTCTCAATAAGTGTCCGGGGTGGTCTAACATGATTTTGGAGTATCCATTCTAGTCACGACCGAAGAAATATATGTATTTGTTGATGTCTATAGATGGTTTTCACGTTACGTCACGGCAGCCATGTTGGTGAACAACTACAAAAGAATTTTAATGAACACCAACATGGCCGCCATGGCCTTTGCCATTTGAGTCCCACAGGACTGAAGGTCACGTGAGTGAAAACCATCTATTACTTCTAGCTTTGATTCGCTGATGAGAAGTGAAGGGGGGGGGGGGGGGGGGGGTGATTTCCAGACAGAAAAATTTCAATCAGCAATACATTTTATGTTTTAAATTACCATTTCCTTCTCTCTTTAACTTTTTTGAGGTGCTAGAGATGAAGAAGTATGTGGTGGTCGGAGAACAACTTAGTCGAACGTTCACTACCGCTGGCTTAGCTGCTGAAACAAATAACACAACAGCAACAGTGGACGTTATGGAATTCAAGAGGAAAATAGCTGCAGTAAGAATGATCTTATGATATAAACGTCAGAAACCCTAACGCTTTTTACTGTATTTTAGCGGGGTTTACTGAGAATTTTGCTATAAAGATTTGCGATCAAAAAATCACGACGTTTCGACCTCTCCGAGGTCATTGATAATGATAATGATAATGATAATGATAATGATAATGATAATGATAATGATTTATTACAGATTCCAACAATCAACAGATTCCAACATTTTCAAGTGGATGTAAAAATACAGAATTAGCATAAATATATTACAGTATAAAAACATAAGAATGTAGAGAACGCTAAAATGTGGTAAAATATGTAAATATAGGTGATAAAAATTACATAAAAACAATTAAACTAATAAATAAATAAATAAATAAAACAAGCGTTAAAGGACTTTTTAAACAAATAACTTAGCACGGATTGAGTCGCACTGTTTGTTCAGTGTTGGCTTGAGTTCTTTGATAAAAAGCATTTCAAAAATAAGACAATCAAATTTGTTCTGGCTCTTCTTTAAAATCTTAAAACTTCGCGCAATGTCATTCAATTCCATATCATGTTGCTGTCTGAGGTGGTTTCCGACTGCCGACCCCTTGTGTTCTTCAATGCGTTGATGTAAGTGTCGGCATGTGTAGCCGACATAACCTGCATCACACAGATCACACTGGAAATGGTATACAACGCATTGTTGATTCACAAGGGGCGGCTTGTCTTCCTTCACTTTGATTTCGTCCTTAATCTTTCGACTGGTGTACACAGGACTAATTTCTGCATTTATCTTGCGGCTGAGGTCTCTAAGTTGTGTTCTAACTGAGTCAGCAGATTTCTGGTCCTTGAATGGGAGCACGATTCTGATTGGATCTTAATCCTTCTCAGACGCTTGTTGTTTTGCATGTCGATCATCAGATATCTTTCCATCAAAGTGAAGGAAGACAAGCCGCCCCTTGTGAATCAACAATGCGTTGTATACCATTTCCAGTGTGATCTGTGTGATGCAGGTTATGTCGGCTACACATGCCGACACTTACATCAACGCATTGAAGAACACAAGGGGTCGGCAGTCGGAAACCACCTCAGACAGCAACATGATATGGAATTGAATGACATTGCGCGAAGTTTTAAGATTTTAAAGAAGTGCCAGAACAAATTTGATTGTCTTATTTTTGAAATGCTTTTTATCAAAGAACTCAAGCCAACACTGCACAAACAGTGCGACTCAATCCGTGCTAAGTTATTTGTTTAAAAAGTCCTTTAACGCTTGTTTTATTTATTTATTTATTTATTAGTTTAATTGTTTTTTATGTAATTTTTATCACCTATATTTACATATTTTACCACATTTTAGCGTTCTCTACATTTTCATGTTTTTATACTTTAATATATTTATGCTAATTCTGTATTTTTACATACACTTGAAAATGACCTCGGAGAGGTCGAAACGTCGTGATTTGTTATCGCTTATCTTTATAGCAAAATCTTTTACTAAAAAACTACTCATTCGGATCTACTGAAAATATAGTTAAAAAAACAACGGAATAGAGATTTTTAGTATATAAGGAACCAGTGGATAGTGTTTCACGCGCACTCTGATTGGCTACTCAACTTTTCTATTCCCCTCCAGGCATTGGACTGGATTTCGCGCGCGAGTTATTTTCCCCACCTATTAGAAATATAGTAACCATTTTTGGCTTGCTATCCACTGGTTTGATATATCCTAAAGCAATTATTCACCTCCATAACTGTTAAATATCCAATAACAAGTACAATAACAAGAATACAGCAACCAACTCCCTCACCTCTCTACATAGATGCATAATGTTTACGAGCTGAATGATCCGGACGGCCAGTTCTGACAAATGGTACTTAAGTGCCCTAAAGGCCCGGCCAAACGAACGCAACATTTCAACGCAACGTATTACACACGTTTGGTCACTCTGTTGCAACATGTTGCAACATGTTGGATGGTTTTGGATCAAGTTTGAAAATGGTCAAATTTGATACAACACCATCCAACATGTTGCAACATGTTGCAACAGGGTGGCCAAACGCGTGTTTTAAAACACATTGCGCGCAACAATGTTGCTGCAAGATGTTGCGTTGAAATGTTGCGTTCGTTTGGCCGGGCCTTAAGGTTTTAATAGTGTTTTCAAATTCCCTAGTGCACGCACACAGAAGTTTGTAATAACCTTTACGGCTTCAGGATCCGGGATCCTATAGCCGTAAAGGATCTAATCAGCCATAAAATAATAAAACGATTACTGGTTCTTTTTCCTCTCATGTAGAAGGACAACGAAATCAGAGAACTGAGAATTCGTTTATCAAACGCAGAATCCGGCAAACAGTTTCAGAGCATTGAACTAAGAACTGCTGAAGATCAGGAAAACGCGCCAAACGAAACAACCAGCTAGATGACCGCGGGGAACTTAAAACCAGACAGCATGACGCAAGACTAGCCCCAGGCTTTGAGAGAAATTAGCGGCCTTCGTTTGCTGACAGCAAGGATGATAGCTACTAAAGGACTGAACAGAGAATTCTAATAACGAAAGGAATGAATGAAATTAAAGTTAACTTTACAATAAGAACTAAACGATAAGACTGTTAAGTAGATTGTGTCAGTGTTGCTATTGTTATTTTAACCAGGAGCCTATCCTGTTTTAAAGGGATGCGCATGCTGTCCCGCACCGAAATAACAAAATTTAGCAAAACTTAAGCTTATTTCGATGTTATTTCGTCAAATGCCACAAAACATACACCTTTTAAAATTAAAATAAAAAAAAAATAAATTATGTATTGGACAAGCAAATCCATTCAGTTTTAGCTTCGAAAACAAAACCCCCACACGAGGGACAAAGCGCTCCATAACAGGTGTTGAAGACATAAAGACAAGCGAGCATTTAAAATCCATTTCAAAGTCGGTTTCTCGGTATGATTGACGGCACAGTATTACCAACTGCTCAGAGGAGTTTTTATTTGAAGGGTCACGTATCAATAAAATCCGGCGATGGACAGTTATTTCCCATATTATGCTGAAGTATTGAATATATTTAACATGAGGAAGTTGGGTTTAGGATTTGAGCAGGCGGGGAAGGATTGCTTGTGGCATAAGTAAGGGACAAGGTTGAAAAACTCTCATCATATGAGCTTTGTCTCTTATTCTATTGCTTGTGGCATATGTTTGCAGATCAATTTAAACAGTCGGAGACGCTTCCCATGATTAAGGGCATCCTCCCCTTCAAAATTCTGAAGATTCGTAAATATTCTTTTCCTGCATTTTGAAGCTTGCAGGTACTTAACGAAACATAAGGGGAAAAAAGAAGGTTTTCCTTAAAATGTGGGGAAATAGGAATACATAACAAAGAAAAACAGAAAAAGAAATAGCTTGCTGTAATATACAATTAGGAAGCAAGAAGAGATTTCAGTACATGTGCTTAAAAACGTCTTCATTTTAAAATCATATATTCACATTTACAATAACCTGTGATCAGGCGCCCTTTTTTTTTCGAATAGTGAAAGTAAAAAAAAGGACTCCTATATTGCAGGTTACCATTTATTTAAGTAACAATGCGTGTAAGAAGTAGGCAATGCTCTATTGTTCCGCGGCATTTCGCTTTCCCCACATAAGATCGTTTAGGTTTTTTTTTACTGAGAATCCATCAACCTATGGACATGTTTTTTAAATAAAATGTACTGGAACTTTATTTTAAAGTGATGTTTCTTTTGTGCTACAAGATTTCATCCAATCGTGAAACTCCAAAACAATGGCCAATAAATGCTTCTAATTTTACATGTCAGTTCCCACACAGAATTTTGGTTGCATTAAAAGAGGGTCTGGATGGGGGGATTCAAATATCCGGTTGTCAGTTAAAATTTAGGCCATTTGTCAGTTGTCAGTTAAATTTTGTCTCCTTTGTCAGTTGTCAGTTAAATGACTGTTAATAATTAACTAAGATCTGAAATAACTGTTTTGGCGCATTTTAGACTCCTTATAATGATTAAAAATGCATATCATACTCTTCAACATCATGGTCTTTGTAGAAATTATTTGTTTCAATTTTGCCTGTGATACACGTAATATGCAAACTGACTAAAGCTCATTGGGAATATTAGACTTAGCTGAAAGAAGACTTGGATCAAACATATTCTTTAATATGCAGTCACCAGCCCTTCTATTTCCTGATTTACTTTCAGGCCTTCTAGAGGGGGGCGTATTTAAAATTTAAAGATGGACCTGTTGTTCCAGGAACAAAGTACGATATACAAGTCAAAACCTATCATTGATATACTGAAAACAAAACTTGATAAGAAAGTATTGAAATTGCCCCATATAAAACTGGAAATGTCGAGATAAAAAAATAATTAGGTGATTCTAACCCAACCTAAGTGGCTGTGGAGAGCGGGGCATATTAAATATTAAATAGAGAGGGCGGCTTATGAAAAACCTCGAAGCTCACGAGGGGCGGCTTATTAGAGGGGGGGCTTAATAGAGATGGGAGCGTAATAGAGTATATTATGCTACTTGTCTGACAGTTCATATATAGGCTATTCCCCGAGGGTGACCGCTTAATAGAGGTTTGACTGTAATTATACAGCGTACTCATATTAAAAATGTAAATTTTTTGGTTATTCAGTGTTTCAAAGGTGCAGGTGTCTTAAATAACATACAAGTTGTTTTCGTTTATGTTAATATTCTATTTTAAGGTAACTTTTCCTTTTTCATGTTGTTCCAGGAACATACAGTACGATATACAAGTCAAAACCAATCATTGATGTACTGAAAACAGAACTTGATAAGAGAGTATTGAAACTGTCCCATATAAAATTGGAAATGTTGAGATCAAAAATATAATTAGGTGATTCTAACCCAACCTAAGTGGCTGTGGAGAGCGGGGCTTATTAAATATTCAATAGAGAGGGCGGCTTATGAAAAACCTCAAAGCTCAAGAGGGGCGGCTTATTAGAGAGGGGGCTTAATAGAGATGGGGGCGTAATAGCGTGTATTATGTGACATTTCTGACAATTCATATATAATTATACAGCGTTCTCATATTAAAAATGTAAATTTTTTGGTTATTCAGTGTTTCAAAGGTGCAGGTGTCTAATAATACATTTTAAGTTGTTTTCGTTTATGTTAGTATTCTATTTTAAGGTAAACTTTTCCTTTTACCTGTTGTTCCAAGAACATACAAGTCAAAACCCATCATTGATATACTGAAAACAGAACTTGATAAGAAAGTATTTAAACTGTCCCATATAAAATTGGAAATGTCGAGATCAAGAATATAATGTGATTCTAATCCAACCTAAGTGGTTGTGGAGAGGGGGGCATATTAAATATTAAATAGAGACGGCGGCTTATTAAATATTAAATAGAGAGGGCGGCTTATTAAAAACCTCGAAGCTCAAAAAGGGGCGGCTTATTAGAGAGGTGGCTTAATAGAGATGGGGGAGTAATAGAGTATATTATGCGACTTTTCTGACAATTCATATATAGGCTATTCCCCGAGGGTGACCGCTTAATAGAGGTTTGACTGTAATTATACAGCGTTCTCATATTAAAATTGTAAATATTTTGGTTATTCAGTGTTTCAAAGGTGCAGGTGTCTAAGAATACACAATAAGTTGTTTTCGTTTATGTTAGTATTCTATTTTAAGTTGAACTTTTCCTTTTTCCTAGATAAACTTCAACATCATCGGCTTTGTAGCAATTATTTGTTTGAATAAAACTTCAAAACACGAGAATAAAGTTGAATATGTTGATTGATTGATTGATTATACGCAAACGAAGCTTTAGCTTTTTAATGTTCTACTACTACTGAGGCGAAAATGACTGATTCTAAATTCAGAACGTTTCATATATTGCCATATAACACGTTTAAGGAGCAATCTGACATAACCCTGCTCCTAAAAACAGCCCGAAATCGAAGAAAGGAGCTGTTTGTATACTGAGTGGAACCTTCCTTGAAATTCATCCAAAAAAGAAATTATATATTTTTATTGCGACCAACAATCCACTCCCCTAGTGCGTCACTTAAGTTTTGTCTGTTGATATATAAAACAGAATAATATCGAAAAGAAAAATGCATAATGTCGAAAATTTTGTTGTCTGAATTCTGGGTATGTACGTATTTGACCGGCCGATGGCTTTCATCCTCAAGGTAATGAAATTAAAAGCGACTAACTTTATACTCGTTATATCCTCTCCGTACACAGCAAATAGCGCACAGGCTCCTCTTACTGTACTATCGGATAAAAATTATTTGAATTCTTGGTCAAACATGGTTTGAGCAGTGTTACATATGTATTTCAATTATTTGTTTTGAAATAGCGTTCTCATAATCATAAACATAACCAATGATGATAAGGCTGCTAGCTTCACATTCGCACTTATGTCAAGGATTGCATGCAAGTATCAGTGTTAAACAAATACTTCGAAACCATGAATGATCTAGTATTTTTCGGTTTATTTCTATTCTCTGAACTTTGGGTCGAAAATTTGTTCCAAACGTAAATGAAACGAGTAAAGTGTTTTAAATCTAAAACCAAAGAACTTCATCTTTTTTTAAAATTTGTCTTGTTTTCGGAGCAACATTATCTTTGGGTGGGCTGATGCACTTACTTGTTTATGTTCTTGTTGGATTTTTAAAAGTAGATCTCAGGAGAATCTGTTTGTTTTTGAAATCCATCTATTGTGTCATGACTGTTTTTCTTTCGTTCAAATTTGACTGTTTAGCTAGAGGTGCTGAACAGGTTATTATATAAACTCGCAATCACAAAAATAAAAAGTTTAATGCATTTCAAACCGAAATGGTCTACTACTAAAATCTGAATTCTTAGACTAGACTTACCTTAGTGTAGCAATGTTAACTTTTATTAGCTATAGCTTCAAACCAGCTCAAACGTTTCTTTAATATGAAACTAACATTCAGCACTACGGCTTCCTTTATGACTGCGTTGAAGACACCAATTAAAAGGACAGTTAAATGGAAATTTGTGGCTAAAGTTCACCTGCTGTACGTCAAGCGTTAATTTCGTATTTGATTGGAACTTTGACATTAGAAGGTTAGAGAATTCTGAAAGCAAAAAAGTATTTTTCTTTACAAGTCGAGATCTTAAGTTATAAAATTTTATATTATTAAACAAAACCGAAAAGAGATTATTCCAAGATTATTATCAGTTGTCAGTTAACCCTGGTACAAATGTCAGTTGTCAGTAAATTTTCAGGTTATTTGTCAGTTAAAATTTCAGTCATTTGTCAGTTGTCAGTAAACCCCATCCAGACCCTCATAAAACTCAGAATAGTTTTAACTAAAAGGGAATCAATTAGTAAACTAGAGAGAAATAAATGCACTCCCTGGCTAAGTTATGGTAGATTTTCACGTTTTAGCCAATGAGGTGGACAGTTTCAACAATATCACAATTAACATCTTTCAGCATTCCCTGCCGTTAGGTTGCCTACTTCTTACCAGGACCATTACTTAATCTTCTAAAATTCATTAATAATTCATAAGGAAAACTCAAAAGAAATTAAAATTTAATGAAGGTTTATAAATCCTGATACAGAACAGCTATAGAGCGTTTGCACGTGACGTCACGTCGTCCATATTGGTGTCCCAAAACAATGAAATGGCGGCCATACTGGTATCGTAAACGAATCCTCAAATCAAACATTCAAACATTTCCTATTGTTTTAGCACTCCAAAATGACCGTCGGCCACGTGAGTGAAAACATTTTTTTTCTAACGTGCTTGCTGCTCGCAAGAGAAATTTGATGACTGCTCGTGCTCGCAAGAAAAAACACAGTGTTCGCATGCTCGCAAATGCGCGCAAAGACCACTCGATACCCCTGTTAGTCCAGGATATTCTCCACCGGTTAGCATGAGATTCCATTCACCAACACCACCTCGGACGTCTTATTGAGTCTTATTTAACGGAGTAACTGGTTAACTTTCAGTTGAGTTTATGTATAGTTAAATTTAGGCCTAAACAACCCGAGAAGTCCGAGAAGCTAGGTGGTACTCTGGTACGGTAGGCTATGTAAGCCTAAACATACAATGAACTGCAGGGCTGATCTGACTACGGAAAAAATTAGACTTTGCGAGACACCATTACGACAGTAACCCTTAAAGTGCACCTAGCCTCCCAATTTTTTTTTTTTTGTGCTTAATCAACTCTATATACGTTGAAAAGTTGTATAGTTAAATATTTCTTGTTTTTAACGTCGCGTTAGTGAGTTATAGAGATTTGAATTTACAAAATGCTAATTAAATGAGCAGACGTAAATTCGGGAATTTGCCATTATTTCTACGTCAATTAACAATACGCAGTATACAACTTAAGGAAAATCAATTTGAGAAATACCAAATATAAACTGTGGATAGTCAATCGATTCGTAAAAAATATTACTTGGAGGTAAAAACAAGCAGTTGTATAATAAATGATTCCCGAATTTACGTCATCTAATTAGCATTTTGTAAATTCAAATCTCTATAACTCACTAACGCGACATTAAAAACAAGAAATATTTAACTATTCAACTTTTCAACGTGCATAGAGTTGATTAAGCAAAAAGAAAAATTGGAGGTTAGGTGCACTTTAAAGTAGGATCGCAACCTTGGACAGCTGTTTTGTTGTTATTGCAACCGCTTCAGCACGGTGTAGCGATGAACTAAATGACGCCAGCAAGAATGCCGAAGCAAATAGTAAACTATCCAACACTGCATCCATTGTCGAACCGCAATAAGATTGGGGATAAATTTGGCTCTCGTCCCTTTGTGTCATCCAGTGTCCTTCTGTTTACCATACTAACGATGGGCTCCTCCCCAATACTAACAAATAACTAGGAGGACATCGTTACAACCTAGTCGTGACTCCCCAAAACTAAACCCAAACCTAACCCGTTAGCCCTGGTGGGAGAGATTGTCCATCTTGACTCACAGACGTTCCTTCTCATGAGGTCTCTTCCCTGGGCTGTCCGACCGTATAAATACAAACCGTTTCAACTAATTAATGTTTTCCATGTACTGGTAGGCTCTGTACCCGCGTTCGAGGCCAACCTTGCCGAAGCCCTAGTTGAGATCAAAACCTTCGCCATAGGTGGCCGTAACCTGACTTGTTAGCGAGAACAGTCTGGTAAAAGTCCTTGAAGACATACCGAAGCAAATCCGTCACCGTGTCCAACGAGAAAGGCTTCTTCAGCATCCACAAGTTTAAGTACCGCGCATCGTGACACACTGTCGGCTTGGTGATCTCAGCCGTTACGGGTAGTACTAAATGAGGTGGTTTTACATGACCAACCTTACCCACGAGCGAAATCGCACCGGTTTGCAAACGACTTAAAAGCGTTTTCGGGAAAAATTCTCCAAATTATTTACAGGATACGTTACTCCTCAGTGAGTATTCAGGGGGTTGGCCGGTCGGAATCGCAACGTTCCCCCTTGAACGTCCCCCTATAAAGTGTCTAAAGTATGGGAATATTAACACATTATGCCGCTATCGAAGATAGCACATTCTCCTGGTTCAATGAGGGTGCCAACTTTGCTATTTCTGTCCAATTAGCTGCATTTCTATGGAGTTCCTCTGCGACAAAAATGGTCCGGATCCCGGAACATTAATTCATCAAGCTGTCCAATAACCTCTCCCTTTTTCTACTTGTCGAGCCATTTTCAAGCCGGTCATTTCCTGCCCTCTCACCGCTGACCCATACGGGGTTTCCCCCGGTATTGACCCACTGAGTCGCATTTGTGCAATCACCGGCGTTATTGATGGCGGTATTAAATCGTTAAATTATTGATGGCGGTATTAAATCGTCATCCTTTTCCCATGACCAGTGTATTGCCTGAAGCGAAAAACAAAGACAAAAAGGCGAAATACGCGTGTGAAAAAACCCGTAGAAGTCAGCAGAGAGAGGACAGTCTTGACCCAGTGTGACCGGGAGGGTTTTGAGGTACCCTGGTTTCAAGACTCTCGACTTCCTGTGACTACAGGCAGAAGGTACAATAGGGAAAAAGAAAACTTGTAGCACTCGCGGATCAAAGGGAGAGCATGGGGGTGGATCTGAGTGAATATATAAGTATTTAAAATATTTACGTCACCTTTTCGCTATATATTTACTGTACTGGTTCCCCCTTTTGCTTCGCTAATTCTAGATCCGCCCTTTTAACACCCCAGTACGTCAACAAACAACCTATTCTAATGCTCCGCGTTTATTGCACTTATAAATCGTGAAAGAGAAATATTTCTCATGTGACAACACCGGTCCTTACATCTACTATCATCTGGAGTCTTATCTACTTATTGTCTCCAGCCCGACCTCGGGAAGTCCACTTTCCCACTCGCTATTTGACCGGGCGGTAAAATTCACGTTTCTCATCCTGATCGTCCCGAGATAAAAAAAAAAACCGCGACTAATGGAGTCGTGCCATTCCGCTTGCAACATCCTGGAACTTGAGATTGTAGGTGAGACACATCGGTGAGAACTCATAAACATGAAACTGTCATCACATTTAAATATCATTGAATTCTCAATACTCTCTCTCTTTTTTTTTTCCTCGCTGTCTCTCCCCCATTTGTTTTGTTTGTTTGTTTGTTTTTTGGTGAACTCTCGCACCATTTCTTTTTCTCTTTTCCATGGTGAACTCTCACCCCATTCCACTTCTTTCCTTTGGTGAACTCTCACCCCATTCCTCCTCTTGTCTTTGGTTAAGTCTCACCCAATTTCCTTTTTTTTTTCTCTTTTCCTTGGTGAACTCTCACCGCATTTGTTATTCGTTTGGTGAACTCTCACCCTATTTTTTTCCTTGGTGAACTCTCACCCCACTTTTTTTTTTACTTTTCCTTGGTGAACTCTCACCCCATTTTTTTTCTCGTTTCCTTGGTGAACTCTCACACCATTTTTTTTTACTTTCCCTTGGTGAACTCTCACCCCATTTTTTTTCGTTTCCTTGGTGAACTCTCACCCCAATCAGTTTCCTTTTGGTGAACTTTTTTTTTTTTTTTTTGGGGGGGGGGGTGAACTCTCACCCCATTTTATTTGATTTTGTTTTTTGAATAGACTCTGCTTTAGTGGTGTAAAACAAATACACATTTATTCATTGTATTCACAAAATTATGAAATATTCCATCCATGTTAACTACACATACCAAGCCAACAACTGACAGAGGTGCGCTGCGACGATAAAAGGCAGCTAAAAATGTGTACGCCGCCGAACATTAAAATGAGTATCCCATAGACTGTATAGAATGTAGACCGCTCGTGCAGAAAGGCACGTAACACACTAGAGCTACCCGATGAATTAATAAGCTGACACATTGACTGAAATGCAAAGTAAACGAAGCGTAAAACCAAAACAAGTAAACTTCTACCACACTAGAAGCAAAGTAAAATACACACAAAAAGGGAGGGTTGCAGCCCTTTCCCCGCACACAATTCATATGTACACATATCTTTAAAGAAACAAATATACTTTATCTCAACTTTTCCCTTTTGAGCTTGTCCTCCTTGTTGGACTCCTTGTCCCGAAGCTGGTCACCCTGGATCCAGAGGTCCGTTCTCTGAATATCATGAGTAAAATTAACCGCATAAACGGTTAGAAGAAGCCGCGAGACGGACCTCTGGTCACTCGAATATACAACCTCATTTCCATGCGAGGATCCAGTTCAGAATCTGAACAAGGTCGCTGATTGGTTACTCCTACTTGTTTCCAGACTCTACCGGGAGTTAATGATGCAACAGCAACTTCGATTGGCTGGACCAAAACAATTCGCCACGGGCGCGTGAAAAACCGGTTTCCCAAAGTGAAGCCACACAAACAACAATGACGGACGTAGATAGAGATTGCGGCTTTTTGCGATCTTTAAGAAACGCTGTGGATTACTCTGTAGTATCCAAATTTTCAAATATCAGAGAACTCAAGCCAGTTCAGAAAGAAGCGCTGTTGAAATCTATTCAGCGCAAGGATGTCTTGAAAAGTGTTGACAGGCCAGACACGACTTATTAATTCGTGTTATCGTGGCGTGTGACCTTTAGAGTTTTGTTTGAACGAGGAAAATTGTTATCTCTATTTTATTTTTATCTCTAGCACGGTGGCGTGCTTTGGAGCTGCAGGTATTCTCGCTGAACGATTTCGCTGACCACCGGTAGGTGACAGGAAGAGAAATAAGTGTACTGGATTAATTGCGTGCGGATATCAAGGATTCTTTGTTTGTTAAATCTCTCGCCTTTGAAAACGGTTGTATCCAGAAAGTTTACTTCTTTGTCTGAGATTAATGTTTGTTTGCAAGGACAATAAAATCTTCTGTCTCCACTTTTTCTCAACACTCTACAGTGAAAAAATGTCATCGATGTATCTTTTCCACTGAGTGGATTTGATTTAATATTTCTGTCTCGACAGCGGAATATTGTCACCAGATTTAATGTAAACAAACAGGCACGCGTTGGTCCCCAAGGATTAAGATATCCGATCCACAAATCGTATGGAAATGAGGTTGTGTACTCGAGTGCCCAGAGGTTTTTATTTTTTCTCGGCGCGTTGCGCCTCGTTGTCGCGGCTTCGCCGCTCAAACTCGCCGTTTTCACTAAAAAATAAAAACCTCTGGCACCCAGGGTAGAAGCTGGTTGAACTCCTTGAGCTCTTTTTCCCGCAGCCGGTTGAACTCCCTGAGCTGCATTTCTCGCAGTAAGTTGAACTCCTTGAACTCCTTGTTCCGCGGCTGGTACTTCTTTTTGAGGTCCCTGTCTCACGGCTGGTTGAACTCCCTGAGCTGCATGTCCCACGGCTGGTTGAATTCCTTGAGCTCCTTGTTCCGCGGCTGGTCGAACTCCCTGAACTGCTTGTCCCGTCGCAGGATGAACTCCTTGACCTCCTCGCCCAAGTAATGGATATTGTACATCTGCCATCAGAAAATAGAAGAGGGGAACGAAGAGGCCAAAAGAAAATCTTTCGACACGTCAGCGCACAACCACGCCGCAGCTGATTTCCCTTTCGTAAACGGTCGATGCCATTTTTAACGGTCGATGCCATTATTAGCAAACGGTCGATGCCATTTTTAACGGTCGATGCCATCATTAGCATTCATTAGTAACCAAGCCTTCTTGTAATGGTCGATGCTATTTCTCTCTAGTTTATGCCTGGATTGGGACGAAAATAGGCTATCATTATTAGATCAAATTGGGCCTAGGTAAAGCGATTATTAGATCTAAGCTAGATTCACGGTTAGGTGAGATTTAGGGTTAGGGTGACCCGTTATTGATATATATTAAGAAAAGCATGTTTTATAATTAAATTTTTCTTGGGTTTGCCGGATCAACCCAGTGGTCTAGTGGTAAGAGAGAGATGTTAGCATGCAGAGGTTCCGGGTTCGATTCCAGGTAATTATATTCCATTTTTCTTTTTCTGATAGAAAAAATAATTCTAAAATTGGTGAAAATTTTTCTAAGTGTCGCTAAAATGGCAACGACCGTTTACGAAAGGGAAATGCGCCACGCCGCACTGCAGCTGAGCCAAAGTGATAATTTAATCATATGTACTAATCTTATATGCGTTACTTTAATGTATGCAGTGTGAATAGATTACACAATGACCCGTTCACCATATCAGGTTCAGTACTCACTTGTTACCTAGACTGCTAGCAGTCCCTCTCTGGATAGTCGAGCGGGCGAGCAAATACGCGATCGGCGATCATCCCAGTAGCCTCCTACGCAGACGTCCTTAGGGCTCGTCACGCAATCTTTCCTCCCCCACGAACGTCTGCTGAAACGAGCGGTTAAATTCCATCCCTTTTGTTCGCAAAGATCAGCTGGATATCACGTGCAGATTGCTGGAGGACCAATCGGCGTTAAGTCATTGTTTAATAAAAAGCCAATCATAAGCTGTGTTAGAACTGGCTCCCTAGACCTGGCGACGATTAATTTTCCTGCGAGTACTCGACCGCTAAGTTTATTTATAAATGCGAAGTGATTCCAAATTCTTGCTTCATGTATGGGCGAAACTCCGAAAAAAATCGTCGGAAATAACTGCTTTCTCTGTAGTATTCATTTGATTCCTACTGGGAGAGTACGAGTGTTCGGCAAGAGTTCGGTGAATATCTCGGGCGTTATTGAAAGCGCCGTGGAAATAGATGTAAGTGTGTTTTCGTCGAGTGACCCGTTCGTCTGCACCAAGTACATCCACAATGGAGGTACTGCCTAGCTCCGAGAAACACGTAATAAACTCTGAGGAGAGCTAAAAACCATTGCAATATACCACTATTCCAATGTAGACCGTGACTATCGCATAAGACTTGGATCTTACACTCTTTTAGCCGTCTATAGTCTCTCGTTGATAAGGATTTAAATCGACGATCTTAAACGTCTCACGTACTCGTTGAAAGGCCACGCGTCTCGCGTGAAATTTCCCGAGGTCCAAAGTGCACACTTCCTTGCTTTGGAAGTGCGCTGTGATTGGTCTATGTTTTTAACCGCTCGTTTCAGCAGACGTTCGTGGGGGAGGAAAGATTACGTGACGAGCCCTAAGGACGTCTGCGTAGGAGGCTATCATCCCAGCGGCGAGCGAGCGAAGGTAATGCGAACCGAGGGGGCTCTGGGAAAGAGGCGGGAAGGGAAAGAGGGGGTGTTTTCCATTATATGAGATCGACCGGTCAGGGACCGCTCGGACCAACCGCTGAATAATGGAACGACATTTTCCGATCGAAGCGACCGACCGAATTGAATTCCCACTTCTCCAACTTTGTACCGGTACTGAGCTGGTCTGTGAGCGACGAAAAAGCCGGATCTGAAGCATGGGGCATCATTTGGCTTTCAGCACTCACTTGTGGACATTCAGAATATTCAACTTCTGTAAACAGAAATTGAGAAAACACGCGGGAAAATGTCAACAAGAGCAATGGTTAAAGATTAACCTTTAAAATCGCAAAGCTTTGAACATTTCATAATACAGTCACGTACCAGTAATCGTGGAATATGCATGCATGAGCAGAACTGTCAAATCTGTAGTTTTATAGTCACAAATAGAACGCTGATAACAAGTAGCTTTGTTTGTCATGGCCGCCATGATGGTCAATTCAGCGAAGGAGACAGAAGAGCGGTACTGGAAACAAGAATTTGTGAAAATGGAACGGTAAATTTCGGTCCGACCGGTCCAACCGGTCCAAGTGGACCACCTCTAGAGGTGGTCCACTTGGACCGGTAATTTTTCGCTTGGTCCGGACCGTTCCATTAATTTCCAACCGAAATTTCCGGAAATTTTGGCATAATGGAAAGCACCCAGGGACTGCAGTCTCTTCTGTAAAGCCCGGTTTCCATATGATCGCTACGATCGCTACGATCGTTGCGATCGCTGCGATCGCTGAAAAAAATAGTCCAGCGATCGCAGCGATTGATGGTTTCCATATGATCGCTGCGATCGCTACGATCGCTGCGATCGCTGAAAAAAAAGTTCAGCGATCGTAGCGATCATATATGGAAACCGGGCTTAACAAACGCGTTCAGATAACTCCGCCCACCAAGTGTGAGAACCCATTAAAAATAAACTAATCTTGTTAACTTAATAAATGACAACTCCGCCTCTATTTGTCTCTCTGCTTTTAAACACGCGCAAAACCGGTACGTGGGCTAAAATAGAACAGTGCTTTGTACTATACCGATTGTAGATTTAATATTTACAAAGCGGACTCCATTCGCGTCGTTTATTCAAGGACAGAAAATGTAATTTCTGCTCTTCGTGAGTTTGTTTTGATCGCCTTGATGAGCGAAAAAACGCCTACGAAACCGGTACGGAGACGAAGTAGAGGAAGAAAGCCGAAGGAGAGACAGAGGCCTCTAATTTTCATCGTATGTGCATATCATCTAAAAACCTTTTCACTACTTCGAAGGATGGCGCTCCGCATAACAAGATCGTGACTGAAAGTCTAAAGCTTTCCAAAAACTCTGCACCCAATTTATCTGCTCGTGTTTGCAAGAAATGTGCGCTGAAAATCAGAAATATGGAGGATTTTAAACGTTCAAAATATCGCTTGCAACGGACAAGACGACAAGTCTGTCTGTTGTGGTTTCCCGTGGTGTCTGCTCTTGTAGAATTTGACTTGTTTTAGTGTCCTTGTTAACCTGGCGGTTAGTTTGTTACTTTTGCATTCCAGCATCATGTGTTGTTTTTTGTGTAGGAAAGGTTTAAACTCATTCTCTAGCTTTTCTCTCTGAAATAACATGATCTGCAATGCTTTTTTTTGGTCACGGAATGTATTTCCTGTTATTTTGTCACGCTGGGCTCACCCGATCAGCTATTTTAGTTTTCATCATTGCAGGGTATTGATTTTGCAGATCCATTAAGAAAGCTTAGCAGAGAGAGTTGAAGCTTAAAAAGAAAGCAATTCAACTTGTAGAAACTTGAAGTTTGCTTTAATCAACGCTGTGATTTTAGCATCCATTCGCTTCCCGTTATAGCCGCGTGGAGCTGCGATGTTTATAATTCCTCCGTTGTCAATTTTGACAGTTTTGTTTATGCCACTATCATACAGGGACAGAGCTTTGATAAATCATTGATTTTCTAAAGCCAGAGGGTAGCACAGTCATGACATCTTTCCCCGATAGAAGCGCTTCCACCGCTAATCTCTGTTCTTCTTTTAAAACTAAACAGCCGACTGAGGCAACCAGACAAATCGTCTAAAACATTTTCATTCCCACTGTTACATGTCATCGTCTCAACTCTGATGTGAAACTGGAGATATCGATTCACACTAGATGTGTCAAGATTGTTAATACTCGTCAAACTTCCCTGACAGCTTTCTATTGTCTATGAACCAATCGGAGTTTTCCGTCCCTGGTGCGGCGGGGAATTCGAACGCGAAAGTTACAGAAAAGACTGCAGTCCCTTTTCCTTCCGCCTCTCCCCAGTTTCCCCTCGGCTCGTTCGCTCGCTCCAGTCTCGCCGAGCTTGTTTTTGTGATTAGCTCACCCGCTCGATTAACTGAAAAGGGACAGCTAGCAGTCTACTTGTTACCCGAATCACGTGTTGCCACATCACGTGTTCCGGGAACAAGGAGCCCATAGTGTCGCAAAGATATCACGCAAAGAAAAATGTTGATAGACAAAGCCGATCTGAACATGTTTATTTATTTTTTGGCTGGTGAGGTCTCTCGCAGATCCTACGTATGCCGTTAGCGGCATTATCGTTTGCGATCCTTAAAAGACTTTACTTTTGTGTAAGCCTAAGCCTAGCTGACTAAGGCCCAGTTCAAACGTCGAACTTCACATGTGCCGAATCTAATGCAAATGAGCAAGAACAATAGATTTTGCTCATTTGCATTAGATTCGGCACATGTGAAGTTCGACGTTTGAACTGGGTCTAAGCTGAGGTCACAGGTTCAATCCTGAGTGGGGATTTTTTTATATATTTTCTTTTTTACACTTAACAATTTATTGAAAATAAAATCTAAGTGTCGACATTACGTTATATAATTCTCAGTAAGTGTCCGAGGTGGTGTTGGTGGATGGAATCTGATGCTGGCCTTCTCCGCCCGACCCGCCATTTTGAATTGAACAAAGCGGGGAAGGCCCTGGGAACGAGGTTGGGATTGCGTCCCCTCATGCTTAACTCCAAATACCACACATTGGAAAAGTCAAGATTCCATAGCTCAGAAGGAGGTCGGACATCTTATTGAGACTTATATAACGGAGTAACTGGTTAGCTTTCAGTTGAGGTTGGGGTTAGCAGTTTATATAGTTAAATTTAGGCCTAAGCAACCCGAAAAGCTACGGTGGTACAGTGTCGACATTACGTTATATAATTCTCAATAAGTGTCCAACCTCCTTCTGAGATAGAGTGTTTGCACGTGACGTCACGGCGGCCATATTGGTGTCCCAAAACAAAGAAATGGCGGCCATATTGGTTGTCCCAAACGAATCCTATGGGACTTAAGCTCTATTCTTATTCAAACATTTGCTATTGTTTTAGCACTCCAATATGGCCGCCCGTCACGTGAGTGAAAACACTCTATAGAAAGTCGACTCTACCCCACACATTGGACCTGGGTATCACGCAGCTCTATTGTTTTCAGTATTAGGGTCCATTGTGTTGTTTGTGGGTCCATTGTTATTGTTTGTTCTATTGCAGAGAAGGCCTTGTAAGAGCTGAATACTCCCCCCGTAACTACGGGTAACGGTCAGTCACATATTAGAAAACACTGATTCTTGATATCGTTGATAGACGGTTCTACTCTTCCATCATGCTTTCTTTCAGGCCTAAATTTTCTCTTGTTGATAAAATCACTAAAATCAATGTCGCGCGTCTGAGACCTTTGCAGAAAATTACGCTAGCAGCGAAGGTTGTTGGCGACAAAGGCGAAGTTTTCGAGTCCCACGCTCAGTATATCGCTGATAAAGATGGTAAAGTTGATGTTTGCCGTGACTCGTCCTTGGGAGGATCTTACAGCGGGGTTGAACCTATGGGATTATTGTGGAGCATGAAACAGGCACCAGGACAGAGGAAGGGACTTCGGTTGATGAAAAAAGATGTCACTCAACCATATAACGTCGAGATAAAGTGTTTCAACGATCATATCATCTCTCCCCTTGAAACATCGCTACAGCCACTATCAAGCGCGACATTTCATAAGTCGTACATGGCGTCTGGAGTGAAGAGAATTCCTGTGAAAGAAGGAAGAATCCGAGGGACACTGTTCATTCCTCCCGGAGATGGACCATTCCCTGGTATGAAATGAATTTATTTTAAACAGTTTACAACGACTGACGTTGTATTCAAACTAGGGCGAAACATAGTCTGATCACGAATGAAACATGATTCACGGTGAAAAGTGTTCTCATCAGGCGGTACATTGCACGAATCATGATCAAAACAAGTCATGTTTACCCTCAGCATGATTAAAACTACTTCACGAGGTAGTTTCTATCTAAGCCAGATGAAACACGTTAGCGCAAATGTCGTTTCCTTGTCAAACATTACATTGCTCTTCGTTCCCGAAGAACTTGAGAAGTGCACTGTCGAGATCAGTCAAGATCTGGGGCTTTTGGGGGGTTCATATGTAATTATAAAGATTTCATGCGAGCTTTTGCCTGATTCATAAAACAGCACAAATTATAAAAGCAGGCGCGAGGCGTGAAACGTGTATTGAAATGAACAATTAATGTGAACAATGAAATTGCAAACATCATGTTCCCGGGAAACGTGTTTCGTTGAACATGTTTACTCTAAACATGTTGCGCCCTAGTGTGAACACAGCATGAGTGAAAATGTTCTTGATATTATATATGGCCGGCTAAACTGTAGAATTCCGAGCCAGTTATTTGCATCTCGTTAAATATAAAATGTAACTATTAAAGCAATAATTAATGCACTTTTCAGTTCATTGTTTTGAACGGGTTAAATGGCACTACAGGCCATTATAGAGGTTTTGCACGGCAGCCATGTTGCATGGCAGGAACAATTAAAATGTTTTGCATTAGAAAGAACATTCTTTCCCATAGGGAAAATAATCTATTGTTCCTGCCATGCAACATGGCTACCGTGCAAAACCTCTATTGTGGTCAGTGAGGTGAAACAGGAGGATATTAAATCGCCTCGAGGAGCAGGCAAATAACAAAGAATACATACAACACAGCAACAGGATAAGTCAATTTTATTCACATAACATTCGAATTTTTAAGTTTTGATGTGTACAGCCCCCGAAATGATCCCCAAATCGACCCCGAAATGATCCCCATTTTTTTTTTTTTTCACACTGTCCCCGAAATGATCCCCAAGTAATTTTTGGAATGGAATGGCCTTCCATCCAGAGAAAGCTGGAATGAATAAAATAAAGGCAGTTAAGGAAATTTTGATTCTCATTATATCAAGTATTAACTTATTTATTCATTTTGGACTATTCTTAAAATAAATAATTATAACGCATTTTTAACGATTTTTCAAGAAACTACATCATTTCTTATTTTTGCGAGTGTAGCGTTTTCAACTGTAACTAATAACAAATACAAACTTATCCGCTTCTTATAGCAGACCGGCATGATTTAAAAGAGGAAACAAACATGATCGAACGTGAACATCAACAACCATATTATTTCAGTAACGAGAAATATAACACAATTATACGATCAAAAACTTTAATGGTAACAATACAGCTAGTCTATCAAAACAATACGAAAGAAATGCGTGTTTGTAGCGGTCAAAGTTTAAGGTGCAGCTTCCTGTATGTCACCGATGGTGCCATACAGGAGCCCAAACGTTACAAGGAGCATCCCCATCGGTGACATACAGGAAGCTACACCTTAAACTTTGACCGCTACAAACACGTATTCAGTATTAAAAATAACGATTCTTTCGTATTGTTTTGATAGACTAGCTGTATTGTTACCATTTAAATTTTTGATCGTATAATTGTGTTGTATTTCTCGTTACTGAAATAATTTGGTTGTCGATGTTCACGTTCGATCATGTTTGTTTCCTCTTTTAAATCATGCCGGCCTGCTATAAGAAGCGGATAAGTTTGTATTTGTTATTAGTTACAGTTGAAAACGCTACACTCGCAAAAACAAGAAATGATGTAGTTTCTTGAAAAATCGTTAAAAAATGCGTTATAATTATTTATTTTAAGAATTGTCCAAAATGAATAAATAAGTGAATACTGCATAAAATTTCCTTAACTGCCTTTATTTTATTCATTCCAGCTTTCTCTGGATGGAAGGCCATTCCATTCCAAAAATTACTTGGGGATCATTTCGGGGTCAGTGTGAAAAAAAATGGGGATCATTTCGGGGTCGGGATCATTTCGGGGTCGATTTGGGGATCATTTCGGAGTCGGGGATCATTTCGGGGTCGGGATCATTTCGGGGGCTGTACAGATGCAAAACCGTTGCATTCCCATACAAACCTTTATAACACAATACCTCTTATAAAGCAAGGGTTACATCCGGGTTAGCGGCCGACCAGTTGACGTTTGAGTGGGGGTTGGGTGATTTGGTTTGAGTAAGATTTTTTTTCCCCAAACCTCTGGCGGTGGAATTTTTTTTCCTGACATGCAAGAGTGTTAAATTTTTTTTCAGCGTTATACGCCATGCAAGATTTTTTTTTGGAAATACAATTTTTCTTCAAAATCAAGGATGCGTGGACATAAGTTTAACAACTTTATGTACCAGAGTATCTGGATACCCTCTCAAATGTAGGCCGGATTTCAGCCGTAAATTTGTTTTCGTTGTGACTTAATTACAGGGACCGGGGAGCATATTTTGTTTCGGCGGGGCTAGCTGGTGCGTAGTGCGAGCTCAACGAGCGTCGAAGGACCGTGCATATCTAGGGGGGTTCGGGGGTATGCTCCCCCGGAAAATTTTGAAATTTAGAGCTTCTGAAATCAACGGAAACGCATTTATTTCTATCAATCCTAAGAAAATTTTGTCAAAATTTTATCACCATTCTGTTAGTTTTTGCACAAAAACATACATTTAAAACATAATTATAACATGATATGACGTTCATTCAAAGTGACAAAAGCTTAATATTAAAGCCAGTCCTCAATTTATTTGTTTTTAACATTTTTAGTGGATTTCACCGAACAGAACAAATTATCAAGAAAAAAGTCTTAAAATTTCGCGTTGGACCTTAAGATTTCGGTCTCAACCGATGCCATGAAAATGTTGGCAAAATTCAATTTGAAATAAAACTTTTTGTTGTTGTTGTTAAAGCCACTGAATTTTCGTTTCCATAGCGGTGCCATGTGTAATATGCGGTAAAATGTTAGTCATTTGACTGTACTTTGATTTACAAAGTGTACAGAAGGCGCCAAACAAATTTCAATGCATTGGCATGAAGAGACGTTGTTGGATTTTTTTTTCTTGCTCAAGATCAGTGTAGGAATTTTTTTCCCGAGGTATTTCCTTGCAAGATTTTTTTTTTCCCTCAGCATGAGTCTGCAGGATATTTTTTTCTGAAATCACCCAACACCCCCCCCCCCCCCCCCCCCCAAAAAAAAAAAAAAGTCAAATGGTCGGCCCCTTACCTGATAGTGAGCTTGGGCCGCCTGTGATAACAATGATTAAAATGCTTGCACAATCCTTACTAGTCTAGCCTCCTACGCAGACGTCCTTAGGGCTCGTCGCGCAATCTTTCCACTCCTCCACATGGGGGAGGAAAGATTGTGTGATGAACTCAATCGAACCACAACCAAACGCCTAGTTAGTCTTATGCTGTGTTCACACTAAACTAGAGCGAAACATGTTTAGTCTGATCACAAATGAACGTGATTCACTATGAAAAGTGTTCACATCTGGCGGTGCAGTGCGCGAATCATTATCGAAACTCACGAGGTCATACTTTCGATCCAAGCCAGACGAAACACGTTCAGTACGTAGCGCAAGTGCATTGCTTCTCCTTCTGCAAGGGCTTGAAAAATAAGATTAAACCATGAAATATGTAACAGCAAGTCCCAGCTATTTCTCTTCAGTTGATGTGTATTATAAAGATTTTATAGCATATGTCTGTTTGGCAAAACGGTATATCCCGGCCTGTTAAGTCAATGACAACCGATCATCGGAAATCCAATCGATCAATCGATATCAATCGATAAAATTAGTTAATTGATATCGATTGATATCGGCCAATCGATGATCAATCGATAATCACAAAAAAATGTCCCGCAAATTATCGATTTTTGCGTGTTTTCTCGGAGCTCGTGTAACGAAATTCCGAACACAACAGGGAAGTTACCCTTGTGACATCCGATGTCGTTGTGAGAGGGTACCAGGAGTGTTCATTTACTGTTGCAATTGGTGGCAACTTCTCCGCAAGCAAGAAAAGGCGCCACTACGTTGTTATTGCGTTACTTTCAGCGGTATCTAGCGCGCGCATGCGCCCGTAGCTCATCTTTGTAATTCCATGCGGTTCTCGTTCGGTCTTCAATAAACCTTCGTTAAGACACAGTTTGTTCCATATTGGCGTGGTGGCAGCGGCTTTTACCCACGTACGGTGGACCCTAACACAAGTGTGGTCGTCTGGAACCTGTGACCCTTATTTTCACGAAGTGCGAAGATCAACAAATCAACGTGAATTCGCCGTAACCGCTCGTGTAGGAAAACCAACATGGCCGCCGCTCCCAGGGCCCCTAAACAATGGCAGCTTACGAAAAACGAGACCATCACCTTGTACGAAAGTTGGAGGCAAAACTTAGTCTACATCTTATCCCTGGACAAGAACTTTGTCCCATTTTTAGAGGCCACATGGCAAAAACAAACCGCCGCCAACCCTCGAAGAGGCCTTACGAATGATGGCACGTCTGTACCTGAGGAACAACGACTTACTGCCGCTCAGAAAAATGCCCACCTGGATCTTCTGCTCGGACAGATTGCCAATTTTTGCCCCGTGATCTCCAGGAACTCCATAGTAAAGCACTCTACCTCTCTGAATGACATTTGGCAGAAAATTCGCCAGCATTTTGGGTTCCAATCCTCCGGAGCCCATTTCCTCGACCTTGCAAGCATCAGCCTTCAAACTGCTGAGCGACCAGAGGACTTATTCCAACGCCTCATGGCCTTCTTCGAAGACAACCTCCTTGCAGTTAATGGTGGCTTAACCCACCACGGTGAGCAGGTGACCGCAGATGAAGATCTTTCCCCATCGCTTGAGAACACTATAGTAGTTCTGTGGCTGTAGCTGATCCACCCTGGCCTACCATTACTGGTAAAGCAGAAGTATGGTTCTGAGTTGCGTAACAAGACCCTTGCCTCACTCAAGCCAGAGATCTCACAAGCACTTAGTTCCCTCCTTGATGAACTACGCTCCATAGAGGACACCAAAGCCATGCGTATTAGCAATGTCAACCCCAGACGCACCTCTAATGGCGGACAGGGCCAACCACGCCGCCGTCCATTTGTATCTTGTATTCTCTGCAAAACCGCTGGACGCCCTCACAACACCCATGATCTAATGGAGTGCCGTTACCTGCCTGATCGTGACAGGAGACCATTGGCCCGCTCACGTCTTATAAACGACGATCCTGATGAGTTTGCGACCGGCGACTGTGGCCCTTATGATGAGTGTTGCGATCATGCCCTCCCGCCTGAGCACAGTGATGCACCTACTGCACCTACTGCACTCCGTGTCAGCATTATTCAATCACCTGTTCTCAACACCTTTTACCACGAGCACCCCGTGCAGCTTACCCTTGATACTGGCGCCACGTCTAACATGGTTCGTGCCTCGGCCGCTAAGTTATATGGCCTACCTGTTACCCCAGCTTCTCAGATGGCCCGCCAAGCCGATGGAGTTACCCCTATGGATGTGGTGGGTGAAGTGCATTGCACTCTCACTCGTGGACAGCAAGCATTTGAACTAGACGCCCTAGTTGTTCGCCAACTCGATGTTGACATTTTAGCGGGAAACCCCTTCCTGGCCCGAAACGACATCGGCATCCGTCCTGCCAGGCGCCAAATTGTAATCGGCGGGTCTGACGTAATCCACTATGGTACTGCTTCCAAACACACTACTCAACCAGCTGTGCGACGCACCCAGTCCTTTCTCCTACGCAACCCGCAACGCACAGTTATACTGCCAGGAGAGTACGTTCAGCTTGACACCCCTTGTGATTCTGACCCAGATACATTATGGGCCCTTGAACCCCGACTAGACTGTGCATCCAACACCCCCCTCAAGGCAGAAGGAGCATGGCCCCCACCTCAACAAGTCCTCTCTGTGGACCACGCTGTACGCATAACCAATACGACTGACTCTCCTATACTTCTTCGGACCGGCGAGCAGCTGTGTCATGTAAGGCATGTTATACCTGTTGACAGCATAGACACCACATCTGCCCCTACCTCTACAGCCACTACTGCCCCTACCTGCTGCCAGCCCTTCTCCACTAATGTGATCCTTGACCCCGATGGCTGCTTAGACGAGGACATTCGCGACAAGTTCAGAGCACTGAATCTGGAGTTTGATGATGTTTTCAACCCCACTATCTCGAAATATAACGGCGCTAGCGGTACCATTGAAGCTGTTGTCAACATTGGTCCCACACTCCCCCCTCAGCGTAAAGGCAGACTCCCACAGTACAACAGAAGCACCCTTGAGGAATTGCAAGCCAAATTTGACGAGCTCGAAGTGGCTGGTGTGTTTGCCAGACCTGAACAGGTGAACGTACACGTTGAGTACTTGAATACCTCCTTCCTTGTTAAGAAACCCAATGGGGGTAGCAGACTTGTGACATCCTTCGGCGAAGTTGCCCAATATAGCAAGCCCCAGCCTTCCCTAATGCCTAACGTCGATGGTGTACTGCGTGAAATTGGGAAGTGGGAGTATATAGTTATCTCGGACTTGTTAAAGTCGTTCTATCAAATTCCACTGGCTCACTCTTCCATGAAGTACTGTGGGGTAGCCACACCCTTTAAAGGCATCCGTGTTTATACCCGCTCTGCTATGGGCATGCCTGGGTCGGAAACATGCCTCGAGGAGCTAATGTCTCGAGTTCTGGGTGACCTAATTCAAGAGGGTTGTGTTGCCAAAATTGCTGATGACCTGTACGTTGATGGGAGCAACCCTACAGATGTCCTTCATAATTGGCGGCGCGTTCTTTCCTTGCTTCAACGCAACAATCTTCGTCTCTCCGCGCCCAAAACACTCATCTGTCCCAGAAAGGCCACCGTGTTGGGTTGGGTATGGTCTAATGGCACCCTACAGGCTAGCCCCCACAAGTTAGCCGCATTATCCTCTGTTGACCCTCCTACCACTGTTCAAGGCCTACGATCTTTCGTTGGTGCATACAAGGTGCTCAGCCGAGTACTCCCTAGGTTCGCTGAATTGCTGGACCCCTTGGATCAGGCCACCGCTGGAAAGGAATCTCGAGAAAGACTAGTGTGGTCCAATGAGTTACTCCTGTCTTTCAAGTCCGCCCAACATGCCTTGGAAAACCACAAGACCATCACAATCCCCCAACCCCGCGACGCTTTGTGGATCGTGACAGATGGTTCTGTGAAGAATAGAGGCATCGCAGCCACACTCTACACCCACCGGAATGGTAAACTGCTGTTGGCTGGTTTTTTCAGCGCGAAACTGCGAAAGCATCAAGTGACCTGGCTACCGTGTGAGATCGAAGCTCTGGCCATAGCTTCCTCCATCAAGCACTTCGCCCCTTACATTATCCAGTCATCCCATACAACCGAAGTTCTGACGGACAGTAGGCCTTGTGTCCAAGCCTACGATAAGCTTAGGAGAGGAGAGTTCTCAGCCAGCTCCAGAGTTACCACCTTCCTGTCTACAGTCAGCCGCTATTCTGTCCATGTGCGCCACATTGCAGATGTTGAAAACCTCCCCTCAGACTTCGCCAGCAGGCACCCAAGAGAATGCTTGGACTCCAGCTGTCAGATTTGTCGCTTTATTGCGGAGTTGGAAGATTCTGTTGTGCGCAGCATCTCCGTGAGTGAAGTCCTAGAGGGTTGTGTTCGAATGCCCCTCACCAGCCGCGCCGCATGGCAAGCTACCCAGCTGGAATGCCCTCACCTCCGGCGAACCCATTCTCACCTCAGTCAAGGTACCCGACCTTCAAAGAAGGCTACCAAAATAATTGATGTCAAACGCTATCTTCAGGACGTCGTCATCGCCACTGACGGTCTTCTCGTTGTCAAAGACCACCCGCCTTTCCAGCCCCCTCGCGATCGCATTGTTGTCCCTCGCACTGTTCTTGATGGACTCCTGACAGCCCTTCACATCCGTTTCAGTCATCCTTCCAAGTACCAAACCAAGCGCCTTTTTAGCAGGTACTTCTTTGCTCTGGACCTTGACAAAGCAATTGAGACTGTCTCTTCCTGCTGTCACACCTGTCAATCTCTGAAGACTATCCCTAAACACCTGCACCCGCAGTCAACTGCCGATGCTCCTCCTACCATTGGCGTATCATTTGCAGCTGATGTCGCTAAGCGTCATCGTCAACTGATCATGGTTCTAAGGGAAACAGTGTCTTCGTACACCGTGTCTTCCTTCATCGCGAGTGAAAAACTCGAAGACCTCCGCAATGCCATCATCATGCTCTGCTCTCAGCTCCGTTCCCTTCGCGACGGAGGGGTGATCGTCCGCGTTGATCCTGCCCCTGGCTTCTCCGCCCTTGCCAAAGACAGAGTACTCCTCTCTTATGGGATCACCCTGGAGGTTGGTAGGCCCAAAAACCCTAACAAGAATCCTGTGGCTGAGCGCGCAATCGAAGAGCTAGGCTTGGAGATCCTCAACTTGTCTCCTGAGGGAGGCCCCGTCTCTCAAACTACGCTGTCCTTAGCAACGGCCAATATGAACTCCCGCATCCGCCGTGATGGCCTCTCAGCTCTTGAGTTGTGGACGCAACGCGACCAGCTCACTGGTGCGCAGCTTCCAATTGTCGACCTCCAGATTATCCTCAGTCAAAACTTTTCCCGCCAGCAGAATCACATGTCGAGTGCTAAGTCCAAGGCCCATGGCTTTACCAAAGCCTCCATCCCCACTGTCCTTGTTGGTGACCTTGTTTTCATCAAAGGTGACAAAGACAAACTGAAAGCCCGCGACAAGTATCTTGTGATCGGCATCGATAAAGACCTTTTCTGTCAGCTCCGCAAGTTTACCAGTTCACAGTTCCGCAGTAAGGTCTACACCATTCCTATGTGTGACTGCTACCCTGTCACCCCAACTGTCCTAGCTCAGACTCCACAAGGACCCATCCGTGGCCAGACCGGATCCACTGCTTCTGACTCTGACGATGATCCTGTTCCCGTCGTCCCTTCACTAAGACCCCCTACAGTGCTTGCTTCTCCACCAGTGGATACCTATACTGTTCCGGTACACCACTCAGTGTCTCCAGCTCATTCTCAGCTACCGGCCCAGGAACACCCCCCAATTCCTGAAGTCATTATGCCTTCTCGGAGTCCTCCACAAGCTCCCCTGGACCCCTCTTTTACTGATGATGCACAACCGACGCCTGCTGCTGTTATCCCCACTAGGAAATCTGACCGCTCGCGGAAAGCCCCATTTTGGCACAATAAGGACTGGGACTTTGACTAATAACTCTGCCCTGTACTCTCTAGCCGTTACTATGGTCTTTACCATGAACTGCGTATTTTATTAGCTCACTCGTACCTTATCATAAGGGGGAATACACCCCACCGTTACATTCAGTTTCATATTTATTCTAGCTCTTTCATTACTTTTAGCCGTTGTTATCCTATGCGGTTTTAGTCTAGTGCTCGTATCAGTTCAGCCTATTGTTCATGTTTTATTTCTTAGTTAGGGTAGGAAAGAAGGAGGAGGCAATCACGCCACTACGTTGTTATTGCGTTACTTTCAGCGGTATCTAGCGCGCGCATGCGCCCGTAGCTCATCTTTGTAATTCCATGCGGTTCTCGTTCGGTCTTCAATAAACCTTCGTTAAGACACAGTTTGTTCCATATTGGCGAGGGGAGATCGTGGCAATGCTTTTAAGGTGACTGATGATCGCGGACAACTTGGTCACCTACAGAGGGATTTAGTCACTCCGCAATGGCGACTTCAAAAACCGTTTTCAGTATAAGTCTTGTTATGTTGTTAATTAATCGATTTAATTGAAATCGGTGGTCAATCGAATTATCACAAAAACATACGTCATCGATTGATCATCGATTTTCAATATCAATCGATTAATTGGCATCGATTGATATCGATTGATATCGATTTATATTTTAATCGATCATCGATTTTATTGATTTAACAGGCCGGAGGTATATAAATTAAAGAACCACGAAATGTGTGTTGAAATGTCAACATGTCAACATTTAAACGGGAAACGTTGTTTACCTTATTACATGAAATTTTCGCGAAACGTTAATTTCGCGAATTTCGCGATTTAAAAAAAATCGCGAAATTTAAGTGACGCGAAAATTAAATGTCGCGAAAATAGCATGACGCGAAAATTAAGTGACGCACATTATGTCAATAATTAAAAAAACGACTTTGTTACCATTACACACGTTTATAACAATCATTTTGAACTATTCTGTGTTAATGTTCTGGTCCTTCAAGCATGAACTACAAACCGTGCCTTGTATACACTGTGAGAACATCTTTCTTGTTACTGTTTACATAATCAGTTGCGTTTCTGTTTAGTTGGACATTGTTGATTAAGTTGTTTGATCAAATTCAGGGACATGTTAAATAACATTGACAAAGAAAAAACGTGTCTCACTCAAAAACGCGAAATTAAAGTGAGTCAAAATGCAAAATTTTCGCAAAATCGCGAAATTAAGGTGTCGCGAAATATGCGAACCTCAAAATCGCGAAATTAACGTGTCGCGAAAATTTCATGTAATAAGGTACTCTAAACATGTTTTGGTGCTGATGTAAACACAGCATCAGCCTGCGAGCAAGCTCTCAGTCCTTTGGGTAATAATGCAAATGCGTGGCACAATAAATGTAGAGGTATCGAATGGTCTTTGCGAGCATTTGCGAGCACTGTGTTTTTTCTTGCACTTTAGAAACAACAACAGGCGAGCAGCGAGCACTTCGTAAATTTTCAATACTGGAGCTTGTATCATTATAATGACAAATTTCATTTCTGAGAGCCAACCCTCCATCGTTATTCAAATCAGAATTTATCATATGCCCCATCCTTTCAATCCGTAGACGCCCTGTGATCTAATCTATTTGCTCTCTGTAAGTTTTCCGATTGAATAGAATATTTGATGACATTTGACAGAACATTTATTTCTGCACCAAGAAACCTACAAAACACGATTTACGAAATTTCGAGCAATCAGCAAATTTTAACGAGAATCCGAGCATGAGAGCAATTGCGAAAATTTTGCGAGCACGAGCAAGCGTAGTCTCCCACGCAGCCGTTATTTGTCTCGTCACGCAATGCTCCTCCCCACTAACGGCTGCTCAAACCTGAACCACATTCCTTTGCAGATTTAAGCCAATCACAGTTGCAGTGCCATTTTCGGAACTCGCTCGCGCCAAATTCTCTACGCGTGACTCGTCCAATCATAGCCTGCGTTTTATCGTTGACTCAGTTGGATGGCGGCGCTGAATGAAGGTTTTCGTGCAGTGTCAGAAGCAGGCCATTCGTAAAAATAATTTTTGACAATTATTTGCTATTTGTTAACTTGCCGACGGGCTTTTTCTCTCCCGCTCGTGTTTGACCATGTTTGCGAAGAGACGGGTCACAGCGTCGTCGTGGTCTCACCTTTGGTTCGAAGATCGAGAAAGGCGAATATTCTGTCGTGCATGGCTCAACAGAAGAATGGTTGTTATAAAAGGTGACAGGCATAGCACAAATCCTGCTTGTCGCTACAAGCATTTCAGCCCAGCTTTAGAATAAGTCTACCCCAAGTACGTGCCTGAGAGATTTTTCCTTTTAGATCAAAATAAAGATATAACAGGCCTGTTGTTTTAAATGTTTCGAAAATGTTATCGTTTCTTTGATCTTAGGAAAAAATCTCTAGCTGTGATACTGACAGGAGGAATTTACGCTTTCCAGAGCCGTTTAGATTATTTACATGTAGTCATGCAGTCGTTTATTTACTAGCTCTTGGCAAAATAATGGAGTTTATTTGGTTCACTTTGAAAAAGATGCAAGATTAGTAGTAGCTGCTTTTAAAAGTAGGAATTATTTGCTACTTAGGATCAGTTCATTACTCATTCCGTGATTCAGTGTGAGCGCAATTAAGTCTGCGGTTAGTGTAATTTGCGATGTCTGGCACATGGTAAACCGGAAACCACTGGCCTGTTTTTGCGCGAAAACGACGTCATTTTCATTTTGCTGATACATGATTGGTTCGCTGAATTTAACGCAAACACAATGGGAAAGGAATGTGGTTCAGGTTTGAGCAGCCGTTAGTGGGGAGGAGCGTTGCGTGACGAGACAAATGACGGCTGCGTGGGAGACTAGAGCAAGCGAGCACTGGTCTAAATTTTGCGAGCAAATCGAGCATATGCCACATTTTGCGAGCACTTGAAAATTTTAAGGGACCATTCGATACCCCTAAATGTATTAACTCTAATCCACAGGGGTGATAGACATACTCGGTGGTGTGGGTGGACTTGTGGAGTACAAAGCGTCCCTCCTGGCTTCGCGTGGATTTGTCGCTCTCGCATTGGCCTACATAGATTATGACGATCTTCCAGAGTTTCCTACAATTGACTTGGATTACTTCGAAGAGGCCGCCAATTGGCTTAGCTGTCACCCTGAAGTATTGCCAAATAGTATAGGTGTCCATGCCATATGTTATGGATCATTGGTCGCCTTATTAATGGCAGGTTTTAAATTTGAGTCAGTCAAAGCTGTTGTAGCCATTTCTCCCGTAATAATCAACTGCTTCGAACCGTTTACATATAAGAGCAAGATCTCAGAGGTAATTCCATTTGACAGGAGAAAGAAAATAATCACGGAAGAAGGTGGCGTGCATCGAAACGTTCTCCCAACAGTCACTGATTACAGTGTCCCAGTTTCTAAATACTCCGCTGTATCCCCGGTTGAGAACATTTCCTGTCCTGTTCTTCTAGTCTATGGGACTGGCGACCTGAGTTTGTCAAATCCCGACGTTTCAGTGTCGCACATACGCGATAGTTTGAAGAAGCAAGGAAAAGAAAACCTATGCTCTGTCTTATGTTATTCCAATGCTGGTCACCTGATTGAGCCGCCCTACACTCCACATACATACGCCTGTTACATGAACAGTACTGTCAAATGGACTGGCGATTATCACATAGTTTGGGGAGGAGAGACGAAACCTCATGCTAGAGCTCAAGAGGACGCATGGCCAAAAATCTTACGTTTTCTCCGCGAAAATCTTCAAAACGTAAACTGAAATTCGTAAGGTACCACCCTTTGCCACCACCTCAGTTGGTGATCAATAATGCAGAAACAGAGAATATTTTTAGAATAGTTGTAAGTATGCGTTTGTAAGGGCATATTTTGGGGAATATTTTGAAATACCGTTTTAACTTTATTTATCTAGACTAAGCGAGGTTTTGAGAAAAGGATTAAGTCCTAAATTGTCATAACGAGGTCATTAGGAAATCCAATAAAACTTGAATAGGGGTTAAGTACGTTTTCTCGATTAGGCTCATAAATATTAAGCTTTGGAAAACGCAACGCGCTAATTTAGAAAACACCTAGAACGCCACCGTTAAACGTGAATAATGATTTCATTCTGACAGTAACATTATTATTCAAACCAAGAAGGCGCATAAGTTTCCTACTTCGGGAAAATACATCCAAAATACCATTATTCATAGCGCAATGACTTCATGGAAATTTAACCAACCGAATATTTCTTATGAAACATTAGTCAAAAAACGGTTGGTTAAACATCCGAACAAAACATTAGTTAGTGAATGGCAGCGGAACCAACTTTGATCAAAACCTCGCACATTTAGTATATTCGCTTATGGAAGACACTTTTATTCGCTTTATTGTAAGTAAGGTTCTGCTTAAGAGGAAAGGGGAAAGGTTTAAGAAAATACGCGATGAGGCGCTCAAGTCCTTGCATCATTCATACAAAAAGCCGATTCCGTTACATGTGTTGTTATCGGCCAATTCGTTGATAGTAAGCTTCAGTTGTTGTTGAGAATCATGAGTAAATAAACATTAGATTTTTGAAAAATCGACTATCTCAATACGGGTTCCGCTTAGGAGAACCTTACACTTTTATTTTTAAATGGTTGGGTTTATTATAAATTTTATAGTAACTAGGAATATCTAGTTATTTTGGTGAAGAAGTAAAAATGAAATAGTGCGTCGAACAGTTTAAGTAAGCAATCATATAATTTTTAAACTAATCTTTAGTCCGTGTGCTCAGGCACTATTTGATTTCAGCTGTTCAGTTTTCTAAAGAAGTGATTTCTTCTTAACGAACTGTTTGTTTAAGGCCCCGTCCACACGTATACGTTTACGTTCGTAAACGCATATTTTTTTATGCGTTTAGGCCTCCCGTCCACACGTAAACGATGAAAACGGTCACCCTAAACGGATATTTTTGAAAACGCTTCCCAAAGTGGATATTTTCGAAAACGCCGTTTACTCGTTCACGTGTGGACAGCGTAAACGGATAAACGCTGATGTCACAGATTCGGACCCAGTCCACAAATAAAGAATATAGAGCAGATATCCAATATGGCGGACTTATCTACGTATGCTCAATGCAGATTTGAAGCGTTTACGTATCGTTTTAGCGTTTACGTTTGGACAGGTGAAAACGAATCGTAAATGATGGCTGGTTTCGTGTGGATGGGAGCGTTTTAGATTAAAAAAAAGTATGCGTTTATACGGTGGCCCATAGGGACAAAACACTTCCCAGAATCCAAAACACTTCCCAGAATCCAAAAACACTTCTTAGAATCCAAAAACACTTCTCAGAATTCAAAACACTTCCCAGAATCCAAAAACACTTCCCAGAATCCAGAACACTTCCCAGAATCCAAAACACTTCCCAGAATCCAAAACACTTCCCAGAATCCAGAACACTTCCCAGAATCTAGATCCAGGACAGGAGGCCTGGCTACCAAGGAAGACGAGGTTTTCGCGAGGATTCATTGAGCCGTAAAGCTGCAAGCAAAAAAAGGTGAGCTTTAAGGTAATATAAAGCTTGACAAACATCAAACGTAGTAGCTGAAATAAATGAGTTAACTATAAATTATATATGTGGTATAAAAAAAGACAGGCTAAACACGACTCCCACGCGTCGCAAAGTATTTTAAAAGCTTAAAGTATAAAGCTATCCCAGTAAGACTTCAGAGAGAATCACATGCAGTTAAGAATTTGTTCTCTTCAATGATATAAACCTTTTGATCTCGGCGGATTATCTTTCAGATTGATAGGAGGGTTCATGTTCAGAGCCGTTAGAATTATTTTATTTCTTTATGCCGTTATTCGGTCGTAGCTCTATTGGCATGCATTGTGGTTTCTTTGGCTCACTTTTGTTGCAAGATAAATACTTATCGGCGAAAGTTTGTTATCGCTTTGAAAGTGCCATGATCGTTAAATTTCTCCTTAAATGTCTTAAGTCTGCAGCGTCCAAGACTTGAGAGAAAGTGTTTCCGGCATCACGGAAATAGGCGTCTTAGATCCGACTCTCAAAAAGTTGTAGTCTATAATTCCACTGCAGTGAAATCATGTCGGAATTGTTGCAATCATTGTTTTTGTATTTCAGTTTTGCAACGAATTAGTTATTTAAAGAATACAAAAAACAGCCATCTTTATTCAGTCTTAAAGAAGGCAGTCGCCTCAGTATCGGTTTTCATTATAAAGCACAATGCACAATAGGTTAATATGCTTGGATCTTTGGTTAGGCTTGAGATCGAAATAGGTCCACTACGCTGCTTAGCAAGGGATACCATATATAATTTATAGTTAACTCATTTATTTCAGCTATTACTTTTGATGTTCGTTGAGCTTTATATTACCTTAAACCTTGCTTTGCTTGTAGCTTTACGGCTCAATGAATCCTCGCGCGAAAACCACATCTTCCTTGGTAGCCAGGCCTCCTGTCCTGGATCTGGATTCTGGGAAGTGTTCTGGATTCTGGGAAGTATTCTGGATTCCGGGAAGTGTTTTGGATTCTGGGAAGTGTTTTGGATACTGGGAAGTGTTTTTGTATTCTGGGAAGTGTTTTGGATTCTGGGAAGTGTTTTTGGATTCTGGGAAGTGTTTTTAGATTCTGGGAAGTGTTTTGGATTCTGGGAAGTGATTTGGATTCTGGGAAGTGTTTTTGGATTCTGGGACGTGTTTTGGATTCTGGGAAGTGTTTTTGGATTCTGGGAAGTGTTTTGGATTCTGGGATCTGTTTTGGATTCTGGGAATTTTTTTTGGATTCTGGGAAGTGTTTTGGATTCCGGGAAGTGTTTTGGATTCTGGGAAGTTTTTTTGGATTCTGGGAAGTGTTTTGGATTGTGGGAAGTGTTTTGGATACTGGGAAGTGTTTTGTCCCTACGGGCCACCGTACGTAAACGTATACGTGTGGACGGGGCCGAAGACTCACGTCCGCAGCTCGCATAATGATGAGTTTTGAGAGCTTAATTAAATTCATGTGCAGCGCGAGTCTTCAAAACCAATCAGAGTCCTTTGTTCTCAGTTGAGTTGGTTTCAACTAGCTTTAGCTTCCTTCCAAAATGAAAACTGGAATGTTTTTCCATAGCAACTTAGTTCAGGTCCGGCAGGACCTTTTGGCCTGGCAGTTTGAATTTTCCTATCAGAACTCAAACTTAAGTTATTTCGAGAAATACAAAATTTTGCATAAGCAAATAACTAACAGTTCATTTTAGATTCTATTGATCGCCGAGTGATCAACAGCTGATTTCATATTAGTTCCATGTAACCAAGCTGTTTACTTTGCGGTAAACTTGTGAAATACAATTAAGTACCACTAGTACCCAGATTTGACATAAATAAAGGACTATTTGTAAACTAAGGAGAACTTCTGAGCTTTCGAACTAACCAGATGATCAAAAAGTTCCAGGCGCCAACTTGGTTTATTCTTGATTTCAAAATATTGTCCCGTGACACGTATGAATATATGATTTTAAACTTTTTTGAATAAAGAAGGTGGAGTGACTTCTTGTTTGCCAGCGGTATATTACAGTAAGCTAGAAAAAAGGGGTATCGAATAGTCTTTGCGAGCATTTGCGAGCATGCGAACACTGTGTTTTTTTCTTGCGAGCACGAACAGTCATCAAATTTTTCTCACGAGCAGGAAGCACTTTAGAAAAAACAACAGGCGAGCAGCGAGCACTTCGTAAATTTTCCGCCGGCAGCAATTCTTTTTTGTTAATTTCACACATTATTTTTATTACAGTGCGCCTAGTAGTCTGACGCCAAATTACGTCATGCTTTCACGTATATAGCTGTCTAGACTACATGTAAGATCATCACAAGCCAGAGGGTCGATTTTATTGAACGCATTAGGGGTCCACATTCGCCTTGGAAATTCACACGTTTAAAAATTCCTGTTCGCACCCAGTAATCCGTATCTGTCTAAATTTATCGTTTCCTGTGGGCAAAAACAGCCTTAAAAACTATTAATAGGCTCGCTCTGTGTTTAACGGAAGCCAGCGATATACAGCATGGTCAGACTGGCACAGAGAAGTACAATACAATGCAATGGTCAGTTATGATCTTACTATAAATAACAAAGTAGCCACTTATCAGCCACTTAAGTTTTTATTTATAGTCAGGTTCTTATCGAGTATCCAATTAAAATAATTCAGTCATCATTCATCCTCAGCAAAAGCTCAGTATTATTTTTAGTCGATAAACAATAAAGCTGAGTTCATCAACAAGACACATCAACACAACACAACACATCAACACAGCACATCAACACAGCACAACACAACACCCCTGGGTGGAGAGAGACAGTGTGGAGTAAAGCTTCTTGTCTAAGGAAACAACACGACGGCAGAGACCAGGCTCGAACCACCGACCTTCAGGTTGAAAGTCCGACGCGCTAACCACTAGATCACCGTGCCGTCCACGACGAAAATGAAAACGATCTATAAATGGCAAAGTTGCAGTTTATGATAAGTTATTTCTCGTCTTGCTGTGATTGAACGTGATCCGGATACGGATGACTAAATTCGAGGGATGTTCGCTAGACCATAGACACAATGAAAAAAAAACCTAGAATTCGGCTTTAATGTTTATCGACTAAAAATAATACTGAGCTTTTGCTGAGGATGAATGATGACTGAATTATTTTAATTGGATACTCTCGTCGACAAGGACCTGACTATAAATATAAACTTAAGTGGCTGATAAGTGGCTACTTTGTTATTTATAGTAAGATCATAACTGACCATTAGAGTGATTTCACAAACCTCGATTCTTATATGCTAATGAGATTCGTTATATGCTAATGTGAAGAACAATAGAGAACGCACGCACCAAAGTACACCATTGTTCAAGTTCTAAACTGTGCACACACCAGCGCGTGCACAGTTTAGAACTTGAAACAATGGACAGGTGTACTTTGGTGCGTGCGTTCTCTATTGTTCTTCACATTAGCATATAACGAATCTCATTAGCATATAAGAATCGAGGTTTGTGAAATCACTCTATTGTATTCAGTATTGTACTACTCTGTGCCAGTCTGACCATGCTGTATATCGCCCGAACCGCCATTTGCCCTGGGGACGAGGTTGGGATCGTGCCCCGTCATGCGCAATTAAGTGTAACGGTCAGTCACACAATAGAAAACATGGGTTTACTTCGGTTTAAAAACCTGTGACATTTTCTTTTGTTTTCTACCTTTGTCGTCTTGCACTCTATTGTTTCAGTACCTTTTGTTTTCTTTGCTTTACGTCACTCGTGAGTTGGCAGGTTTTTACACCGAGGAAGGGCCGAAACATTCATTTGATTCTTGATATTGTTGATAAACGGTTCCACTCTAACATCATGCTTTATTTGAGGCCTAAGTTTTCTCTTGTTGACAAAATCACTAAAATCAATGTCGCGCGTCTGAGACCTTTGCAGAAAATTACGCTAGCAGCGAAGGTTGTTGGTGATAAAGGCCAAGTTTTCGAGTCCCACGCTCAGTATATCGCTGATAAAGATGGTAAAGTTGATGTTTGCCGTGACTCGTCCTTGGGAGGATCTTACAGCGGAGTTGAACCTATGGGATTGTTATGGAGCATGAAACAGGCACCAGGACAGAGGAAGGGACTTCGGTTGATAAAAAAAGATGTCACTCAACCATATAACGTCGAGATAAAGTGCTTCAATGATCATATCATCTCTCCTATTGAAACGTCGCTACAGCCATTATCAAGCGCGACATTTCATAAGTCGTACATGGCGGATGGAGTGAAGAGAATTCCTGTGAAAGAAGGAAGAATCCGAGGGACGCTGTTCATTCCTCCCGGAGATGGACCATTCCCAGGTATGAAGTGAATTTATTTTCGGCTAAACTGCAGAATACCCCGCAACTTATTTGCATCATATTGTTTGCATCATAGAACCAGGCGTGAAACTTGTTTTGAAATTAACAATATGTGAACAATGGAATTGCATGCATGTTTACGAGAAACGTGTTTCGTTGAAACATGTTTGCTCTAAACATGTTTAAGCATTTCCAGCTATTTCTCTTCAATTGCTGTGTATTATTAATAACGATTTTATGCAAGCATATATCTGTTTAGAAAAACGGTATGTAAATTAAAGAATCAGCCGTGAAACGTGTTTTAAAATGTCAACATGTAAACGGGAAACGTTGTTTACTCTTAACATGTTTTGGTGCTGATATGAACATGGCATTAGCCTGCGAACAAGCTCTCAGTCCTTTGCGTAATAATGCAAACGCATGGCACAATAACTGTATCAACTCTAATCCACAGGGGTGATAGACATACTCGGTGGTGTGGGTAGACTTGTGGAGTACAAAGCGTCCCTCCTGGCTTCGCGTGGATTTGTCGCTCTCGCATTGGCCTACATAGATTATGACGATCTTCCAGAGTTTCCTACAATTGACTTGGATTACTTCGAAGAGGCCGCCAATTGGCTTAGCTGTCACCCTGAAGTATTGCCAAATGGTATAGGTGTCCATGCCATATGTTATGGATCATTGGTCGCCTTATTAATGGCAGGTTTTAAATTTGAGTCAGTCAAAGCTGTTGTAGCCATTTCTCCCGTAATAATCAACTGCTTCGAACCGTTTACATATAAGAGCAAGATCTCAGAGGTAATTCCATTTGACAGGAGAAAGAAAATAATCACGGAAGAAGGTGGCGTGCATCGAAACGTTCTCCCAACAGTCACTGATTACAGTGTCCCAGTTTCTAAATACTCCGCTGTATCCCCGGTTGAGAACATTTCCTGTCCTGTTCTTCTAGTCTATGGGACTGACGACCTGAGTTTGTCAAATCCCGACGTTTCAGTGTCACACATACGCGATAGTTTGAAGAAGCAAGGAAAAGAAAACCTATGCTCTGTCTTATGTTATTCCAATGCTGGTCACCTGATTGAGCCGCCCTACACTCCACATACATACGCCTGTTACATGAACAGTACTGTCAAATGGACTGGCGATTATCACATAGTTTGGGGAGGAGAGATGAAACCCCACGCTAGAGCTCAAGAGGACGCATGGCCAAAAATCTTACGTTTTCTCCGCGAAAATCTTCAAAACGTAAGCTGAAATTCGTAAGGTACCATCCTTTGCCGCGACCTTGGTGATCAATAATGCAGAAACAGAGAATATTTTTAGAAGAAATTTTTTAAAAACTTAGTCTAACAAATTTTCTTAGAAAAAGGCCGCGAGATACACTAAAATTGTCATAGAAACGGAAATGTAATCGAAAGTAGGCTATTCTTTTTGTGTTAAATGTTCTACATTGCTTTTTAATAATTCTTTCTTTTATAGAAAAATATTTTCAAAGGTTTGTAAAATAAATTGAGGTTTAAGAATAATTGTAAGTATACGTATGAATATATGATTTTAAAATAAAGAAGTTGGAGTGACTTGTTGTTTACCAGAGGTATATTACAATACGCTAGTAAAAGGGGTATCGAATGGTCTTTGCGAGCATGCGAACACTGTTTTTTTTCTTGCGAGCACGAGCAGTCATCAATTTTCTCTTGCGAGCAGCAAGCACTTTTGAAAAAACAACACGCGAGCAGCGAGCACGTCGTAAATTTTCCGCCGGCAGCAATCCTTTTATTTTAATTTCACACATTGTTTTTTATTAGAGTGCGCCTAGTAGTCTACTGACAACATCGCGGTGCAACCAATTATAGCTAATTATAGTAACTATGCCACGTTTGATGCCAAATTACGTCATGCTTTCACGTGGCTGGCTAGACTACATGTCCATCACAATCCAGAGGAATTTGGTTTTATCGACTGAGTCGATAAGGTAAATTAGCCACCGTTAAAAGATGCGAGAAAGCTGACGTTTCGAGCGCTAGCCCTTCGTCGGAGCGAATCAAGGGATTGTGGGTAGTGTGTGGTTTTATATAGTAGGTGGAATTTCGCTATTGGTGCAAATTTGGTGACGTGAAAAACAAATGTAAATTAGTTGAATGAAAAGCGTTCGTTGATTCCGTGGGGTTTGAGAGTGCCGATTTGAAAAATGATTTTTTGTTCTAAGTTTTTACGGCTTTCTGTGTTACCTTGGTGTAGGGAAAGGCCGCAGATTGTCATGTGTTCTTTAGAATGGTTAGTAAGATTGAAATGACGCGCGAGTGGTTTGGATGCGTCTTTGTCATTTTTTTCAACGTCTCGGAGATGTTCACGAAAACGGTCGCCCAGTCTCCTACCTGTTTCGCCAAAGTATATCTTTTTGCAAAAAGTGCATGTTATGCAGTAAATAACATTTACGGAGGTGCATGTGAAGCGGTCAGTGATTTTAATAGATCCAAGAGGGTCGATTTTATTGAACGCGTTAGGGGTCCACATTCGCCTTTGAAATTCACATGTTTAAAAATTCCTTTTCGCACCCAGTAATCCCTATCTGTCTAAAGTTATCGTTTCCTGTGGGCAAAAACAGCCTTAAAAACTATTAATAGGCTCGCTCTGTGTTTCACGGAAGCCAGCGATATACAGCATGGTCAGACTGGCACAGAGTAGAACAATACAATACAATACAATACAATGGTCAGTTATGATTTTACTATAAATAACAAAGTCAGGTCCTTGTCAACGAGAGTATCCAATTTCAATTAAAATAATTCAGTCATCATTCATCCTCGGCAAAAGCTCAGTATTATTTTTAGTCGATAAACAATAAAGCCGAATTCTAGGGGTTTTTTTTTTCATTGTGTCTATGGTCTAGCGAACATCCCTCGATTTTAGTCGTCCGGATCCGGATCACGTTAAATCACAACTAGCCGAGAAATAACTTACATAAACTGCAACTTTGTTATTTATAGATCATTTCATTTTCGTGAGCAGTTTGGTTTCTGGCTATGTTGAGAGCAACCCCAGAGATGTTGCAGGGAATGCCAAATAAATGAATTCTCTATTACTGTTAGCGAAACATATATTCAAATGGACAAAGAAGGATCATTCTGTCGCTTTTTGTCTACTAGATAATATGTGCAATAAAATTCACCGTAAAATTGTAAAAACGAACGATAAAATCCGACGTTTCGGAGTATTTATGACTCCATTATCAAGGAAAATATAAAAAGATCATGCAAATTACAGCATTTAAAACGGTTTTGGCGTATGTTATTCTTCGCGGTTTTGGCTTATGTTATTCTTCGCGCCAAAACCGTTTTAAATGCTGTAATTTGCATGATCTTTTTATATTTTCCTTGATAATGGAGTCATGACTACTCCGAAACGTCGGATTTTATCGTTCGTTTTTACAGTTTTATGTTTTAAGAAATCTCTTTTAATACGAAAATTCACCGCAGTTAGTTAATTGGTGCTTCCAATTGGAGACGTTCACTCAACGACTGATACACAAATAATCTAATTTTATTAACTCGCGTCATTCTCTTGTTTAGGCAAGTGGTATTACGAAGCACTTTGAACTTTCCAAACCGCGTCTTTCAATGCAGTGTCATTGAAAGACGCGGTTTGATAAATTAGTTTTTAATTGCGGTGTTGGATTTAAGTATATTTGAAGTCGATAAACAAAGCCGAGTTCTAGAAAGTATTTTTTCATTGTGTCTATGGTCTAGCGAACAGCCCACGAATGTCTACAAATATCAATACTGTATTAGCTCGTATTATTATAAGTCTTATAATGACAAATTTCATTTCTGAGAGCCGGCCCTTTCCCATGTTATTCCAATCAGAATTTATCGCTCATCCTTTCAATCTCACACACTACCCCTGTAGACACCATGTCATCTGTTGCTCTCTGTAAATCTTCCGATTGAATTGTATATTTGATGGCATTTGACAATACATTTATTTCTGTACCAAGAAACCCACAAAGCACGATTTACGGAATTTCGAGCAATCGAGTAAATTTAACCAAAATCCAAGCATGCGAGCAATTGCAAAAGTTTGCGAGCACGAGCAAGCGAGCACTCGTCTAAATTTTGCGAGCAAATCGAGCAAAGGCCTCATTTTGCGATCGAGCCTTGAAAATTTAAGGGACCGTTCGATACCCCTACTAGGGCGAAACATGTTTAGAGTAAACCTACAACGAAACAACGAAACACGTTTCCCGTGAACATGTTTGCAATTTCATTGTTCACATCAATTGTTCATTTCAAAATACGTTTCACGCCTTCTGCTACAATTATGAAAAATGCAATGTTTGTCAAGGAGACGTGTTTCGTATGGCTTAGATCAAAACTACCTCGTGAAGTAGTTTCAATCATGCTCAGAATAAACATGACTTAAACTGGTTAAAATAAATTCACTTCATAGAACAAACAACACAACAATGGACCCTGAAAACAATAGAGCTGTGTGATACCCAGGTCCAATGAGGGGATGCAATCCCAAACTCGTCCCCAAGGCCTTCTCGGCGTTGTTCAATTCAAAATGGCGGGGCCAGCATTAGATTCCATCCACTAACACCACCTTGGACAATTATTAAGAATTATATAACGTAATGTCGACACTTAGAATTTTATTTTCAATACATTTTTAAGTGTAAAAAAGAAAATATAAAATCCTCACTCAGGATTGAACCTGTTACCTCAGCTAAGTCAGCTAGGCTTAGGCTTACATAAGAGCAAAATCTGCAAAGGACCGCAAACGATAATGCTGCTAAAGGTATACGTATAGGATCTGCGAGAGACCTAACCAGCAAAAAAATGAACAAACATGCTCAGATCAGCTCAGATCAGATCGGGTAACAAGTGAGCGGAACCTGATATGGTGAACGGCTCATTGTGTAATCTATTTGCGGTGGCATTCTTGCTGGTGTCATTTAGTTCATCGCTATACCGTGTTAAAGCGGTTGCAATAACAACAAAACAGCTGTCCACGGTTGCGATCCTACTCCATCGGTTTCTGTCGCAATGCTGTCTCGCAAAGTCTACTTTTTTGCGTGGTCAGATCAGCCCTGCAGTTCATTGTATGTTTAGGCTTACATAGCCTACCGTAACAAAGTACCACCTAGCTTCTCGGGTTTTTTTAGGCCTAAATTTAACTATATAAACTGCTTACCCCGACCTCAACTGAAAGCTAACCAGTTACTCCGTTTAAGACTCAATAAGGCGTCCGAGGTGGTGTTGGTGGATGGAATCTCATGCTAACCGGAGGAGAAGACCCTGGACTACTCTCGTACCCACATCTCCCACGGATTTCAGGACAGTACAAGAACGAGTGACATCTGGGTACGAGACTAACCCTGGACTAGGGTTGTGCCTAAATCATACCGTCCAGAAGGACGTCGGACACCTTATTGAGACTTATATAACGTAATGTCGTCACTTAGAATTTTATTTTCAATAAATTTTTAAGTGGAAAAAAGAAAAACTAAAATCCCCACTCAGTATTGAACCTGTGACCTCAGCTAGGCTTAGACTTACATAGCCTACCGTACCACTGTACCACCTAGCTTCTCGGGTTGTTTAGTCCTAAATTTAACTATATAAATTGCTACCCCAACCTCAACTGAAAGTTAACCAGTTACTCCGTTATATAAGTTTCAATAAGGTGTCCGACGTCCTTCTGGACGGTATGATTGGGCTTGACCCTGGTCAAGGCTGCCAAAACACTCCAAAAATCCTGGCGTTTTTTGTGGCGTAAAACATGATGAAATGTCTTCGTTTCGTTTGAACAACGGTTTTAGATTACTAGGAAACAAACATGGCTACCAATCACTGGAAATAACCCCTGAAAACAAACACGTCCGCTAATCACTGAAAATAACCTCTGAAAACAAACATGGCTACCAATCACTGGAAATAACCTCTGAAAACAAACATGGCTACCAATCACTGGAAATAACCCCTGAAAACAAACACGTCTGCTAATCACTGGAAATAACCCCTGAAAACAAACATGGCTACCAATCACTGGAAATAACCTCTGAAAACAAACATGGCTACCAATCACTGGAAATAACCTCTGAAAACAAACATGGCTACCAATCACTGGAAGAACCTCTGAAAACAAACATGGCTACCAATCACTGGAAATAACCTCTGAAAGCAAACATGGCTACCAATCACTGGAAATAACCTCTGAAAACAAACATGGCTACCAATCACTGGAAATAACCTCTGAAAACAAACATGGCTGCCAATCACTGGAAATAACCTCTGAAAACAAACACTAGAAATAACCTCTGAAAACAAACACGCCTACCAATCACTGGAAATAACCTCTGAAAACAAACACGCCTATCAATCACTGGAAATAAGCTCTGAAAACAAACACGGCTACCAATCACTGGAAATAACCTCTGAAAACAAACATGGCTACCAATCACTGGAAATAACCTCTGAAAACAAACATGGCTACCAATCACTGGAAATAACCCCTGAAAACAAACACGTCTGCTAATCACTGGAAATAACCCCTGAAAACAAACATGGCTACCAATCACTGGAAATAACCTCTGAAAACAAACATGGCTACCAATCACTGGAAATAACCTCTGAAAACAAACATGGCTACCAATCACTGGAAATAACCTCTGAAAACAAACATGGCTACCAATCACTGGAAGAACCTCTGAAAACAAACATGGCTACCAATCACTGGAAATAACCTCTGAAAGCAAACATGGCTACCAATCACTGGAAATAACCTCTGAAAACAAACATGGCTACCAATCACTGGAAATAACCTCTGAAAACAAACATGGCTGCCAATCACTGGAAATAACCTCTGAAAACAAACACTAGAAATAACCTCTGAAAACAAACACGCCTACCAATCACTGGAAATAACCTCTGAAAACAAACACGCCTATCAATCACTGGAAATAAGCTCTGAAAACAAACACGGCTACCAATCACTGGAAATAACCTCTGAAAACAAACACGGCTACCAATCACTGGAAATAACCTCTGAAAACAAACACGGCTACCAATCACTGGAAATAACCTCTGAAAACACCATTTCTTTGTGTGTCACGTGACAAAATACTGCACGATTCTTGGAGTATCCAGGGTCTTCTCCGCCCGACTGAACAAAGCGGAGAAAGCCCTGGGAACGAGGTTGGCGCGATCCATTCGATCAAAATTACCGGACATTCCAGTACAAAATCGAATGGAACGGAAACTTTCGAAAAATTCGTTTCGGAAATTTTGGTCAACTTCTCGAGGTTGTCGCGTTTTCTGGAAATTCCTTTTGTCCTAGTTTTTCAGCCGCGGTTGTTGCCTTGTCTCAAAGACTTTTATTATTGCTGTGTCTGTTTTTTCACGTTTGCCAGACGGTTTAGAATTCTTTCTTCGACACGTTTGTCGATGATTGTCATGATTCGGGAAATATCACTCCTGCCGTTGGTAAGCTGAAAACAAAGATGTTCGATATAGCGGAAGTTTACTGTGCAAAGTTCTTTAGCAAATCGAATTTTTATAAGCGTACAAAATTCGCTTGTGAACAAGTAACTGTATTTGCAAAGACCACCGGTCCTTTACGGCTACAGTATCCGGGATCCTGTAGCCGTAAAGGATCTAATCAGCCATAAAATAATAAAATGATTGCTGACTCTTTTTCCTCTCAAGTAGAAGGACAACGAAATCAGAGAACTGAGAATTCGTTTATCAAACGCAGAATGCGGCAAACAGTTTCAGAGCATTGAACTAAGAACTGCTGAAGATCAGGAAAACGCGCCAAACGAAACAACCAGCTAGATGACCGCGGGGAACTGAAAACCAGACAGCATGACGCAAGACTAGCCCCAGGCTTTGTGAGAAATTAGCGGCCTTCGTTTGCTGACAGCAAGGATGATAGTTACTAAAGGACTGAACAGAGAATTCTAATAACGAAAGGAATGAATTAAAGTTAACTTTACAATAAGAACTAAACGATAAGACTGTTAAGTAGATTGTGACAGTGTTACTATTATTATTTTAACAAGGAGCCTATCCTGTTTTAAAGGGATGTGCAGCAAAACTTAAGCTTATTTCGATGTTATTTCGCCAAATGCCACAAAACATACACCTTTTAATGTGTATATAAAATTAAAATCAAAAAAATTAAATTATATATTGGACAAGCAAATCCATTCAATTTTAGCTTCGAAAACAAAACCCCCACACGAGGGACAAAGCGCTCCATAACAGGTGTTGAAGACATAAAGACAAGCGAGCATTTAAAATCCATTTTAAAGTCGGTTTCTCGGTATGATTGACCAGGGGCGGATCTAGGAATTTCTGAAAGAGGGGGTCCGGGTGAATGTATCCCGGAAAATTTTTCCGATTTTAGCCTCACACAATTCAACTGAAGGGCACGATAGTCACTTTTTTGCATTCCGTTTGGCTAAAATTATGTACGCATGCACAAACATGTTGCCTGGAAATTCACAAAGCATTCTGTCAAAACTCCGAAGTGTGTAACCGAATTGAAATAGTCCATGGTAGGGTGAGGGCAAAGTTGACTGTGGAGGATGCTAATTGGAGTTAGCAGTTTATATAGTTAAATTTAGGTCTAAACAACCCGAGAAGCTAGGTGGTACCCTGGTACAATAGGCTATGTAAGCCTAAGCCTAGCTGAGGTCACAGGTTCAATCCTGAGTGGGGATTTTAGATTTTCTTTTTTACACTTAAAAAATTATTGAAAATAAAATTTTAAGAGACGACATTACGTTATATAATTCTCAATAAGGTGTCCAACCTCCTTCTGAGCTATAGCAGGTCAACCCGTTCTCATCTCTGAATTCACCATTATCCTGAATTGTCAAATTGCTTTGAATTCACGATTATAGTGAATTTAGAACACTGACAGTCTGAAAGGAATTCTGGGAAATCAGCATTTTTGTTGAAAAAGAACAAACCTTAGTGTTCGGACAGGACTCGAACCTACGACCCTACGACCCTTCGCTGACTTATCCTCTCTTCTAACCACTAGACCACCACGCTGCTCGTTGAGCAAACCTCAATTTTTTAACAAAATATAATTCATGCGCTTATTCTACACCCTGTAGTAAACCTATAAAATCACTCGCTTGAAAATTATTTTAAAAAGTAAAAGGAAAGCTTGATCACCAAACCTCAACAAAAAGCTAACCATTTGAAATCAGCGCTTAGGCCTAATCACTGTAGATCAGTGATATTCTATGCAAGACTCAAATAAATATCTTGTAGATATAATTTCCCATCGCCGTGTTGTTCGGTGGTCTAGTGGTAAGAAGACGTTCCTAGTAGCGGTAGGTCCGGGTTCGAATCCCGCAGTCCAAATAACATGTTTTTTTTTATTTCTTCTTTTCTGAAATGTCCTGGGAAACAGTGTTCTAAATTCACTATAATCATGAATTCAGAGCAATTTGACAATTCAGGATAATGGTGAATTTAGACCTGAGAACGTGTTGAGCAGGTAGACTCGATCTTCCGCTTTTAGCTCTATTTTCATTCAAACATGTCCTATTGTTTTAACTCTCCAATATGGCCACCGGTCACGTGAGTGAAAATAGAGATTACTTCATGGTTGGTGAGCACGTACGATTGTTTTTCACGAGTTGTGAAGAATCACAAACGAACGAACTAGTCTGCGAGCGTTTGAGTTTGTGATTCTTCACAACGACTGAATAAAAATCGTACAAGCGAACCAAGCATGAAGTTATTTGTTTTTACTGTATACTAGCCTGTTCCCGGCGTTAAGGCGTTTTCTTTCTTAGTTCTTAGTCAAAAAATACTCTTTGTTGAGTTACATACTTCTTCTTTTTTTTTCTTTTCTTTTCTTTTTAAAATAATACATTTTATATTTCATGCTGTCCTCATAATTCGTATGATTATTCTATATTGTCAGGAAGCCTATAGTGCATAAGCCCCCGGCTTCTATATAGGCTTCCTTGTCACTACCACATTAAACATTTTGTAGTCTATCGTCTTTTAAGTTATTATAAATTTCTAGTAAACTATCCAACACTGCATCCATTGTCGAACCGCAATAAGATATGGGGATAAATTTGGCGACCCGACAATGGTCACAGTGCGAATGTATGGGAGGGTGGGTGGGGAAACCAATTCCGGTGTTAGCCCCCAGGACTTTCCCGTAAGTAAACCGCATCGCCTCGTACCTGCACAATCCCCGCCGCACTGCAGTTGAGCCAAAGTGATAATTTATTCATATGTACTAATCTTATATGCGTTACTTTAATGTATGCAGTGTGAATAGTGTGTTGTATTATTATTATAATTGTTATTATTATTATTATTATTATTATTATTATTATTATATATACATATATATATATATATTTTAATGTGGTTAATGGCAAAATAAATAAAATGGAAAAATGGAAATGGAAAGTTTGTGGCGTGCGAAAGAAAAATTGGACGCAAAAGAAAAAACGAGGGGAGGCTCGCGCCGACCCTATAGCGCCACGCGCCGCTTTTCGCTGCTCCCCACAATCTAAACGCCTGGAAGAGGCTAACTGTATACTGTATCACTGATGCAGAATACTAAGTAAGGTCATTATTTATTGTATTAATTCATCAACCCCAACATTGCCCTGCTGACTATTCAAACCCTCCCCGTGCTTTCAACTACTTGGGATTTTTATCGGGAATACAAGTATTCTCACCTGAACTTAATGCTGCGCAGAGATTTGACAGAAACCTTATGAATTATTAATGAATATTATAAGGATATTTACAGTTCTGTCGCTCATATTTTATCTGTTACTAAAAACACTCTATGTAACGCCAATATATTATACACGCGTTGAAAATATCGTTCTATATAAAAGGCAAAATTATTAAAAGTAATGTAGAACATTAAACACAAAACGTATAGCTTACTTTTGATTTCCTTTCCTTTCCTATGACATTTTTAGTGTATCGCGCGGCCTCTTTATAAGAAAATTTGTCACTTTAAATTTTTTTCTAAAACTGTTCTCTATTATTGATTCTGCAATTTTGGTCACCAAGGTCGCCACAAGGGGACAGCAAAAAAATTTGCTCGCCTGCAAATTCCCAAAACTCGTTAATTATTCATAAGGTTGTAAGCTAATAGCAGGATTATTGTCTTTGGTCAGGTGCACGAGTTTTGATACCCAATGAAACCCCAGCGTTAGCTGCTGGCAGTGTGAGAACAAATTTAGACTAAATTTCAAAGACATGTGATGAAGCTTGCTCAGCTTAATCTACATATTCATCAATCAACAGCACAGCAAGAAACTGGTTTTATTCGTATTTCATTACAATATTGAACTCCAACAATATAATAGTTGTTTGTAAAATGAAAATTAAATGTGCAATTATTGAAGTTGCTAAAAGAAACGTTGCCCCCATCACTTCCCGCTATCTCGTCAGGCATTTTAAGACTCTGTTTCTCGGCAGCGAAACCATTCAGCACATGCTGTTTGATTATTATTCTATGATTAATAATTATTAGTAATAATTTTTAATGTGACATTAGCTTAACCTAATTCTAAGTTGGTATGTCTAGAGCATCCTTGCCAATTTTTATATTATTGTGTGTAGAAAAATATCCTCTATTCTATCTACCACTAAGTTGGATACATCTGAGCTCTATGGGAAACTTTCATTACATAATTCCCTTCAGCTGGTTGGTGTTCACAGCTCCTGTGTCTGACTTGACATAGTGTTTTAATGAAACATAGTATTTTTTAAATATAATTTGTTTTCTATTAAATTTACTATCTACTTTACAATAGTATTATGGTTCGGAACTATCGGAATTTAACTTATCTGAGCCTAGCTGTTACTGGTTCGGTTTTTGGGTTTACCTCGGTGTAAAACCCTGCGACTTTTTTCTTTGTTTTCTACCTTTGTTGTCTTGCACTCTATTGTTTCAGTACCTTTTGTTTTCTTTGTTTTACGTCACTCGTGAGTTGGCAGGTTTTTACACCGAGGATGAGCCCGGCTTTTGGCCCCAAAATAGCGGACACATTCATTGCCGTGGACTCATTCGCTGGTCCTTTCGCGTTGCCACTCCTACAAAATACTAGCAGCCCACTTGTTTTTGCATTTTGTGCTTTTTGGTACAGCTCGCTCGAAGCATATTTCTTCTTCATCCGCAGTTTTAGGCAGCCGAAACCTTGATGTTGACTGCGCCATGTCAACGAAAAAAAGGTAAATTGAACTTAAATTCAAACACTCATTCGATTCTGCGTGTTTCATTACGATTACTAACAACTCGAAACAATATGTTTCAATAGTTTTCTCGTTTGAAATCGCAATGAAACAATTGAATTCGTGTTTGAAATATTACTTCAAAGTTTTAAAGTTTGTACATTGTATTTTAGAATCCTTAAACATGATTTTACGCCTTCAATAACAAAAAATAGCAATTAAAACAACAGGGTTTTAGTAGATAGGAAACAAGGATTCTGGCACACTTTCAAATACGTAGCATGTTAACACAAAACAGAAATTGACGTCAGTTGACGTTCAATTTAACGAATAATCAAAATTGGATGAGATGATCGATTTTCTGCTCGTTCGCCAACGTAAATAACAAAAAGTCAATTAACATGATTTATGTTAAATTTAACAAAAGTCAGGGATTGAATGATTTGAACAATTGAACACAAACTTGACAATTATGCTCAAAGTGACGAGGAATTTGTTTGAAAATATTTTACGTTCGCGAACGAGCACAAATTGGGGAACGAGAATCAAATTATTTTTTGTTGAATTTTAACATAAAATAAGATAAATTTTGACTTGTGTTAATATGCTACGTATTTGAAAGTGTGCCAGAATCCTTGTTTCCTATCTACTACTTTTTTTCCCCTCATATTCACCAGAAAAAAACATATCATTTCGGTTTAAATCAGTTAAAAATTCACCAGATAAAAACCTTCCCAGCCGAGTCAGTTGCACTCGACAAAATCTGGCGATGGCAACTCTCTCAAAAATCTCACTGAAAAATTCATTTCCAAAGAAATGAATTTCATCTCAATCTCCAATGACCAATAGCCAAAGTGTTCACTCCATCATCCATCACAACTCTCTTGTCATCATCAGCACTCAAAGCCATTTTCCAAATTTGTTCAGTGAAAATCTCATGTAGATGTGACCGGAGAGAAACATTTTTCATTGGAGGAAATTTTTCCCCATGAAGAACGCGCATAAAATCTTCATGTGAAATCTTATTTTTCACCACATTCTTTTTTGTTCCCTTTGCTTTCTTGATTCCTTTTCCCTCATCTATCTTGATGGAATAAGATTTTGGTCTCAACCCAACAAATTCACGAATGATTTTGCCTCCTGCTTCATCTTTAAACATTCCTAAAATTTTCTTGTTCTTCCCAACAGGAAAGCCATTTTCCACAGCGAAATGATCTTTCGGGTATCCAGATGTGTCAAACCATTTCTCAACATCTCCAGCAGTGTCAGCGAAGAAATCATCCGTTTCAATTTCCAAAATTAGTGAATCTGTGTCAGAATAGAGAACTTTGACTTTCTCCCACTTTTTTTTTCACATAACCATAATGAAATTTGAACATGTAAATTTTGGAGAGATCGAGAATTGCTGCTCCAACAAAAATTGGTTTGTTCAAAATAACTTTTGTTTTTTTCATGTGAATAGCAGCCACTTTTTCTCCAAATTTGGTTGCGTGTTGGAAGTTGATCTTTTTCACCAACTTTGCTTTTTTCTTCCTATCATTCACCAGTTTCATGTTAATTCTGTTCCGCACATTTTCCATGGTTTTCCCATAAACAGCACAGCTTGCCAGTTTGAAAAGATCTTTCTCAAAATCATTTTTGGCGGCTGTTCTCAGTTTCGTATTCCATTCAATGAAAGGTTTCATGAAAGCTTCTTCTCGAAATCCAATTCCTCTCCAAATCTTTTTCAGTTTCATTCCCAGGGAAAGAAAAAGTTTCAAACTCCTTCCATCCAAAACCATTTTCTCTTTATCTTTGAGATTGGGAATCAACTTACAGAATCCATTTACCTCCAGCAATTCCGGCGCCAAAGGAAAATCATTGTGGAAATCATGCAATTCATCTGGATATTCCAAGTCAACTTCCAGGACACATCCAAGACCTGTCGCATCAACAATCTTCTCCCATTTTTTCAAAGCTCCTTCACTCAACCATTCAAATCCTCCCACAGGGAGTGGTTGCACCATCGCAGTTGGATAAAGAGAATTTGCATCGAGATAAACGATGAACTTTGATGGTTGGGAAGGATCAAAATCTTCCATGAATTTGTTGTTTGCTCGAGAAAATCTGTGAAAGACTGTGGAAACTCCTCCACGAATTTGCCTTTCAAAAAACCGAACCATTTCCACATCTCCTTCGCAAATCAATTCCAACTCAACTCCTGTCATTTTCAACATAGCATCCCAAAAGAAAGAGGGAGCAGTCAAAAACCATGCGGGGTCTAATAGATAATTTTCCAATAAAACTTTCCTGAAATTTTCCACAACATCTGCCAGGAGAAAAACATCCGTTTTGAGATAAAGATCGTGATATTCTCCCAGATTTGACATTTCAAATTTTTTCCAGACATTTTTAGCGTGAGTGACATCTTCATCTGAAATTTCTTCTCCAGACAACTGGGAGAAAAAAGCATCTTTCCCAGGAAGTTCACAACCGAATTTTTCAAATGAATCCATGAATTCATAGGGAAAAACTCCTTTTCTGGAAAGCAAATCAACATCCTCTGGGAAAAATCTTTTCAAGCAATGCAAATCATTTTTCCCCAAATTTCCAACAAGATTTGCCAAAGAAGAATTCATAAATTTCAGGGAGTCAACAAAGCGAATTTCATGTTTCAAATCATGTTTTTTCCCCTCTTCATCTTCAAATGTTCCCCAAACAATTTTCAGGGAGAAAGAAACATATTTTTCATCATTGTTTGGGATTGCATCAATATCTCCAAATTCATTTCCCATGTTTTTGATGAAAAGATGGGAATCATATCCATCCAAATTGTGAATGAAGACTGGAGTGAAATCTGGCACTTTCGCTTGCAAATTACAATATTCATGAGCAGCTCCGCGAAATTCCCCAGTCAGGTGACAATGATCAGCAACTTTTTTTTCCACAATCTTTTTCCTGCAAAACCAACAAATAGCAGTTTTCTCAAATGCTTCCTTTTCTCCTTTCTTCCAAAGAATTCTCTTCCAATTTTTTCTCAGCATTGGTCCTCGCACATCATTCAGAATCCATTTCACATGATTAACTAATTTCTCCAGAAATTCTCTCCCAACATCATCTCCTTCTTTTCCACGAAAGAAAACTGGGGAAAAATCAACCCCAACTCGACTCACAGGAAGAAAACAAAAGCTGCAGGGAATATGATGCTGAATTTGCTTTGTTTTTTCCCCAATTTGCTTTTCTGTTTTCTCCAAAATCGACTCAAAATCAGCGTAGATGACAAAGGGAACGGTTGTTGCGCATGCCACTTTCTTGAATTTCATGGTTGATTCTGCTGGAGGGAGAACAGCTTTCACTCCATCATCCGTGCAAAATTCTTGATGAACATCGAGTGTTTCTTTGGAGTTGAATGAATTGAGGCAACCATCACAAACATGCCTTTGGTTTTTGTTCTTAGAATCTTCTCCAAACCACAAACGATTCAAATTATTCACCAAAGCGAAATGTTCATTTTCTCCGCTTTTCAGTTTGAAAAGAATCACATGATTCTCTTTCTTTTCCCTTGCTTTTCTCAAAGTCGCGATGTTCCCCTCAACAATCCCCAAGACATTCACAGAAATGTTATTTTGTCTTTCAAATCGATCAATGTCTCGCCATGAAATGGGGAATGAAATTCCTTCCCAATTGAATTCCTCCTCGCATTGTTTTCTCAACAAAGGAGTTATTCTTTGTGGATTTTTCTCCACAGGATTTTTCCATCTTCCCATGCACCACTTGTAGCACTCATCATCATTTTCATTTTGCATGTTTGTCAAAGCTTTTTTGGCAGCAAGCCAATCAGGAAGTGGAATGAATTTTCCAACAGTCATTTCATCCAGATGAATTTCTAATCTTTCAACTCGCAAGAAGCTCCAGTTGCTTCTTCCTCTTTGGAAATTCCGCATGTTTTCCAACATCCATTCATTCATTTTTTTCAGCCATTGTTCCAAGTCAGTTCCTTCAAAAACTTCTTCAACCGGGGAAGAAAAGAAGGCGTCATTTTCAATGGATGTTTCCTCTGCCAAATTATGAGAAATCATTCTGCAAACCAAAACCATTTTCACTTTGAACCCAAAATGTTTCTTCAGAATTGCCATCACATTTCCTTTCACGTTCTTCAAGAATCCTTCTGCGGAATATCCTTCTTTTCCCTGGACAACAAAAGTCGATCCACCCAACCCTGGTTTTTCTTCAATATCAAATTCAGGTTTCTTCAACATCTCTCCAATTTTCGCATTCAACGTCAACAGTTTTTCCCGAGCTCTTTCCTTCAGATTCCAATTAACTCTTTTCTTTATCTTTCCAAACCAGGAATTCATTGAATCAATGGATGACTCAACAACTGCCGCGGCTCTTTCTGGAAGAATTTTTTGAATAGTTGATTTCACCGCAGGAAAAGATGTTTTCTTGATGATTTTTCTCTGTGGGTTTTGCAGCTCTTTTTCCAGATCAGCTTTTTTCATCCGGGAGAATCCCACCATTCCTTCCGAACGTGCATGATCTCTTAATTCTTTCAGGGTTGGCATTTTGAATAAAAAAAAATTTCATTCAAAATGAAGTTTTCAATTCAGGAAGAAGGAAAAGAAAAGCAAACTTTTTTCACATTCAAAGAAGCCAGCGAAAAAACGGGGCTTCCCTCCAAAACGATTTTGCGAGTTCTCAAATCGGGCAACACTAAATATACCAGAAGAACCGATCAAAAAGTGTTCTGGATTCAGGAGGAAGAAGACACACCATTCATCCAGATTGATGGGGAAGAATTTTTCACCGCAGAGGAAATTCAGGAACGATTTGGGTTATCACGCACAGTTTTTTTCAATCAACTCTGCAAGAAAAAAACTCATTTTCTGGATTCGGGGGAAAAATCGCACGAAGTCACTTGGGCTTCTCCCAGACTGGAGAAATTCCTGAATCTCATGAGAGTGAAGGCTGCGGATGAAAAATTTATGTGTTCTCGAGCAAGAAAAGGAATGCCCAAAGTTTACACCGGCATTAATGCTGCTATGGACACATGCGTTGAAGATTTTCAAGCCACGTTTTAAATTTTTTCTCCATTGGAGAAAAAATGTCAGGTGAAAACAAATCCACTCCTCAGAAAGAGGCAGAAAAAACCAAAGAGGAAATCGTTTGGGAAAAAGCGTGTGACGCAGAAAGAAACTTCCAAAAAGCTGTGGATATGGCCACTGGTTTTCTCCCAGTCCGATCGGAAGAGGATCGCAAGTTCATGGAAAAATGGATTTTCGCGATTTAATTCATTTTTTATCTCCTCCCAAAAAATGAATCCCGCGAAAATATCTATCCCCGACTGCTCTCTCGGAGACCCCTGTAAGAAATCTTCTGGAAAAATTAATTTCTGCCTTCTCCCCTGCCTCCACATGGACTCACGGTTCAAAGTGAAACTCCAAACCAAATTCAAGATTTTCCTTCATGAGGGTGAATCGTTTTCTATGGGCATCACTATTCCGAGCGAGTTCATTAGTTTCTTCAACAATCTGGAAAAACATTTCAACTCTGCTGCGATGAAAAAGAAGCAGGCAATCAAAGAGATTTCCCCGTCTTTTGCTCGATTTCAGGAGGGAGATTTCATTCTCGTGAACACTGACAAATCCGAGCAGGAAAAGATTTACGCAAAAATCTATCCCTCCAAAATTCCCACAACGGATTTCTCCTGCAGATTTTGGGAGCTGTGCGCGGATGGGAAAAAGAAACCCATCTTGAAGCAAAAAGAACTCATTGGCTGTCCTCTCCGCGGGCAAGTCGTTTTTTCGATCAAACATCTTTTCTGCGGAAATGTGAAAGCGATCACATGCATTGTGGACGAAGTTTTGGTGGAGGAAATAGTGCAGGCTGCCTCGGAATTCGATGAGTTTGAGGACAAGAATGAGGACGATGAAGTTTGATCTCGCTGAGATCTGGAGGAAACTCCAAATTATTTTCCAGAATCTGATTCTGAAAAATATTTTTGTGATTTTTTCAGTGAATTTGGGTAGAACCCTTTTTCATGACTGACCAATCCGGAAAAATGAATTCATTTTTCCGAACTTACCAAATCTGAATTCTGAAATCCACTCCGGGGAAAAAATTCTGAAATCTGAATTCTGAAATCTGCACCGGGGAAAAAACTCTGAAATCTGCTCCGGGAAAAAATTCTGAAATCCACTCCGGGGAAAAAATTCTGAAATCTGCTCCGGAAAATAATTTTTGAATTCTGAATTCTGAAATCTGCTCCGGAAAATAATTTTTGAATTCTGAATTCTGAAATCTGCTCCGGGGAAAAAATTCTGAAATCTGCTCCGGAAAATAATTTTTGAAATCTGAATGGTAGGTCTGATTTTGCCCCAGATTTTTTCAGTTCATTTGGGCAGATTTTCCACGCACGATCGGTTGATTTTTCCCAAATCCGCTCCGGGAAGAATTTGGCGTTCGGTTTCGGGGGAAAAATGAATTCTGAATCCAGAAAAATAATTTGCGGAATCCAACTCCGGGCAAATGAATTCGTTTTCCCAGATTCCCCAGAGTTTTTCCTCCCAGATTTCAGCGGAATATTCAAAATCTTTTTCCAACTCCGGAAAAAGATTTCCTCGCGTCGATTCTCTGGGTGGGACAAATCCATCTTGCGTTAAAAACTGTCTAGTTTCTGGGTATTTGGGAGGGAATATTTGTCTCCCTTCTGGGGTTTTTTTGTCGAAACAGGTGGTTTTTTGGCTCCCAACTGGGGTAAATTTAACAACTGAGACGCGGTTTTCTGCTAAAGTCAGGAGAAAATGACAAAACCCCCTCAAGCGCGTGTGGTTAAGCCCTGAAATTCTTTGTTTTTGGAAATCATTTCATCCCCCAAAATTTTTCATTTTTATTTTTGGCCGTTAACCATTTTTAGATTCTATGGGGTGGGTTTTTACCTGTGTTTTTCAGCATAGTGTTTTTTTCCACCTCCCTATTCAGGGGGGTATTCTTCTCAGACATTCCTCCCAAAACTTTTTGAAGGAGAAAAAATTCTTCTTCAAAAAATCTCCAAAAGAGCTCTGGCTCGACCCCCGAAAAGCGGCAAAAAAAATTAACATCTGAGTTCTGCTGAATTTGAGGTAAAAAATGGATTTTGAAAATTCATCCCCAGAATATTCCGAATTTTATTTATTTTTTTTCCACCTATCAAAATGTGGGTTTTGATAGATGCAGTTTCCAAAGAAAGGCTCAGCGAGAGATTTTCATCCCAGGCGAAGTTGGCGAAATTCATGCACTTTTCTCCCAAATCTTTGAACAAAGCGGTTAATGAAGGCAGAAATAGATTTCAGTTTCGTGGGAGGGAAGTGGCAGTTGTCGACCAAAAAGTCACTCGTTTTTCAGTTCATGAATCTCCCAGTGATCCTCCCCTGGAGAAATTTGAAACAGAAACGGAAATGGCGAAATGGCTTGGCGTCACGAGACAAGCGGTTTATTTGGCTTTCCGGAGAACTGGCTGGTGCCAGAGTTGGAAAATCAGGAAAAATGGAAAAGATTATTTCATGCAACGACTTTTCGACAAGGAACCGGTGGGTTCTCTTCCCGAAGCGGCTAGAGAAATCCCAACCATCTCCCAGAAACCGCATGCGATTCCCGTTAAAATCATTTCCCCCAGTTCAACAAAGATTTATCGCAGTGTTTCAGCAGCGACATCTGATTTGGGGATCGATGCGAGAACAATCCATGATGCATTGAAATGCGGGAGAAATTCTTTCACCCGGAGAAGCGATGGAACAAAATTCAAAGTTGAAAAAGCGGATCCCAAATCATGCCCTGGAAGTTCCCCTCCCCCTCCAACTTCGCAATTGCAGGGAATTTCGGAAACATTTTTGCCCCTGACAGCGGAGGAAAGCGCTGGTAATTTTGGCAAATATTATCCAAGGCTGCGAGAAAAGTATCCAGAGTGGGTTGTGACTGAAGATGTCGACGTGGAAAAGCAGAAGACCTTGCTGATGCTTTTCAACCCTGGCACAGGCACCAACTTTCCTGTGAAAAATTTTGAGGATCTCAACAAATATTTTGACAATCGGCGATATTCACATTTCCCCTGGCCAGAGGACTGGGAAGAACATCACAAACGAGGGATCTGGAAGTTCCCCGCGAGAACGATAGACTTTAAAATGGAAACCTGGATTCGTTTTGCTTTTGTCAAAGCCTGAACTGGCAGCAAAGATTTTTCATTTCCCAGAAATGAAAACTCACTCCCGGCTCACTCCCTTCGGTCGTTCACTCAAATCTTCCTTCATATTCCCTCTCAAATCTCTCCAGATTCAACCCCAAGTCGATCACGATCCCGTCAATCGCTTCCATCGCAGGGAGAAATTCGTCCCTGTCGAATTTTCCTGATCTCAAAGCAAATCTCAACTCAGTCAGAGTTTTTTCATAAGTGGTGAAGGCGAACTTGGCCATGTCAATCTTTGATTTCAGGTTCTTCATCTCGTGAACCGTTTTCACAAGCAATCCCACTCCGGAGATAACTCCCAAAATGATTGGGTTCAAAGTCGCGGCTCCAGCAATCGTGCCGATTGCCACCAATCCAGTGGAAGTCAAATTCAGGGAAAGATTCAACTTCTTGAATCGACTGTAAAGTCGTTTCAGGCACCAAAATCTTTTGTGATAAAATCGAAAAAGTTTTTTGATCTCTTCCAGTTCTTCTTCCTGAATTGCGGGGTTGATGTGATTGAAAGCAAAGATGCTTTGTTTTCTCATTTTTCAGGGAGAAAATCATTTTTCAATCAGAATTGTCGCTTTTGCTCTTTGAATGGCATTTCCATCCGAGAGAGCCAGATAGAAAGCTTCTTCCTGCCCAACATGGAGATTGAAGGTGAACTGCAGTGAACCAAATGAATTGGTGGAAGGTCTGACTGCGTTCCGAGTGATGCGATCTCCTTTAACAACACTTGTCATGATGATGGTTGCTCCACTCACTGGGTTGGAACCGCGTTGAAGAATGAAAACCGTGACATTCAAAATCCGGAAGTCAGATCCAAATTGTTGCCAATAATTTGTTTCATCTTCCTCTTCATTTGGGAAGATCAAACAATCACCGTGTTTTCCTTTCACAAATCTTGCAAAAATGAAGTGTTTTGACGGGCGAAGCGGCAAATTCAACAAGGAGTGCGAATTCAAATCCAAGTCAGTCTCCATGACCATCTTCCCCGCTTGGAAAACGAAAGGGGAATCATAAACGCTGCTTTCAACATCAGGTTGAGAACCAGCAATGCCATATATGATCAGATTTGCATTTCCTTTTTCGGCTGCTTCGGCAGTGCCTCGCCATTTCAAATCCAGGAAAATAAATTCAGGTGGGGAAATCCTCCATTTGTGCATGTGGATGATGGATCTGGAATACCCCGAAAACTTCTTAGTTGATTGCTGATTAATATTCAGACTTGTGCTCACAACGTTGACGCTCACGCCATCCATTGACGCGGGGAAGAATTCCACGCACACGGTGTATTCTCCCTCTGGGAGTTTGAACATATTGAATCCAAGTCTCCCAGAGTATTCATTAAAAAGATCTTTTGTGATTTGTAAGTCATAAGCCTTCTTGTTGAAATGATGCGGCGAATCTGGAAAATCACTTATCCCAGTCACTGTCATATGATGTTCAGAGCTGGATTCATCCACATTTTCCATCAGATAGCGGAATGCGTCTTTTGGATGCGAGGTTGACGTGATATGCGATTTATTTACGTATTTTTTGATCTTCTCTTCTAATTCCATCGTGTGGGCTACCACACCTCCTATCTGGTTATCCACATAAGATTTTGACGTGGGTTGTCGCTTCAGAGTTGGCGCTGCAATATTGTTGATTTGTTGCGAGTTCATATCCAGGTTTCCGGTCATTGTTCCACCTTCCAACGAAAGCTTTTTCGCGGATTGGGCATCCACATATCGCATATTTGCGCCCTGATCGGCAACTTCGGGATCTTTCACGTTAAAAATGGTGTGATTTCCCATATCCAAAGCCGTCTCCATTGGAAACGTCTCTTTGCGGCTGAGAAAGATATTTTTGGCGTCATTATAAGAAACCAGGTTGTTATAATGCGCTCCCAAATCATGCCATGTTTGTTGTTTTGAGTTTTTCACGTTGAAAAGTTCTTTTAAATCAATATCCTTCGTGACTTCATGAGTGTGAGCCGGAGCAGCTGGGTGGAATTTCTTCAGAGTGACCATATTCACCGCTGACAAATCCTGGTTTTCATCCGTGTCCAGATTGACGATCAGTTTGCGATTCATTTCTATTTCCCCGGGGTTGATGAGTTTTTGTCCCCTGAGATCAAGATCCCCAGTCATATGCGAGGAACCATCCACCTGGAGAGAATCTGCCCGCAATTGCGTTGCAAGCGTGTCAACTTGTAGCTTTGTGATTGCATCCGAATTCCCCGTTCCTTCAGCGATATTGGTCATTTTTTTGTTTTGAAGATCGAAGTCTCCTGCTGGCGTCAGCTTGAAACCAACTCCTGGCAATCCATCTTTTCCATCTTTTCCTCCCTGGGAGGTGCTTGTTTCAGAAAGCAATCCATTTGAATAACTCATTTTAAATGCTTTCATCAAAATTTTTGGCAATGAATTTCCTCGGCTTATCCACATACAGGAAAGAGAACGGATCATGCGTTGCTTTCCGATAATCTTCTTTGCTGACATTGTTTTCCCTGCAGATCGCCGTAATTTCTTTGTTGCTTGGGAATTCAAAAATGCAAAAATGCGAACAATTCAGGCGGATATCTTTTGGTGTTCCGAAATAACTTTGCGAAAGATAAATCACAGAACATTTCTTGTGCCTGCCCTGAATGAAATAATCAATCAATGGCTTTTGGTTTTTTTCGGAAACAAAATCATCGAAAACAACCAGCTTTTGATTCTCCCCTGACAATTCAGAAACTGGGATGATTTCATCCGGGGATGCTTCCACGACGTCATACCCAGCTTCTTTGCTGATTGGGCGAAATGTTTTCAGCAGATGCTGATATTTGGTTTGGTCAAGATTTTTCGCATAGAGGAAAATTTTATCGTAGAAGAGCAGGCGGAAAATCATATCCAGGAGAACATTTGTTTTCCCCGATCCTGAAGGGCCACAGATCAACATTCTGAAAGTTCGATCCGGCATGAAAGGGTGAAGTTGTTTGAAATTCGTGATTGGATCCTGACAATCATAATTTGGAATCTTCATTTTATTAATGAACATGGCGTTTTACATCTTGTTCTTCATCCCAAATTTGTGTTTCTGGGATATAAAATGAGTCTTTTGAAATGGCAAGAAATGGCTAAAAGCAAATCTGCTTTGGGCAAAAAAATCAACTTTGTTCACAATGCTATCACCCAGAAAAAGTTGGGCGAAGAGACAAGTCAAATCGGACTTGAAAAAACATTCAAACCCATCACATCGAAACTGGATGAGGTGATTGAGTCGAATTTGGGGCCACTCCCGAAAATCCGGAAAAAGAAAAAAGCCAAACCGGCGGAGATTGATTATCTCCCCGAAGTCGATCCATTTGAAGAGATGGATGTCGAAGGTTTGTTTGATGAGGCCGTTCCATCCCAAACAAAGAAGCAAATTCCAGCAGGGCCGCCAACATATGAAGAAGTTGTGCAAGAGGTAGGGGAAGATCCACCTGAATATGAAGAAGACGTCTCTCCTGATTATGCTCTTGCGCCGGGAGATGAAGGGGAATGGGAAAAGGAAGAGGAAGATAAAGTCAATAAGATATTGGATGAGTTGGACCTCACGAATTATAAAAGAGTGGAGAAGCAAGTTCTCATGGATTCAACTATCTCCAAAGCGCAGAAAACCAAATATCTCAAGCATCTTGTGACCATTGCAAACCACAGAAGAAATCAGTTGAAGGGCTACAAATCATCTTGGACAAAAAAGTGGCAGAAAGGAGACATAACCGAAGAGCAAAAAAAAATCCAACATCTCAGAATAGACAAAGCAGCCCGAATTGTAAATGAATACATCCGCCATTATGAAATGAGGCAGAAAACATTGACCGGTTCGGGAATCAGGAAAAAAGGCGGCACCGTCCGATTTTTTTCCAACTCCGCAGATCTTCTTCAGCAACTTGAGGTAATAGTTGGCTCCATTCTTGCTGGGAATACGAATGCGGGCATCAGAAACGAAGGAGTTGGCATTCTCGATCTTCTCCTGAAAGAGGGAGTCATCAATCGTTCCCAGCATGAGAAGCTTTTCAGAAAGTATTTCAAACTCTAAAATGGAAATCGAAAGAGAAATTGTCCTGTCATCCTTTTCCGTCAAGACTGGCGGAAACAAACCAGAAAATTTCACAACAAAATTCAATCGACCCATTGTTTTGGATCCAAATTCCCAATATGTTGTTGGGTTGAACAGAATTATCAATATGAGTTTTACGTGGTATAACATCAATGCGGCATTGAAAAATCAGCTGATCAGATTCAGCTCTGACGGTGGGAAAACATTTTCCGATATCACCTTTCCCGCTGGGGTTTGGGATTATTCCACTTTGAATGCGGCAATTCGAAACGCAACAGGCCCCCTCGCAGGATCCACCCCAGGAAAGAATGAAAAATTCCCAATCAATCTTGCTTTCTCTCCCACAACTTTCAGAGTAACAATCACACTGGAAGCAAACTGGCAACTTGATCTCGAGAAATCCAACTTTGGCGATCTCATTGGGTTTGAGAAAAAGATTCTGAAAGATAAAGTCAATGTTGGCCCCAGAGTTCCAAACCTCAGTCAAGATACTGATATGTTGAACGTTCATTGCGATCTCACAAGTGATTCGCTTGTGGATGGGGAAGAGAGTGATATCATCTTCTCCTTTTCAACATCTGTTCTGCAGGCCTCCTATAGTTTCACTCTTGAACCCATGAGAGTGATGTTCAGCCCTGTGAATAAAAACAGAATAAGCTCCATTCGGATTTATATCACCGATGGGAAAAGGCGGGTTGTTGATTTGAATGGAGCCGATACAGCGTTCTCGCTTATCTTGAAAAAACAAATAAAATGAAAAGTTATGAATTCTCTCGTTTTTTCCACCCCCAGCTGGGGCGGTTTGTCTTCCGGCATAAAGGAACAGGTGTCATTGTGGACAATATTTTCAAACCAATGAGGAAGATCGCATCCGCAGTTTTCAATAAATTCGCGAAACCCATTGCGAAAAAAGCATTGGAATCAGGAATTTCTCACGCTGGGGATAAACTCGGCAAAAAAGTAGTTGAAAAATCTGGTGATTTGATCATGAAAAAGCTGGGAAATATGAAAAAGGGGAAGCCACCAGGAAAAACAAAGCCACCAGCTCGACCACAATCAGCCCCTGCGTCAACCTCCGGAGCGCGACCGCAGGGAGAAAGTTCTGATGCCATATTGAACAGGTTGATCTCTGGACAGGGAGTCCGAAAAAGAAAAAAATAATATAAAATGGCTTTTCGATCGAATGAATATCTTCAAAGAAATGAATTAGTGCGCTTCCAGCTGGATGACACAATCCGAGCTCCAGTTAATGGGCAACATCAACAAAAAAGTGGTTATAAATTCACGATTAATGACCGATCCGCATTCTATGATTGGTATAATACGTATTTCGAGGTGCAGTTTCAACTCCAAAAACTGGCGGATGGCGCTGGCTATGCAGCAGCTGACAGAATCACAGTGATCAATGGAGCTCATTCCCTGATTAAACACCTGACGATAAAATCTGCGGGAAAGATTATTTATGATACTGATAATCTGCACCAGGTCTGTTTCACAAAGAATTTGCTAGAATACTCCGACGACTTCAGCAGATCAGTCGCCAAGAACAGTTTCTGGTATTTGGATACTAATGCAACAACCGCTATTACGAATCTTGGATTTGAAGCTCGCCGGGTGCAAACTCAAGCAGTTCAAAACGATGGAAACGGCGGTGCAAAGAACATTAACACGATCATTCCCCTGAATCGTTTTTCCTTTTTCGAGGAACTGGAAGATAAGATGTTGGTTCCCATGCAGCTGCAATTCGAGATAACTCTTCAAGATGATGGGGAACTCATTCATATGGCAAACGGCACTGATGATGGAAGAGTTGTTGTGAATAGGTTTTTGCTTTGGGTCCCCAGATTGACACCGAAAGATTCACTTTATGACAAATTTGTCAGCTCATTCCTGAAAGAAACGCAATGGAAATATCTGAGGGAGATGTATTCCAAATCAGCTCCTACGCAGTCATCAGGATTTTTCCAGATATCCGCAAGTATTGACAATGTGAGGCATATTTTTGTCTGGCTGAAAAGAACCGCTGGCGCCCCTGCAGAAGATAGCCCTTATCTCATGAACACTTTCAAGCTGAATGCGGACAATGAAGAGTCATCCTTGTTGAACTGCCGGCTGGAATATGGAAACGGAGTTTTCTACCCAGAAACAGAGTATGACAGTGAAAGCAAAGTGAGGATTTTCCAGGATGTCATGGCTTATGCAATGCGGAAAAATGATTATAACACTGGAACACAGTTGAATCTGGCCAATTTCAATTCTCTTTTCCCGTTGATCTATTTCGATCTGACTTATCAAACTGAAAAACCAACAAGAGATCCCAAGCAGTTGATATTCAGATATCGATTGAACGCAGATGCAGCGGCAAACTTCAATGTACATGCGATAGTTCTCTATGAAGAAGAAGTGAAAATCGATAAAATTGGAAATGAGCTGGTTATCGTGTGACGTGTGATCTGTGAAAAACATATCTTGTCATTTAAAATGACAACATATCACCCATATAAAGTAAATCTGTCGAAAGGGCAAAAAAGCAAGCTTGGAAGAGCATTCCGAACAAAAAGCCCTATCACCCTGAGATTGGGTGGCAAACAAACAAGCGGAAGTGATGAACTGATGCTCACGGCAAATCAAATAAGACGAATCGGCAAAGCTGCGGCTTTGGGAAAGGGAGTTGAAATCAAGATATCAAAAACGCAAATCCGAAAAGTGATGAAGCAAGGCGGAAGTCTTTTCTCTGCTATTGTTCCCCTGGCTCGTTCCCTGGCACCCACCCTGGCAAAGACACTTGGGCTGTCAGCATTGGCTGGTTTGGCGAGTGAAGGAGCGAGTCAAGTCGTGAAAAAGATAAGCGGGAGCGGGCAAACGGGCGGATTTCTCATTCCCCAAGATAAAATTCAAAAACTGATTGACAATAAACATTTGTTGACAAATAAGCAGAAACAGGATATTTTGTCTGCCCTGAAATCAGGAGGGCAACTGACGATAAAACCATCAGCAAAACAGTCTGGTGGGGCATTGGGAACAATTCTGGCTTCCATCGGAATTCCACTGGCGCTGGACATGGTGAAAAATTTGTTTGGGAAAGGAGCTCCTAGAGTTGGTCGCCCCAAAGGAAAAGGCGCTCCTAGAGTTGGACGCCCCAAAGGAAAAGGAGCTCCAAGATTGGGAGCTCCTTCGCTTCGCTCAGCTTCGCTTCGCTCAGCTTCCCTATATCACGCGTTGAATCCACCTCCCCCATTTATCGGAAGCTGGAAAAAAGGGATGGGAAAAAAATCCAAAAAAGGAACGGGACTTCTGTTGGGATCGAAAAGTCCATTCAACAACATCCCAATTCTCGGGGCAATATTGTGAGCGAAGCGAAACCCAAATTCGTGAACAAACCCCTGAGCAACCTTGATCTTCTCCAGTGGATTGATTTTCTGAAAATTCCCAATTTCAAAGAAATTTTCGCCAGGGATGAAGCCATGCCCCGAGAACACAGCCCCTGCATCATCAATCTTGATTCGCTTGAAAATGCAGGAACTCACTGGGTGTGCTGCGCTCCCGGACAGAAATTCACGTGGTATTTCGACTCTTTTGGGATGGGATTTCCCCAGGAATTCAAAAGTTCCAAACCGGTGATTTGGAACAGCAGTCAATATCAAAACATCAACAGCGTTCTTTGCGGGTATTATTGCCTGTATTTCCTCCATCAATGGTCGCAGGGGAAAGATTTCTATGATATTCTCCAGCCTCTCAGTCTGACTGACTCGATGGGGAATGAGAAATTCATAAAAGAATATTTCGATTGAAAATGAAATCATATTGCGTGAAGGAAAAAAAAACAAACTGAATGCGTGAAACCAACTGGATTCGAGACCGCAAAAAATGGCAGAGAAATGTGGTTTTGTCATTGCGCTTCCTGCGGAATCAAGAAAACAAGATTTGTGAAAGCGAGCGAAGCGAATTCGGAAAACTGAGTCGGCCCTCACAAGGTGGGGGCATTGGTGAACTTGCGCTGACTGGCGTCGCGCATGCGCTGCCTTGGTTGGGAAAAAAGACAGTTGAAATGGGTCGTTATGGAGCCAGTGAATTATTGCGAAACAAAAACACTCAAAACAAAGCATTGGATTTTGCCCTGGACAAGATGAAACCATTTCTTGCCAAAACCTCTTCCGATATGCTCAATCAACTGAGTACGGCGATCCGACCAAACAGAAAATATAAAACAGATCGAGCAGATTTGGATGGGGGTGCTTTAGATGTTCATTCCCTGATTGGGAAGCTGCCAAGGCCAAAGAAAGGTTTCACCCTCCCAGAGCATAATTATACAGGCCCTTATAACCCACTCGAAAAACAAGTCAGATTTGATGAAAAGGGAAAAATTCTCGAAATTATGCAGCAGCCCACAGGAAAAACAGACGCAGTTGCTATGCAGCACGATGTTGATTATTCAGTCTGCGCGAAGGAAAAGAATCCACGTAAATGCAAAAACAAAGCCGACAGGAAAATGGTTGCCGCTTTGGATGCCATTCCCTGGAAAGAAAGACAGTGGGGTCATGCTTTGGCGAGAAACACAATTCAAGCAAAACAGAAACTTGGCCTCGGTGCCCCAAAAAACGGGAAAAGATTTTGAGTGAAGGCTGGGCTCAAAATCTGGCAAATGAACTTCACCGGCCAATCAGGCGACGCTTTCCAAAGAGGCGAGTCATAGCATATGGGATTGACAACATCTGGGCGGCTGATCTAGTCGAGATGGGGAAATTTTCGAGGTGGAATAAAGGGATCAGATATCTCCTGATGGTGATCGATGTTTTCTCAAAATTCGGTTGGATTCGCCCCCTGAAAGACAAGCGAGGACAAACAGTGGCTGATGCTTTCCGAGATATATTTAAAACGAAGCGAAAACCGAAAATGCTTTGGAGTGACAAAGGGTCTGAATTTTTCAACGCAACAATGAAAAATCTGCTTGATAAGAATGGGGTAAAATTGTATACAACAGAAAATGAAGAAAAAGCATCTGTTGTTGAGCGCTGGAACAGGTCTTTTAAGGAGAAACTCTTCCGGATGTTTTCTGCTAACAACAATACAATATACTGGGACAAACTTGGCAAATTACTGGATGAATATAATCATCGTTTTCATTCGAGCATTCGGATGAGTCCCGCAGAGGCGAGCAAACAGGAAAATGAGAAAAAGGTTTTCGCTAATTTATACGGAGATTTAATTTATGCTAAACACAACCCGGCAAAATTCAGGGTTGGCGACAGGGTGAGAATTTCAAAGTTTAAACGGCAATTATTTGACAAAGGTTTCACCCCGAACTGGTCGGAAGAGATATTTGTGATTGACGAAATAAAGAACACAAACCCTGTAACGTATAAATTAGTCGATCTGTTGGGAGAATCAATCACCGGATCATTTTACGAGGCGGAACTTCAAAAGACAACGCAAGATGTGTTTCGAATTGAAAAAGTTATTCGCCGTGATAATAAGCGAAAACTCGCGCTTGTAAAATGGAAAAGTTATTCTGACAAATTTAATTCTTGGGTTCCACTGAGTGATGTGGAAAAGCTTGGTGTCTAACGCGTTAGACAAAATTCCAATTTCTCCCCCCCTAAAAACTATCTAACGCGTTAGACACAAAAAATGTTCCGCTGAAAAAATTCTGGAAAAAATATTCCGCTGAAAAAATTCTGGAAAAAATATTCCGCTGAAAAAAATATTCCGCTGAAAAAATTCTGGAAAAAATATTCCGCTGGAAAAAATATTCCGCTGAAAAAATTCTGGAAAAAATATTCCGCTGAAAAAATTCTGGAAAAAATATTCCGCTGAAAAATTCTGGAAAACATTCCGCTGAAAAATTCTGGAAAAAATATTCCGCTGAAATCTGGGGGAAATATTTTTTGACTAAAAAAATATTCCGCTGAAAAAAAATCTTGGGAAAATTCCATTTATTCCCCGAAAAACTGTCTAACGCGTTAGACAAAATTATTCCAATTTATTCCCCCGAAAAACTGGCTGTCTCAAAGTATAAGGCATTTTCAAGTTTTAACACACTTTTTTACGTAAAATGTATAGACAGAAGTGTGAAAATTTCATATTTTATGAAAAATATATATCGAAAATTGTATAAATTTCGTGTAAAGATCTAATTGGTTAAAATAAATCATGTGATATTTTTGTAATCACATGACTATAAATTGTATCTATGGTTTCATAATTTAACATCTGCTTTCACTTCATGAAAGGTTGTAATTAAAATAACAGCGTGAAATAAAAACAAGCCTGGAATATGAATGTTTTTACATTAATATTCACAAAGTCTGTTATTTCAAAACACCGCTTCACTTCGCTTCGCTTGGCCCGTTTTGCTTCGCTTTACTTTCTTTCAACTCCCGGTGGATTTCCCACAGGAGGCAACTTTGCTTTTGGAGTTCATTTCTGAGAATTTTATGTTCCTCCTGGAGATTCACAAATGACTCAAAAAGGAGTTCAATTGAGTCTTCGATTTCGTCGCTTCGCTCAGCTTCCTCCATCTCCGAATCAGACACAATGAATTCCTCGTCTGAAGTGGTGGGAGTTTCATCGTCGCTTCTTATTTCTTCCTCTGAGCAAGTGGAACAATCTTCATGGTCACTCGCTTCGCTCGCACTGAGGCTCCCTCCGGTCGCTTCGCTTCGATCGGCTTCATTGAAAATTATTTTTTCAAATGGATCCATTTTCTTTCCAATGACATTTTTTGAAGATTGTTTGGATTATTTTTTCTTGTTTCGCCCGTCTGGATGGGAGAATAAGCAGTTTGAAATCATCTTCATTGGGGCTGAAACCGTTCTTCTTCAACAGGGCGAAAAGAACTTGATTGCAATTGAGAAACTTTTTTCTGCTGAGATGAAGGTCATCATATGCCAGTGAAAAATATTTAAAATCGTCGATGAGAAATTTTTCCAGGTGCTCATAGTCATTGCCGTCGTGATCTGTTATGTGATTAAAAATTTCATGATCATTTCCATTGACTTTTTTCCACTTGGAAGCTTTGACAAACTCCCTAACTTTTTTTCTTGTGATTTCGTCACGGGGAATTTGGGAGAGAATTTGTTCTTGATAAAATTCGAGATCTTTGAGTGGAATTTGATTTTTCCCCTGATTTTTGCGGATGATATCTTTGAAATGTTCCAGCCTGAGATTTTTGTGAGAATGCCATGTTGTGAGGGTTTCTCGAATAATTTCAGGAGTGAAATCGATTTCTTCTTCTTCGGAATCAGACATTTTCTTTTCTTTTCCAAATTTTTCCCCCTTTGGGAAAAAATTCCACTCCAGATTTTCCCAGAGTGGAATTTTTTTTTTTTGCCATCGCCGGCGACAGAATTTTCCTGAAGTCGTCCAGAGTGAAATTTTCTCACCGAAATGATATGTTTTTTTCTGGTGAATATGAGGGGAAAAAAAGTAGTAGATAGGAAACAAGGATTCTGGCACACTTTCAAATACGTAGCATGTTAACACAAAACAGAAATTGACGTCAGTTGACGTTCAATTTAACGAATAATCAAAATTGGATGAGATGATCGATTTTCTGCTCGTTCGCCAACGTAAATAACAAAAAGTCAATTAACATGATTTATGTTAAATTTAACAAAAGTCAGGGATTGAATGATTTGAACAATTGAACACAAACTTGACAATTATGCTCAAAGTGACGAGGAATTTGTTTGAAAATATTTTACGTTCGCGAACGAGCACAAATTGGGGAACGAGAATCAAATTATTTTTTGTTGAATTTTAACATAAAATAAGATAAATTTTGACTTGTGTTAATATGCTACGTATTTGAAAGTGTGCCAGAATCCTTGTTTCCTATCTACTGGTTTTCCTTAATATCTTTTAAAACAGATATAAACTCGACACCCCGCATTGATTACTTTTTCGTAATAGAGTACCACAGTGTAACGTTTCAAAAACTCAAAGGGATTATTATTCTACTGGTGCTCTAAGAGTACAAATCAGTGTCTTGGGCTTGATATCTTCCTCATAGTGTTCTATAAGCATTTCGTGTACGACAAAGGTACTTAGTTTTAATTCGAGGCAGTTTTAACCCCAAAACCTCAAAATCACCATGACATAGCTCCTTTAAATTGGTGAAATTATGGGATTTGAAGAGGTATTCGAAAGGAGCACAATGAAAAATACGCGCTTGCCAAACATATATTCATTTGGCATTTTTACACATTGTACGTTGATGACTCCATACAAACCCTTATAAACGTTTGGAACTGAGGGTTTATATGGAGTCATCAAAACATAAAAATGCCAAATTTCCCCCCAAATTTGCAATAGCCTACTTTCGATTACATTTCCGTTTCTATGACAATTTTAGTGTATCGCGCGGCCTTTTTATAAGAAAATTTGTTAGTTTAAAATTTATTCTAAAAATATTCTCTGTTTCTGCAGTATTGGTCACCTTACGAATTTCAGCTTAAGTTTTGAAGATTTTCGTGGAGAAAACGTAAGATTTTTGGCCATGCGTCCTCTTGAGCTCTAGCGTGAGGTTTCATCTCTCCTCCCCAAACTATATGGTAATCGCCAGTCCATGTGACGATATTGTTCATGTAAGAGGCGTATGTATGCGGAGTGTAGGGCGGCTCAATCAGGTGACCAGCATTGGAATAACATAAGACAGAGCATAGGTTTTCTTTTCCTTGCTTCTTTAAACTATCGCGTATGTGTGACACTGAAAAATCGGGATTTCCATTAAGGTCGCCAGTCCCGTAGACGAGAAGAACAGGACACGAAATGTTCTCAACTGGGGATACAGCGGAGTATTTAGAAACAGAGACACTGTAATCAGTGACTGTTGGGCGACTGTTGCGATACACGCCACCTTCTTCCGTTATTATTTTCTTGCTCCTGTCAAATGGAATTACCTCTGAGATCTTGCTCTTGTATGTAAACGGTACGAAGCAGTTGATTATTACAGGAGAAATGGCCGCAACAGCTTTGACTGTCTCAAATTTATAACCTGCCATTAATAAAGCGACCAATGATCCATAACATATGGCATGGACACCTATACCATTTGGCAATACTTCAGGGTGACAGCTAAGCCAATTGGCGGCCTCTTCGAAGTAATCCAAGTCAATTGTAGGAAACTCTGGAAGATCGTCATAATCTATGTAGGCCAATGCGAGAGCGACAAATCCACGCGAAGCCAGGAGGGACGCTTTGTACTCCACAAGTCCACCCCCACCACCGAGTATGTCTATCACCCCTGTGGATTAGAGTTACATTTTGATACATTTATTGCGCCAAGGACTGAGAGCTTGCTCGAAGGCTAATGCTCTGTTCACATTAGCACTAGCACTAAAGCATTTTTACTAGAGTAAACTTGTCTGAACGAAACACGTTTCCCATAGACATGTTTTCAATTTCATTGTTCACATTAGTTGTTTAAAAATTTCAAAACACGTTTCACGGCTGAAAAATAGCTGGGTCTGCTCGAACTTGCTGTTACATATTTCATGGTTTAACTCCGCTTTTCAAGCCCTTGAACTAAGGAGAACCAATGCACTTGTGCTAACATGTTTCGTCAGGCTTGGATCGAAACTACCTCGTGAGATAGTTTCAATCATGCTCAGAATAAACATGCTGCGATCGTGATTCGCACACTGCACCGCCTGATATGAACATTTCATAGTGAATCACGTTTAATGTTTCTAGTGTGAATGCAACATAAGACTAGCTTGGCGTTCGGTTGTGTTCGATTGAGTTCGGGAGCGATTTTAGAATATACCCGGCCACTAATTTACATATCCCTAAAAATTTTGTAGAACGAGGGTGACGAGGCATTATGAAACTTTCACAATGCTAATTATTGCTTAGTCACATTTTATTTTTAATGAGATGCAAATTCTACAGTTTAGGCGGCCATATAATATCAAGAACATTTTACTCAGTCGTTGCAAACTGTCTAAAATAAATTCACTTCATACCAGGGAATGGTCCATCTCCGGGAGGAATGAACAGTGTCCCTCGGATTCTTCCTTCTTTCACAGGAATTCTCTTCACTCCATCCGCCATGTACGACTTATGAAATGTCGCGCTTGATAATGGCTGTAGCGACGTTTCAATGGGAGAGATGATATGATCGTTGAAGCACTTTATCTCGACGTTATATGGTTGAGTGACATCTTTTTTCATCAACCGAAGTCCCTTCCTCTGTCCTGGTGCCTGTTTCATGCTCCACAATAATCCCATAGGTTCAACCCCGCTGTAAGATCCTCCCAAGGACGAGTCACGGCAAACATCAACTTTACCATCTTTATCAGCGATATACTGAGCGTGGGACTCGAAAACTTCGCCTTTGTCGCCAACAACCTTCGCTGCTAGCGTAATTTTCTGCAAAGGTCTCAGACGCGAGACATTGATTTTAGTGATTTTATCAACAAGAGACAATTTAGGCCTGAAAGAAAGCATGATGGAAGAGTAGAACCTGTAGAACCGTTTATCAGAATCAATGTTTTCTATTGTGTGACTGACCGTTACACGTAGTTACGCATGAGGGGGCGCGATCCATTCGACCAAAATTACCGGAAATTCCAGTACAAAATCGAATGGAACAGAAATTTTCGAAAAATTCGTTTCGGAAATTTTGGTCAACTTCTCGAGGTTGTCCCGTTTTCCGGAAATTCCTTCTGTTCCAATTGACACTTCTACTCGGTGTAACACTAGGACCTTGTGGTTGTTGCATGCCCCGTGAACTCACATCACTGTTCGAAAAAGAGTAGGGGACGTAGTCCCCGGTGTTGTGGTCTGGTCTCCATGGGGGATTGATATCAATTGGGACTTATGTCCTGTTTCTTTCTCCCGTCACGGCGACAAAAAATCGCCACTGTGACAAAAGTGAGTAGATTAGATTAGATAACTGAGCAACAAAGAAATTTTTATTTAAATATTGTTGCGTCTGTTTTTTCACGTTTGCCGGACGGTTTAGAATTCTTTCTTTGACACATTTGTCGATGATTCGGGAAATATCGTTCCTGCCGTTGGTAAGTTGAACTTGTAAAATGCACGTACTTCTTTGCATTTAAATTCATTTGAATTCTTTGCATTTGAATTCCCGCCAGTTGTGAATATTCCTTGTTTGTGGGACTGAGTATGTGTTCTTACAATAAAAATAAACTTACTATTTCTATAGGTACTATCGAAGAATTACAAGAAGCCTCAAAAACATCAACTGCTTAAAAAACGAGGAAAATACCGTTCCGATTCGACATATAAAATTCCGGAAATTCAAACCGGATGTTTTGGTCGAATGGATATATTTAATATCGCGCAAAAAGGCGTCACGCACGCGGGAGGAGTATTCTGCAAACGCCCAACGCCAGGCAGTCCCGGACAGGCCGTGAGTGCGCTTCATGAGATTTGACCAATGATAATCGAGTCCTCACGGCAAAGAAGTGCATATTACTGTAAATTACTGTATATCTACCTGAGTTTTTGAAAACATGGCGTAGGAACGCGAACGCACAAAACGAATGGAAACTGAGCCTACTTGCGCCTGTCTCGCGTAGGAAAAGAACGGTGTCTGGGTACGAGGCAGGAAAGCACCTTTTAGGGACGGACCATTAGAAAAATTGTGTTTCCGTTTTCTGGTTTTGTGTTTCTTGTTTTGTGTTTCCGTTTTCTGGTTTTGTGTTTGTGTTTTCTGGTTTTGTGTTTATGTTTTCTATTTTGTGTTTCTGTTTTGACTTTGTGTTTATGTTTATGTTGTGAGTTTTGTGTTCCCGTTTTGTATTTTGTGATTCTGTTTTAGGTTTTGTGTCTCTGTTGTGGAATTTGTGATTTTGTTTTCGGGTTTTGTGTTTCCGTTTTGTATTTTGTGATTCTGTTTTCAGTTTTGTGTTTCGGTTGTGGGTTTTGTGTTTTGTTTTTTGTTTTCTAATTTTGTGTTTATGTTTCCTTCTTTTGTGATTCTGTTTTCATTTTGTGTTTTCGTTTTGTTCTTATCGGTCACCGTAGTGCAAGATATTATTCATTTTTTTTGCGGTAAAGTCTTATTCTGTTTTTTAACCCGTGAATACGCCCATGCATAATGAATGGTGTAAACCGCGGAATGACAGCCTCAAGTCTCGCTCGTGCCGTCCTTTTTCTTTCTTCTTCGGACTGAACATTATGAAACTAGTGATGTACTGTATTACATTAATGTAGTGATGTACTGTATAGAGCGTATGCACTCACGTGGCAAGCAGCTATGCAAATTTATTGGAACAAAAGAAAGTGTTAACATAAGAAAAGCGTTCAAATCCCACAGGATTGTTTTGGTACACCAACATGGCCGCCGTTCTATTGTTTTGGTACACCAATATGGCCGCCGTGACGTCATGTGCATACGCTCTATTACATTAAATTATTATTAACAAATTATTCTACTAGTGCTCTAAGAGTACAAATCAGTGTCTTGGGCTTGATATCTTCCTCATAGTGTTCTATAAGCATTTCGTGTACGACAAAGGTACTTAGTTTTAATGTTGGTCAATTCACTTGATATCTTCCTCATAGTGTTCTATAAGCATTTCGACCGTGTACGACAAAGGTACTTAGTTTTAATTCGGGGCAGTTTTAACCCCGAAACCTCAAAATCATCATGACATAGCTCCTTTAAATTGGTGAAATTATGGGATTTGAAGAGGTATTCGAAAGGAGCACAATGAAAAATACGCGCTTGCCAAACATCATATTTTCATTTGGCATTTTTACACATTGATGAACTCCATACAAACCCTTATAAACGTTTGGAACTGAGGGTTTATATGGAGTCATCAAAACATAAAAATGCCAAATTCCCCCCCCCCGCCCCCCCCCCAAATTTGGTCAAATTTGCAATGGCCTACTTTCGATTACATTTCCGTTTCTATGACAATTTTAGTGTATCGCGGCCTTTTTATAAGAAAATTTGTTAGTTTAAAATTTATTCTAAAAATATTCTCTGTTTCTGCAATATTGGTCACCTTACGAATTTCAGCTTAAGTTTTGAAGATTTTCGCGGAGAAAACGTAAGATTTTTGGCCATGCGTCCTCTTGAGCTCTAGCGTGAGGTTTCATCTCTCCTCCCCAAACTATATGGTAATCGCCAGTCCATGTGACGATATTGTTCATGTAAGAGGCGTATGTATGCGGAGTGTAGGGCGGCTCAATCAGGTGACCAGCATTGGAATAACATAAGACAGAGCATAGGTTTTCTTTTCCTTGTTTCTTTAAACTATCGCGTATGTGTGACACTGAAAAATCGGGATTTCCATTAAGGTCGCCAGTCCCGTAGACGAGAAGAACAGGACACGAAATTTTCTCAACTGGGGATATAGCGGAGTATTTAGAAACAGAGACACTGTAATCAGTGACTGTTGGGCGACTGTTGCGATACACGCCACCTTCTTCCGTTATTATTTTCTTGCTCCTGTCAAATGGAATTACCTCTGAGATCTTGCTCTTGTATGTAAACGGTACGAAGCAGTTGATTATTACAGGAGAAATGGCCGCAACAGCTTTGACTGTCTCAAATTTATAACCTGCCATTAATAAAGCGACCAATGATCCATAACATATGGCATGGACACCTATACCATTTGGCAATACTTCAGGGTGACAGCTAAGCCAATTGGCGGCCTCTTCGAAGTAATCCAAGTCAATTGTAGGAAACTCTGGAAGATCGTCATAATCTATGTAGGCCAATGCGAGAGCCGCAAATCCACGCGAAGCCAGGAGGGACGCTTTGTACTCCACAAGTCCACCCACACCACCGAGTATGTCTATCACCCCTGTGGATTAGAGTTACATTTTGATACATTTATTGCGGCAAGGACTGAGAGCTTGCTCGAAGGCTAATGCTCTGTTCACAGTAGCACTAAAGCATGTTTAAAGTAAACCATGGCGAAGAATTCCGTATATCATGGCGGCCGAGCATGCGCATCGCGTCACTTCTCGGACTTAGATTTCAAAACGGAGTGCATAAAATAACAAAGAAAACAGTCAAAATTACCCTGACCTCGTCGAGAATTGTCTTCTTGCTCCTCAGGGATAACTCCTTTCCCAGGTCTACAAATCGAATTTACAAAATACAGTCGAACCTCTATTAAGCGGCCACCTAAGCGGCCACCCTCCATTAAGCGGCCACAGTCCCGAATTATTTGTCAGTAAAGTTTTGTATACGATACCTCTATTCAACGGCCACCTCTATTAAGCGGCCGCGGCCACCTTTTTGCTGTTGCAAGTTTAGTATTTATTGTTTTTTTACCTCTATTAAGCGGCCAGCAAATTATCTTTTCAAGCGAAATGGTGACAGGTAATATGAAGGTTGATAACTGATAACAACAAGAACTTCAATTTAATCTCCACTATAATGACAAGTCACAAGCCGCAACACAGGGAGCAGAGGAGCCAAATTTGACCTTAACGCGTTCGATCTGTTGTTTACGAGTCTGTTTTTCGCCCCAGCGGGACCCCAAGCGTAATCGGAGATTTCCGTTGGGTAACCGCAAATTGCTGACTGTGGGCGCCACAAAATCGTTACGCAGCAAGAAAGAAGAGAGTCCCTTTTTATCTCCTGTAAGTTAATGTTTAACTTACAGGAGTTTATGTGGGCTAACATGCATTCTTTTTCTTCTCGGCACTTCGTGCCTCGCTCCGCTTTCCGGAAAGCGCCGATTACGCTTGGGGTCCCGCTGGGGGAAAAACTCGAAAACAACAGATAGAATAACGCAAGACACAGCGCGCGTTTTAAGCTCAAAGATCGAACGCGTATTAGGTCAAATTTGGCTCCTCCGCTCCCTGTCTCCGCAATACAAAATACTGTACTTATCGACTACATGCTCTCTGTGTTAGAGCTAGAACTTTGCACGGACTTGAAATGCGCAAATACAGGGCAATTAATTTTTTGTTTCGATGATTTTTGCATTTATCTTCACATATGTTCACTTTTCAACAAGCGTTTTGCTATATAGATGCAATAAAATTACGTTGACTGCCATTTCTGTCCAATTTTTATTGTACCTCTATTAAACGGCCAACCTCTATTAAGCGGCTAGTTTTCAAAGTCCCTAGGGTGGCCGCTTAATAGAGGTCCGACTGTACATGTATGCCTTTGCCTTTGAACAGTGTAGTTTCCAAATTCACTTCGAGTAGCAGGTTCCCAACGTGATTGAAAATTTCTTCTTTTGGATGACAATCCGCCATACTTCTTCTATAAATTAGTGCTGCAGCAGAACAGCGCAAAACAGATCCCGAATTGTTTGTGTTCGAGGTCTATAAATCGGATTCGATTAATTCTCCAGATAGCGAAGGCCGTTCGAAGCCGAAACATGAAGTCCACAAACTATTACTCGCGGTTCCCAGCACATTGAAAATACGAGCAAAAGTTCCTCTGCAAACTGGTGTAATTTGAAGAGGCTGTTCCCCGATGCGCCGAAGAAATGGACGGTTTTGGCCGGTTATACAACTTCAAAAGGCTTCTCTTCGTTTGGTGTGACTGTCGCGTGACAACAAGCGTGACAAGTACTTTTAGGCATTGCGCAATCCTTTACTCGCAGAAAGAAAGCTTTTCGTGATTGGAAATCGCCTTTCAAGTTATAAATTAAATATACTTTAGACCTAAACTATTCGCTTTTAATAACAATTCTACCCTTTTCCTGCCAATATTTGTAAGGGAAACGAAAAACCTTGTGAGCCCGCACATCGGCCGCTGACTGTCCCGGATTTCTCGCCATGTTAACCTGAGTATCAGGCTTTCGGGCCCCAAAGGAAGGCCTGATATTCAGGTTATCGCCATGTTGTCTCAGTCAACGAAACACGTTTCCCGTAGACATGTTTTCAATTTCATTGTTCACATTAGTTGTTTTAAAATTTCAAAACACGTTTCATGGCTGAAAATAGCTGGGTCTGCTCGAACTGTCCGAACTTGCCGTTACATATTTCATGGTTTAATTTCACTTTTCAAGCCCTTGAACTAAGGAGAACCAATGCACTTGCGCTAACGTGTTTCGTCAGGCTTGGTAGTTTCAATCATGCTCAGAATAAACATGCTGCGATCATGGTTCGCGCACTGCACCGCCTGATATGAACATTTCATAGTGAATCACGTTTCATGTTTCTAGTGTCATGTAGTGTGAACGCAACATAAGACTAGCTTGGCGTTCGGTTGTGTTTGATTGAGTTCGGGAGCGATTTTAGAATATACCCGGCCACTAATTTACATATCCCTAAAAATTTTGTAGAACGAAGGGTCCGAAGGTGACGAGGCATTGTGAAACTTTCATAATGCTAATTATTGCTTAGTCACATTCTATTTTTAATGAGATGCAAATAACTGGCTGGGAATTCTACAGTTTAGGCGGCCATATAATATCAAGAACATTTTACTCAGTCGTTGCAAACTGTCTAAAATAAATTCATTTCATACCAGGGAATGGTCCATCTCCGGGAGGAATGAACAGTGTTCCTCGGATTCTTCCTTCTTTCACAGGAATTCTCTTCACTCCATCAGCCATGTACGACTTATGAAATGTCGCGCTTGATAATGGCTGTAGCGACGTTTCAATGGGAGAAATGATATGATCGTTGAAGCACTTTATCTCGACGTTATATGGTTGAGTAACATCTTTTTTCATCAACCGAAGTCCCTTCCTCTGTCCTGGTGCCTGTTTCATGCTCCACAACAATCCCATAGGTTCAACCCCGCTGTAAGATCCTCCCAAGGACGAGTCACGGCAAACATCAACTTTACCATCTTTATCAGCGATATACTGAGCGTGGGACTCGAAAACTTCGCCTTTGTCGCCAACAACCTTCGCTGCTAGCGTAATTTTCTGCAAAGGTCTCAGACGCGCGACATTGATTTTAGTGATTTTATCAACAAGAGAAAACTTAGGCCTTAAATATAGCATGATGGAAGAGTAGAACCTGTAGAACCGTTTATCAGAATCAATGTTTTCTATTGTGTGACTGACCGTTACACGTAGTTACGCATGAGGGGGCGCGATCCATTCGACCAAAATTACCGGAAATTCCAGTACAAAATCGAATGGAACGGAAATTTTCGAAAAATTCGTTTCGGAAATTTTGGTCAACTTCTCGAGGTTGTCCCGTTTTCCGGAAATTCCTTCTGTTCCAATTGACATTTCTACTCGGTGTAACACTAGGACCTTGTGGTTGTTGCATGCCCCGTGAACTGAGCAACAAATAAATTTTTATTTAAATATTGTTGCGTCTGTCAATTCCCTTGCATATTGTTTTTTTGTCCCCCCCCCCCCCCCCCCTCCCAAAAAAAAAAATCAAAAAAAAATTTCTAATAGTCCAACCCTTGTGTGTTTAAAATGTTAAAAAACGGCACATGAGAAGCCACAAGTCGCGGGACGCGGGACGCGGGGGCATGCAACCTCGTCCCCAGGAAAAAATGAACAATGCGCGGTGCATCACGGTAAGTGACAATGGGTCTTTTAAATAGCAGTTTCACCTACCATTTTTATACTTCAACTTTCCCCTTTCCTATTCTTCAGAAATCCCTTCCCTTTCATATACTTCAACTCGTGAAATTCTATCATATTTTTGCTAAACAATAGCTGCACGTTTACGCCAAGTTTTATAAGCATCGGTCTGTACCTGGGGTGACTTTTTCCGATATTTTAGAAATTTTCTCGCAAACCGTAAATACGGTTATTACAGTCCACCCGGTTATAGGCCCATCAGTTGGGTAACAAAACATTTTTTCGATTATACCCCCTCCAAGATAAGTATTATTTTTTAGACGGACACCTCTGTAAGACGGACATCTGGTGTTGGTCCCTACCGTTTTTCAGTCATTTTACTGTAACTAAACTCTCTTTAAGGCGGACACCTCTAAGACGGTCAACGGACACTTGCGTGCTTTTTTTAGTGAAAAAAATACTTCAAAACGGAAAATGTAAGTGCTGAATATGAACAACCGAGTCCACTTTTCTAATGTTATTTTTGTTCCAGTTTGCAGGTTTTGCTTAAGTAAACGACTTTAAACAGACTAAAAACAAACGTGTATTCATTGTGCATAGGTTCAGTTTTATTGTCTCAGAATTACTGGTGTCACGTTACCTCGACTCTCTATAAGCCGGACACCTCTCTAAGACGGACATTTGAGGCCGGTCCCGACGGTGTCCGTCTTAGAGAGAGTTGACTGTGCACCAGTTCCTAGGCTCGATTTCCGCCGCTTTCTCGCGTCCGGTCTTCCCGAACAGCGGCTGGTAGTCGAGCCTAACCAGTTCCTCAATAACAATTCTTTACAAAAATTTACAACGCTTCTTTATCACAATAGCCCATGGCTTATAAGCGGCGTTTCACGACATGAAAGATCACTTTAATCCGCAAAATCAAAATTCTCCTTTCCTGTCAGCGTACATTTCTTATAGAAGTGGGGAGAATACAATTATTCATCTTGGATGATCATATCCTTAATTCTCATAACGTCTCTAATTGATTACTGAAGCATTGATATTACAAGGAGAAATTTGGCGCTGATCACTGTTGGGGCTTAAAGGGGGTCCATCGTTAGGATGTCTCTTCCTGCATTTTGAAGCTTTCTGGTGCTCGAAAACATTGTATTAAAGAATCCTTAATCATGATTTTACGACTTCAGTTAACAAATAGGAATTAAACAGGTTTTCCTTCTTTAAAATATGAACTCGACACCCGCATTTATTACTTTTTTGTAATAGAGTACCAAAGTGTGACGTCTCAAAAACAATTTGGTGAAATAAGATATTCGGGAAAGAGTGCCACGAAAAATACCTGCTTGCCAAACAGTAGCCACGAAGCTCTTAGAACCTCTAATTTCATTGGACCTGTATACCACGCAGCTCTATTGTTTTTAGGTCCAGGGTCTATTGTTAGCCATTGTTGTGTTGTTTGTTCTATTGTTTTCTCAGCTAATCAGAGAAGACCTTGTAAGAGCTGCGTACCGCCCCTGCCAAACATCATACATTGGCACATACAAACCCTTCTAAACGTTTGGAACTGAGGGTTTGTATGGAGTCATCAGACCATAAAAGCGCCGATATCTCACTCCAAAATCGCAATGGGATGCTGATTTTTGGCAAGCAAGCATTTTTCATGCTCTATCAGCTCATCAAATCCCATAATTTCACAAACTTGCTGTAATATACCGTTGGCAAACAAGACGAGACTCGAATTTCTTTATTTTAAAATCATATCTTCATACTTACAATTATTCTTTAAAAACTATTTAACCCAATTTATTTTACAAGCGTTGAATATATCATTCTATAAAAGGCAGTGCCACAAGGCACGTAAGAGCTAGGTGAAGATGAAGAACATTTAACACAAAACGAATAGCCTAATTTCGATTACATTTCCTTTGCTATGACAATTTTTAGTGAATCGCGCGGCCTTTTTCTAAGATAATTCGTTACCTTAAAATTTATTCTAAAAATATTCTATAACGTTTCTGTAACATGGATCACCAAGGTCGCCACAAAGGGTCTGTTAGGTGTAAACCCGCGGGGGACCCATTAGGAACCAAAGTATGGTGAACTCCTGGAAAACTCCCAGAATCGGTACTTAAAACAGGGACATAGTGCAGCGGAATGTCCCCTCTCGAGGGGAGTACCCGATGGGCTTGAACCACGTATGGAGAAATCGCGGCCCGAGTTGACGCAGAACGGGATTCTATGACCTCTCTAGGAAATATCCGTCTGGGTTCCTTCACAGTAAGATCCCCCGAGGTGTGAAACTGGATCGACGCTGGGATCCTTGTTGAAGACTGCATCGCAATATCGTTTGCTGCTCTTGACGAGACAGGGGAGCCGGCTAGATGGGACAGAATTTGTGCTTTTATGTCAGAATCCAAACACCCGTCTCCTATCACACTTTTGGATACTTCAGCCATGCATGCGCGGTAGCCCGCCCGGTACTTTAGGAGCAAGTCGGGATCGGAAGAAGCCAACACTAAGTGGACAAAAAAAAACAGTTGTTAAAAAAAATCCGTTTACTTCCTTCTAGAATTCGGAAAATACAGGAAACGATCTACGCAACAAGAACGAGGACTGCTCGACAGCTTTTATTTAAATGGAAACACATCAGTAAATCACCCACAAGCTCAAATTAAAGGTAGAGCCGCCTCAGCACCACAGGAAAGTACTGCTCAGTAACTTTCATTTGAATGGTCACACGTAGGATTTCATCCACAGAATCAAAAGTTAGCACCACCTTGTACAGAATAATAAACAGCACCACAGGAAAGTACTGCTCAATAGCTTTCATTTGAATGGTCACACTTTAGGATTTTATCCACAGACTCAAAAGCAAGAACCACCTTGTACAGCATCACAGGAAAGTACTCAAGAGCTTTCATACTTTCTAATGGTCACACTGTAGGACTTCATTTACAGACTCAACTTAATGTTAGAACCGCCTTGTATAGCCTAATAAACAGCACCTCATGAAAATACTGCTTGAAGTTTTTGTCAAAAAGATCTTATTCTTTGGAAAGACGATTTTCAAAACTACGAATTAAAACGGACGAACTTGTTTTTTTTTTTTTCACATTATTATTTAAACCGAAAGAAAAAGCAAGGAAGAAGTTGTTTGTTACTTCTTTTATCACCAAAGATGCGGATTATCTTTATCAAGCTGAAAAGTTAGAGGTAGGACAACTTCCGAAGTTGAGTAATCTATCATTGTTATTTCTCGTCAGTACTTTTTATGAAAAAAGCTAGTTCTTAGCAAATCAAATTTAAGTGATAAAAATAGCAAATGTCCGTTAAGGTAAAGAAGTGAAACGTTTTACAAGCATGCGGTTAAAATTTGCTAAACAAAATTTCGACTGAAGGTCAACAAAGCAGAAAACGAAAACGTATGTAATGAAGGATTGCATCAACGAGCACTACAAGACAAAGATAAATGGCATGTCGCATAAACCACAAGTCCATCAAACCTATAAATAAACCTCTCGCCATTGTTCGTCGCGACTTGTCTTGTTTTAAAAGCGATTTTATTCCTTTGAACGCGAAGCTTGCCGAAGGCGGTACTGAAGCCATCCTAAGTTATTAACGTAATTAAGCGACAAGTCCTTCTTTTGCCAGGTTCAATTGCTAATCGTCGGTCGATTACAGAATTAAAAAGCTTTCCCAGATGTTCCTCCTGTCACCTGCCACTATCAGAGATCCGCTCTAAACTAAAGGAACCTGTCTTTTTTTTTTTTTACGTCTTCTCGCGGTTTAGTAATTTGAATACACAACAACACGGTCCCTGCTCTGCTTAGTTATATATTAACTTGTCGTTATAAAGCTATCTTACCTCGCTGGTGATGTGTCAAGCTTCGTAGATGGCGCACAGTCATTTCTAAAATGTCCGCCTTTTCAAGTTTTGTGTACCTTGAACTCTATAAATGAGATTGTAAAAAGGAACGTTAATACTTCCCGTGTTGGAGACAAATGTTTAATCACTTATGCAATGCAGTTTAACTAACTTTTTTTTAGTCTACGGATGAAATCCTAAAATGCGACCTTGCTAATAAGCAGCACTTTCTTGTGTTAAACTTTCGTTATTATTTTAAGAACAGTTGTCAAATTTGTGCTTTTTACATAGCGTATTTGGCATAAAATCGCAGAGCCCCAATATATCAACTGTGAAATGCTATCAAAATAAAAACCAGTCCAACCTAATATCGTTAAATCGCAAACAATATGTCAAGGTCTCCATTCATAACGAGACAAACGTGTCACATTAAATGCAGTTCCAACAGCACTTGTTTACAGAGGCTTCGTGGAAAGCTTACAAAGATGTAAATACAGTAAATAAAGATATTTTGCGACATAGCTGAGGAAATAAGCGCGGGCAGTTCAAGCAGAGACCTTAAAATGTTAACTCATGGATAGAGCACAGTACAAATTGTTATTTAATATATCCATTCATCCATATAGATAGAGCAAGCAACTTTAGCAGTTCCCTTAAACTTGTAAGCAAGACAAACACAAAAGGTTTGATTCAACAAATCACGACGTAAACTGAAACACTTCTACCGTTATTATATGTAGCCATTTTTGCTGACACAGCGTACTTACATCTCTGTTCTGTGCTTCAAGAACAAGTCTTTTAAGCTCTTCCAGACTGCGGTTGATTCGCTCACGCCTCCTTTTCTCCATAATTGGCTTAGACCACTGCCAAAAAAAGAAAAAAATTAATCTGATTTACGTTGACCTTCAAAACTGACTTGTAAAGCTTCTTAACATTGCTGAGTAGTCTGCATGTCGACTTGCACGATCATATCTCTGACTAATACAAATCTAACTTCCTTTAAACTGCACAATGTTTAACCAAAGAGCATAAAAAAAAACTTTTTCCAAGTACAAATCTGCAACATTTTAACTCAAGGAAAACAATTACTAAATGTACTAGAGACGGTGGCAAAGGGACAACCAGATTTTTTACCTTTCGACTTTCCGAATCATTTTCTTTCTCCAACTTCAAAGATTCCTGAACCATGGTTATTTTAGGTTTTTTTCTCCTTCCGTTTGCGGAGTCGAATTTTAACAGAACAATATCGCGCGATATCCTTCCAATGCCGATGAAAGTGACAAATGAACGCGAGATCGGGTGAACACGGCTTTTTATTTACTTTCCCAGCCGTGGGAAAATCTCTCTCCCCGAGTTCCCAAACCCAGCTTATTATCATCGTATTTTGTTTAAAAAGGGCCTGCATTTTTGTCAGATGAATGGTATTTTGGCTTTCACTGGCAGCTGAGACAGATAGCGTGAGAACGGAGCTATGCGATTGGTTGTTTGCATTTCAAGACAAAGCGTTCCCAGCACGCGCTATGCTAATGAGGATAAAACAGTAGAAGCGCGCATTCACGTCTACTCGCGCGAAAAAACGGTCCTCTCGTGCGATAAAAGCCGTATTTCATGACAATTAATCGCATAAAAGCCATTTAGCACCCGAGACTCGAAGTCTGCTCGCCAAATTAGCGATATTTTCACCGTGCGACGCCTGAAGAATCAATTTGATTAATTTAACTCTTGCCTTTTTTTTATTTTATTTTAATTTGCCGTGAGGGTCACTCGGAAGAGCTTAAACCCGGGCCGTGAGAACGACTTGAGCTAATTGGCTGTGAAAAACAAACAATCAACTTTTGGAATGATCTACTAGAACGTACGGTCGTGATACATTGTGATGCCTCAACGGGGCCATTGTTGAATACATAAAGCACACTGTAAATAAAACATTACAAGGCCATATTCTGAAGCACGTGTTTGTCTTTGTGTGAAAAGTGTGTTTTGTTTCTGGGCATTGTTCCACACACCCGCTGAAGACAAAAGTCTTTGCAAGCACACTACGTTTGCAAAACAATACCATTGGAAAGTTCCCACGCAAGCAAAACTGCTTAATATCGTTTTACCATAGCCGGAAAAATAATTCTGCTTCCAAAGATTTGTTTTTCGCTCGTCACAAACGACAGTGTTTGAATGCTGCACCTATTCAACAAAGGAAATGGCCGCGAGCAATTTACACAACCGCGGGTGTGTATTCCAAGTCACTGGCAGACTAACTTGCTCAGTTTTATAACTTCAAAGTATAAGGAATTTCAAACATTACCCACCTTTTCTAATTCAACAAGAAAATATTTTGTGAAACCGGATGTCTTCTTATATAAGGAAGTATTTTCGCCTGTTTTTTTTTAAATAACAAACTAAGAAAAGTCACACATCACATATTTCTTCGCTTTACAACCGGAAAAAAAATATATATTTAAAAAAATTGACAAAACTTACCCATTTGACGTGTTTCATTGCCTAACACACTTCATGCAACACGTCAGTTTTCACCATGCACGAACAAAAACATGAAACAAAATGTTTTTTTTTTGTTGGAAAATGCAAAGCCCCATCTTCAAACAAAATTGTTACTTGTCTGTGAAAATGTACTGAATGTACAAAAATGTTGCAGAGTTCTGGGTTTTAATTAAAATTTTCAGCCTTTCAAAGAAAGGTATGTTCCTGATTTTATTCCGTTGCAACTGTCTAGTCTGTGGATAAAATCCTAAAGTGTGACCATTGAAAACGAAAGAGAAGTGCCTTCTCGTGACGCTTTTGAGTTTGTTGATGAAATAAGCCAAGTGTGGTCATAGAGTAAAAGCTATAATAGTTAGCGTACTTTTCTCTGATTTTGTCCCCTTTTTCAATTTTTCTTGCTTGACGTAAAAGACTAAAGGAGGCAGGTAGGGGGAGTGCGTTTTAAATTAACCTACGGATCGTTTCGATGAAACCAGAGAAACATGTTTCAGTTTTGTTAAATTAATCAACGAGTTAATTGAAATTATAAAAAAGTGCCTTTGGCTTCGGATGGCAGGGATGGAAATGGATTGAAACTTGACTGAACAAAATGGTCCAGTTTTTTATTTCGAAATATTCCTCTATATTGCCTTATATACTGACTTAACCTTTCACTCCCAGAGTCAATTATGGAGACATGTAGTGTATTTCTAACTTTTGAGTCTGCGGACGAAATCCTGTGGTGCGACCATTCAAATGAAACCTCTTCGGCAGTACTTTTGCATGGTACCATTTGCTTTTCGATATTGCACAAAATGAAATTTGGGATTTTTTTTAAATTTTGATATTTGGCACTCTTGGGAGTTAAAGGGTTTTTACGGTTTGTTCTCTATTGGGCAATTTACTTGATATCTTCCTCTTGGTGTTCAAGGAGCATTACATGTATAAAATACTTCAACTTTTGCTTTAAGCACAGTTTTGGCTAAAAAAAAAGAATAAATAACCATGAAACTTACGATAAAACTGTGATGAAAAACTTACTGACGAGTTACCTTCAGTGAAATGTTACCTCCGACTTTCGTATAATGGGAGAACGAATGGATTTTTCTTTCCGGGGGGGGTAGTATTATTTTATTTGGGTAAAAAAAAGGGATGGGTTGAACTATCGTCAAGGCCCTCAGCAGCTCGTATATTGCTTACATTTTCACGAATTTCTTCACTAAAACATTCAGCTTAAAACTCCAATCAGATCAAATAACTGGAAGCGTAAACGAACCCTCTATAGTGCCCTAAAACGTAGAAAATAAGAACGAAACAAACGTATTGAGCGATTTTGTGAACTTTTTCACGCTATAAAATATTTCTGCTCTATAACATAATTTGTAGTGCAACTCAACAAAAAATCACAGGTTTAAGAAGTTTAAAACTGAATATGCTTCCGACAAGGCCCCCGTATAACCCGTTTTGTAATTTAATTCCGGTGTCGTTTAAATGACGTCAGTACCTGCATTTGCAAAGTATACTTGAGAAAATTGGTTTTTTCATTCTCCAATCAAAGGGGTATTTCGACGATAGCTCACAAAGTGGTCAGAAAACTGATTGATGCCTTAAAGTAAGTGTCTAAAGCTGCAGGCAAACATAATAAAGAAACTCGCATTGGATGATAAAAGACAAGAATTATACTGCCATTTAACCAAATGGATCATTTATCAATAAGGTGTGCAAAGTGTTTTGCTAACAGTAACCATTGTGATTTTTTTTCCACTGAGGATTGATCGATTAGTTTTTGACATTAATTTAAATTAACCATTTCTCTCCAATGCGCCGGTTGAAGCCTCGCTAAAATCGTGTTCGGTTATTCGTGGTTTCCTAAGCAACGACGGACAGAGTACAGGCTCTTAAAGTCTGGAAATAGAGAATAAAACTCTTCCGAATCAGCTGCAACAGCTGCCTTATTACTAGCTAATTATATATTAAACCGTGCAGACAGCCTTTGAATTGACTACGTTAAGCTACGACGGTATTTCAGAAAGAAAATCGAGGTTATTACACGGAATTGGTTCAAAATAAAAGGTGTTGTTTATCTTTTCTCTTTTCGACCTCAAGAAATAAACCAACAAAAGGTAACGTAAATTCACCTAAAAGCAGGAAGTCAATTATCTAATGCCCCAGTGGTGCTAATTAGCCTACGAAAACCGGTCGAATACTTTCGAATGAATCCCAATATTTATCCAGACGTTGCAAAACCGGCTGGCGCATGCAAACGACAAATTCGTCGACACTCTTTGATGCAAGAACGTTTTGTTTTATTAAAAAGTCTCTACACTACTTGAATTAGCACTAAACTGGGATAATCATACCTTTGATCTACATACAGCGCATTAAAAATCTTGAATACTTCATTCACAAACTCGATAACTTTAAGGCACGAAATTCGGATAATAACGAGTGTGTTAGTGTTGTGTGTCAGCGCACGCATTGAGATGAATTTCTTTGTTGCCGTTGTCTTTTATGAGGCAACCTACAGAGCGTAACGTCTGTTCACCAAATGGGGGTCTTACGGTGTTTTATCGTGTCGCCGCGAGCAAGATACTCGCGTTTCGTGCTCTCCTCGCGCGTCAACTCAGATCTTCGATTCACCCGTTCGTGTGGATAACCACGTGCACTTAGTCCTTTGTCAACATGCCGATGTATCCCTGACCCTAGTTTACATCGGGTACGGCTTTTATTGGCAAAGACACCCAAATCCCCGAGGTTTTCTGCTTCCTCTTCCAAAAACAAACATGAGCCTCGAAGCGGCGACAAGGAGAATGGGAAAGGCAACCTTTGCGATCATGGTGCGATAAAAATTAACCAAAAAGGGGGATCGAACTAAACAGGTGAAGTTATTTCTTCATGGCAGAACACGGATCATGGGCATCGTTAGCCTGCGTTATTTTTTGGGCGAAATTACGAAAATGTGCACGTTAGGGGAACGCGTTAATGGGAGAATGATGTACCTTTCGCGAGTTCCCCTCTCGCGCGCGTCCTCGAAATAAACAGGCGTCTGATACGTGAGCTAGGCCATCGTAAGGAAACATAGGCGATTGACTGGAGACCACAAGTTTGGAAAAGACTGGGTGCCCTGTTTAAACTTGAGAAAAGAAAACAGAAAAGAGTTGGTAAACATGCTGTGAAATAAGAAAGTGTTGTTGTTGTAACATAAACAGTGAAATTAGAATATTCCAAAAGTAGTTAAATCTCAAGTGCAATTATTTCCGAGAATAAAAATACAGGTCAAACAAATAGCTGCTCTTGAAAATCCGTTACCGTACATGCTCTGTATTCCAGGCCCCGGTTGTTCAAAAGGTGGATAGCGTTATCCATCGGAAAAATCACTATCCAGTGGATAACACAATTGGTTTTGCTAATGCTTATCCACTGGATAGTGATTTATCCGGTGGATAGTGCTATTCACCTTTTGAACAACCGGGGCAATGAAGATAAAATTTGGGAAAACGACTTTCAAAGAAAGTGGCCCTGGTCTCAATATTTGCTCTTTTGTATAGTTTTACTCGCACGTTACATGTAAGTTCTAAAAAAGAAAGTAACTCAGTGAAAGTCCCATTGACAATACAAATCTTTTGCAGATTTAAGTAATGGTCCTAGCAAGAAGTAGGCAACCTAACGGCAAGGAATGCAGAAAGGTGTTAATTGTGATATTGTTGAAACCGTCCACCTCATTGGCTAAAACGTGAAAATCTACCATAACTTAACCAGGTAGTGCATTTATTTCTCTCCAGTTTACTAATTGATTCCCTTTTAGTGAAAACTATTCCGAGTTTTAATGCAACCAAAATTCTATGTAGGAAACATGTAAAATTAGAAGCCTTTCTTGGCCATTGTTTTTCTCGGGAGTTTCACGATTGGATGAAATCTTGTAGCACAAAGAAACATCACTTTAAAATTAAGTTCCAGTACATTTTATTTAAAAAAACATGTCCATAGGTTGATGCATTCTCAGTAAAAAACCTAAACAATCTCATGTGGGGAAAGCGAAATGCCGCGGAACAATAGAGCATTGCCTACTTCCTGCATACATCGTTACTTAACTTGTATTTTTTCATAACGTCGTTCTGATTACCCATGATGCACACTTTCACCGCGGTCAAACTGTGAGCATGCGTAATGCCCTCATACTCAGTCGGCAGGCCGCAGGAAATTCAACGCAAACTATTGCAACAACCCGGTGCCACGAATTCAAGAACGACAAAAATCACGAGTACCCAACCAATCGTTTCCGTGAAAAGCTGTTCGGTTTGGAAGGTCTTAGTCATCTTAAAAATGCGTAATGAATTGGACTACCAACGAAGAGTTTTCGTTTGCAAAATGTCGCCTCAAACGTGCAGATATCACGCAGCTCTTAAACACGAAGTTCCGGTATAAAAGGAGCCTGGCCTGGTCATTCTCACCTCCAGTCGTCAATCAACCACTGAAGCATAAACAACTGACAAACAACATGCGTCATTACTAAAGCCTGGTTTCCATATAATCGCAACGATCGACGATCGCTGCGATTCTTGCGACCCTTGCGATCATATGGAAACCAAACGTTGCGATTGTGATCGCAGAGATTTAACAAATTTACACCGGTTTTCCGTGGTGTGTACTCTTATTTACCACGATTTACGTCATCACATGGTCAAAATGTTGTGGACTCACGAGGCGCAGCCGAGTGAGTCAGCAACAAATTTTGACCATGTGATGACGTAAATCGTGGTAAATAAGAGTACACACCACGGAAAACCGGTGTAAATTTGTTTTTTACAACAATATTTAGAAAAAAATTCAAGGAAAAATCGAAGTCTTGTTACAAAACGTGACAGCAAAGAAAGAGCAAGCGTTGTCTAAAACTTTCTCGCAATCTGATTGGTTGTTTTCAAGCGCGCGTGATGTTAGCGTCAGCATCGTTGTCTGGACTCTCATTTACCACTCACGTCGACCAATCAGATTGCGAGTTTAGCGGCAATTGTGGTAAAAGGAAAAATTTCTATCTCTGTGATCGCAATCGCAACGGTTGGTTTCCAAATGATCGCAAGAATCGCAGCGATCGTCGATCGTAATGATCGCTGCCATTATATGGAAACCAGGCTTTAGACCATTGCTAACACAATTTGGAAAAATTTTCTGAAAGTTATATCAGAAGTCTTTATGAACTTCTATTTCTTGTTTTGCTTAGGTAAAATCTTGGTTTAATTAGATTTTTGAAGCAAATCATATTTAAAGGACGCGCAAGTTAACCACGTTTTGTGACTGTAAGACGCCTTAATTTGCATTTCACACCCAAAAGGTGTAAAATGGGGGAGGAGCTAAGCCTTTTATACCGGAGCTTCGTGTTTAAAGGCCAACCTTCACCCAAAAGACGTTGCGGTCGTTTGTTTTTGTTTTGAAATGCTCCATTGTTCATATTCATGATCTGATTGGTTGCACGCATTCAAGCGTGAATTTCGTGTTGCACGAAATTCAGCACAGAAAGAGATCACGGCGCGCACAGCATTTTGGGTGAAGGTGGGCCTTTAACACCTCTAATTTCATTGGACCTGGGTATCACACAGCTCTATTACTCTCAAAGATAGGGTCCATTGTTCAGTTGTTTGTTCTATTGTTTTCTCAGCAAATCAAAGAAGCCCAAGGGACAATTTAATAAAACTTTTACACTTGTAATTTACAAGTATAGCTATTGTTTTCAGCCTCTGAAACAATGGCCACGCTTGTAAATTACACAAGGGAACCTCCATTGTTATAGCAAATTGATGTTAAGTTGTTGGAAATGAAGTCTAAATTAAATTTTTTTTTTAAACTAGTAGTAATCATAGATTATAGTGCGTCTCCTTATCCCGTGGCACCTTGTCTTGACCTAGTACCTCAGTTTCATTAATTAATTCAGCCACTGTTAAAAAGGGCTATGTCGCGAGATATGTCACGCAGGCAAAAACGTCGGGCCGACATCAAACAAATTCACGCTATCGCCGTGGGATCGAGCAAAATCCTGCCATGCTGTGTACGTACTCCGAAAGGTCTCAGATTTTTCCGACATTTTTTTGTCTTGATTTCATTTCGGTTATTTCTCCGATTCTGAAATCATACTCCTCAGTACATGTACTAATACCGGAACCGGAAATGAGAAATTTCTGAGAAAGCCTGAAAAAGTGCTCCCGTGATAAACTTCTTGGACACCGCGTTAATGGAGCATGAAATCGACGATTGAGTCACGCAACATTCAACGTGAATTTCGCAGGATTTTTCGGATAAAATTACAACTACCAGTTGCAAGTAAGACACAAGACTGTTGAATATAATTCCTTTATTAGCTAGACAAATTTAGTCACAAAACTGCGAGATCTTTAGTCGCAAATGCGCCCGATGCAGGCGCAATTTCGAGCACTGTAAAGTTAATCTGCGTTCGCCAGGCGCGGCCGGTCAGTGAATTATTGCTACAAGACATACAGCGAATTGCACCGTACCGCAGAACATCGCGAAGAACGACGTCCGTATTTAAGTGAAAGCTTCCCAAATCAGGCAGAGAACCTCAGCAAAATCAAGATAGAACATTCAAAACATACCAGTAGTAGTAGGCATTGAAATATTGAGCCGTACGATTCCAAAATCGGGAAAATATCCGAAACTAAATCAAGAGAAATAGATTATTCACAACCCCAGCTCCCCAGCAGGATGCCTGATTATGCTGGATACTATTGTGACGTTTCAAGATGGCGCAGATTTGGTGCCGATACTTTTCTCGATTCGTTCCGCCTAGACTACGCGCTAAGCATGCTGGATACTATTGTGACGTTTCAAGATGGCGCAGATTTGGTACCGATACTTTTCTCGATTCGTTCCGCCTAGACTACGCGCTAAGCATGCTGGATACTATTGTGACGTTTCAAGATGGCGCAGATTTGGTACCGATACTTTTCTCGATTCGTTCCGCCTAGACTACGCGCTAAGCATGCTGGATACTATTGTGACGTTTCAAGATGGCGCAGATTTGGTACCGATACTTTTCTCGATTCGTTCCGCCTAGACTACGCGCTAAGCATGCTGGATACTATTGTGACGTTTCAAGATGGCGCAGATTTGGTACCGATACTTTTCTCGATTCGTTCCGCCTAGACTACGCGCTAAGCATGCTGGATACTATTGTGACGTTTCAAGATGGCGCAGATTTGGTACCGATACTTTTCTCGATTCGTTCCGCCTAGACTACGCGCTAAGCATGCTGGATACTATTGTGACGTTTCAAGATGGCGCAGATTTGGTACGGACACTTTTCTCGATTCGTTCCGCCTAGACTACGCGCTAAGCATGCTGGATACTATTGTGACGTTTCAAGATGGCGCAGATTTGGTACGGACACTTTTCTCGATTCGTTCCGCTTTGCCGACAAGATTAGGAAGCGTCTCCTTCGTCGACGCAAAAAACAGGTGCAAATATAATTTTAGTGTACAAATAAATGGATATGAATATCGCCTATTTTCGCTTTTAAATTTCACGCGCGCCGCCGTTTTGAATAATTATGGCGTGTTACGGTTGTCTAATTGTTGCATACAAAAGAACTTCGATTCTTAACAATAGCGGCAACCGTAACACGTCATAAATATTCAAAATGGCGGCGCACGGGAAATTTAAAAGCCAAAATAGGCGATATTTATATCCATTTTATTTGTACACTAAAATTATATTTGCACCTGTTCTTTTAAAAATTTTAAATTTCGACTTTATTTCCAACAATTTAACGTCAATTTGTTTTGACAATGGAGCTAGACTTCACTTGACAACGATCTTCGACCATCGATCAAAACACAAAAATATGACTCCGGTGATCCAAAGAAGATCTCGCAGTCTCCCCTTTCAACGGCTATTTTCTTCTCCTCGTCCTTTTGATCTTCGCCAATAAACTCGACAGCAATGCGTATTGATTTTAGGAATTTACTTGATCAGTGCATGGTCAAATAACGACAGCAAATGGACTTAAAACTCGTCTCTTTCACAACATCGAAAATCATCGGTGGTGTGGATTGGAAAATAAGGGACTTTCCTGGTCCCGTAGGTTGAATAACGAAGAAATCTTCACCGTCAACCAGCTTTTCCAGCGCTTTTCTTTGTAAAAGTTTGAGATTTTCAAGTTTAAATCTCTGTACAACACGATCGCACGCCAGATCAAACAACTCCTTCGCATCCGCCATTTTTAAATTATGCTCTAGAAAAATAATTTATTCGCCTGCTCGATTTGAGCAAGCAAGCTGATTGAGGAAATTAACAATAACAAGTTCACGCATACAGCCGTCTTTACGGGGAGGAGCGCGGGCTCGTTTCCCGAACAGCGTAGGCGCGATGCGGTGGTGTAATGGATAGCGCGTTGGACTTCAGATCCGAAGATCGGTGGTTCGAGGCCTGATCTCGGCCGTCGTGTTGTGACAAAATGCTGGGGTAACTGTGCAATGGACTAGCATCCCAATTGAGCTTCAGCAGAGTGGGTCACCTGTGGCTCGTGTGCGGCATCACCTTACCTTCAAGGATGTCCCGGGAGCAGGCCCTCTTACCTGGGTTCGACCGAGTAATTTTATTTATATGCGAGCGGCGAGTTACGAGCCGGTGCCGGAGGGGATCGACTTCCCACTCTCCATTTTCATCGCCGGCTCTGCTGGCTACTTCAAGGAAGACAGTCTGCTGACTTATTTCTAATGTTCTACTGTTCCGTAGGGAAACTGCATAAAAATGGAGTCAAACCGTCAGGTTCACGTCACCCCATCCGATTGTTTGAAAGGTTGAAGAACGCTATCCACCGGGTAAATCACTTTCCAGTGGATAAACGTTAACTACTAAATGTGTTATCCAATGGAGAGCGATTTAACTAGCAAATAGTGCTGTCCACCTTTTGATCAACCCTGACCTGTGAAAATATCGAACTCTGCCTCGAGCTCTTCCGCTTCGTTTGCTAAGCACGATGGGGCCTGGGAACGAGGCTGTGTTGTTACCGTTTGTATCTGAAATACACTGGAAAAAAACAACAACAACAACAACAACAACAACAACGGCAACAGCCATCTCTCCAGGCACTTGCGTTAAACCCATGACCTTTCAAGCACCGAAACATTTTTTTTTTCATGCATGTTTTTCCTTCTCAGAGCTTGTTTGGTCGCTAACATCCAAAGGTCAATTCCCTGCTAGTGAATCTATCAGAGTTCATCAGTTGTATAAATAAGTATGCATCCACTGGATGAAGTTATTCAGTTTTTAATAACCGGGACCAGGGAGTATATATAACGGAGTAAAAATAACAATATTCTCGGGGTAATCATTCGATCCTTCAACAAGCTTAACGCGGAGAAACCAACGATGACCTCCGCTAAATGAGCCATTTCAACATAACTGCGAGAAGAGAAAAGGTGTGACCACTTTTAGTTAACTCGCATACTAAGTGGAAACCGAGCATCCAATCAGAATTCGTTGATAGCTTCCAAAAAACCAACAGAAAGCCACAAGCGTACTCGAGTCACTTTTCGATAGAGCGGTTTTCAAACAGAGGCAGACAATCCAATGAACCAATCAGAGCTCGAGGCAAATACATGTCGCTGGCGCCAAGCGCGGGAAAACGCGTGCGAGCAAGTCACGATTGGGTTTGGTTGTACTTCTGATTGGTTGAGACAGTTGCGCAAGATTTTTCAGCCAATCACAAAGCGTAGCAGTGCAAAACCAAAGCAATAGCGAAACTACCTTCGACACTCAACTGAAAACCGCTCTATCCGCGAATTGTTATATAAATTTAATTTCTACAAATGTAATTCTTAAGTTTTAGTACAGTAAGTTAACATCAGCCCTTTGGCTGCCTTTTATGCAACCTACTTATCAAATAAAGTATGTGTATGTGCACTTTGCGCTTCACAGTGTATTTAAAAGAATGTTTACATGACTGAGAATCTTTCGTGGCTCTCTGTTTGTTTACATGATACTGGTTTTCGGAATTTGTATGTTTATTTGAAAAAAGAAAGAAAGAATAGAAAAGAAGAAAAACTTCATGCATGCACGCAAACCTATGTTTAAGAAGAAAGGTTTGATTTGTGTTCTGTTTGACCCGTCTTCGGTCTTGGTTTAATTCTTGTACAGATGTTTATACTTTAACATTTATGACGGTTTACATTTACCAGCGGTTTAAGTTGAAACACATGCGACACAAAGTTCCGTTGTTAGGCATGAATGTTCGTGAATGTAACATTGGAGGTTGAACGAAGTTCTGTTGGCGTGTTAATCACAATGAGAAGAGGAGAAGAGGAGAAGAAGAGGTGAACGAGTTTGCGAAATACTCGGCAAACGACGATAAACAGTTATCAAGAGTTGTCCTATCCGGACAGTTTTGCATGTTAAAATCGTCAACAGATGTAAAGGTCGTATTCCCCTTCACCTTCTTATCTCGTCGAACCGGAGTTTATTCCGGCTTATTTCGACTCTGGAAGATAACAATTCTGTTAATACTTATTGCGACTATGAAAAATATCAATTCCGATAGGCGATTCCGTTTAAAGCATGTGTGATGTCTTTTCTCTAAGCAATTGTTTTATTTAGTGTTTTAAATACTCTTTTAACTTATTAGTTTATGGAAGTGAAATCGATATGCGGTCGGTTAAGTGCGCACACAATTCAATGATCTATTTCTTTTTTCCCCCGATTTTTTTAATGAAGCACTTGGATTAATTTTTGGTTAAGATATGATAGGCACAGGCGTACGATGAAGAGAGGTTATGTATTATTATAGAAATATCTAGATCAATTGTTACCGTTGTTCTTGTGAAAACCAACCGACTCACCCTGTGTTCACACATAACTATTTTGACAATGTTACGACTCCATAAATAATCGGTTAATAGACCTTCTCGAGAGCCGAAATCACAGTGTTACACGTTATATCTAACACTTTATAGCGAAAAAGGTGTTAGACCCGACCACATTCAACAGAATTTAAGCCGACAAACTGCAGAACAAAGAAAAAACATCAGGCCCCGGTTGTTCAAAAGGTGGATAGCGCTATCCACTGGATAAATCACTATCCAGAGATAACGCAACTGGTTTTGCACACGTTTATCCACTGGATAACGATTTATCCGGTGGATAGCGCTATCCGCCTTTTGAACAACCGGGCCCAGGTAAACGCTCTCCAGGGTCAGGAATGAAGTATCAGCAAACGCTCTTGCAGTGTAAACACAGGGAAGTCAGTAATGAAAAGAAATGTCGGTAAACGCTCTGGTGTAAACGCGGGGTCAGGAACGAAATACCGGTAGATCAGTAATGAAATATCGGTAAACGCTCTACATGGTTCGTACAACTTCAGACAAATAAAATTCAAGGACTTTTCAAGGACAAAAAATAGTTTTCAAGGACTACGTTTAATTTACGAAATCAAAACTTGGGGCAAAGATTACAATTTTGCTTCATGTACGCATTCACGTATTATGCCGACATTTTCGCTACTTATTTTCGGATTTTAAAAGTCGCTGGTGGCCATTTTTTTCGGAGCAAAATCGTTTAATTTATCAGAAAAGTGATAGGGCGTACACAAAGTCCTAAATTTCAAGGAATTTGCCATACCTAATAAAGAAATCAAGTACTTTTCAAGGACCTTAACCAAATTAAGGACTTTTCAAGACGACTGCTAAAATTCAAGACCTTTTCAAGATTGTACGAACCATGCTCTAGCTAATGTAAACACGGGAAGGTCAGTAATGAAATATCGGTAAACCCTCAAGTGTAAACGCGGGGTCAGGAATGAAACACCGGTAAACACTCTAGCTAGTGTAAACACAGGAAGGTCAGACATGAAATATCGGTAAACGCTCTAGTGTAAATGCGGGGTCAGGAACCAAGTATCGGTAAACGCAGTGTAAAGACGGATAGTTTAACCCTGAACGCACCATTGTAAACATGGATTATGAAAAGTTAACTTTCATTTAAATTTCCATGGACAAGCTAAACAAATCGCAAGGTAGAAAAATTTCAAGTACAACTGCCATCAGCTTTAGGGCCTCATCATATGAGCTGGGCTGGCCCGGTTTGCCGAGATGACGACTTTCAGCCAGGTATTACATGAAGCGAGCCAGCCGGCCGAGAACGAAATAGTTTATTTCCGAGTTGCCTTTAGCCTCTATCAAAGCGAGGCTAGGTGCGAAACCTTTCATATGAAAATGAGTTTTCATTCACATGCAAATAAAACTTATTTGCATGTGAATGAAAACTCATTTTCATATGAAACTCGGAAATGGCCTATTTAGTATTAACAGTTTTGGCTGAAAGGAGGTGTTGAGTTGGAAATGGCGCAAAGCGTAGAATGTTATAATTAAGGATTTTTTTCAGTTTTTTAGCTCATTTACTTCATGCTCACGCACTCTTGTGTACCGCTTTATCATTTAAAGAGAAAAAGGACCTTTTACCGGTTCGCAGGTTTGCTTTTAGGTAATTTTTTTGCTGTCCCGGTTAGTCGGGATGTTCCAGTACACGCGATTACATGTAAAATGCTCAGCCCGGTTGTTATGTAACAGCAAAGTTGATTTTTGTCCGAAATAGCAAAGTTTATCTTAATTTGTTTCCACGTTATAACGCCAGATACCACCAAATATACAACTCAATTGGATAAAAATATTCTATAGCGCAAAACAAAAGCAGTAGTTTGAAGCTTAAGTGCAGGATTGCAAGGATCGAAGTGGATTACAGCTCATGACAAACATGTTATTTCAGCCGGGACAGTGTCCCCTTAACAAGCGTGCCGAGATCTCGACAAATCGGGTCAGCTCGGCTCATATAATTAGGCCCTTACTCATGACATACATTGTACGTATCATCAAGCAAACGGGTAATTTTCAACGCAATGCGACAGAAAAATAACTCTTTAGCTACGGATAAAACTGCAAGCAACCGATTTTACTTCAGATACAATTGCAAGCACTCGAGTTTACTTCGAAACGAACCGATAGCCGCAAATAAGACGGTACCAGAAAACAGTGCAAGGAGTCGACAGATCATAATCGAACCGAAGTGGGCATGATACGGTAATCCGAATAGCGTAACATCGATTTTCCACTAATGGCGATGGCCGATTTAGTGAACACGAAAGTGGCTTTCAGTTTATCCGTAGCTAAACTTATTAATTACCAGAAAACGAACGGAGATTCAAGGATTACGAACTCCATTTGGCAGTGAAGTGAGATCATCGAAACTGAAGTTTAATACTTGTTCAATACTTTATTTGCAACTATTAAAAAGCTGTTTAACATGCGAAAAGAATTATGCACACGATCACGAACACAATTAAAAACAAACTAAAAATGTCGCCTTTGAAATAACGGTATAGAAGTCGTGATTACTTTGATGTACAACACACATTTAATAGCTTTACATTTCGATAAGCTACTGCCGAAAAACAGGATCGAAGACAGTCCATTCTGAATGTTTGTGGACAAGACATCGACAATCGCTTCGATTCAGCATAAAGATGACTTTGTTCATGGATGCGGCGACATACTATTGACATACGTTGACAAATACTTGAAAGTAAATGCTGCTAAAAATCATGAATCTGGCAATAACAGAACTTGAGTGTAAACTGCGATCATCCTCAGCGAAGTACGGAACATTTTCTGCGTCGGATCACCAGTCACGGCCTTGAAACGAAATGCAGAAACAGACAAGTTAGACAAGTGGACACAACAAGACACAAACATGAAGTGCATCCTTGGGATGACCTCCAATCGATGACGCAATGGTTGCGGTGTCGAATCGCAATTCCTGCATGCTACTGAAAAATAAGAACACTTGAACAAGATAAGAACAGCTACAATTGCAGCGGCGGTCCTCTTAACTTTCCTGTACATTATAAACAAAGTTGCCTGCCTACAACAGCACGCTGCTTACTTTAATCCTTTGTACTGCACTGTGGGTCAAATCGAGTTGTTGATTTCGAATGCAAGATGTGTCAGTGTGTAGATAGCACACTTTTTATTTCGGCAGTTCTTACCCTTTACGGCATAAGGATTACCTTAAACGTTGATGTCAGATATAAAAGTATTTTTTCTCTTTCTTGATTGAGGTTTATCGCCTTACCGCTAGAAAGGTAAAAGAAAACCTTTTCGAATTCTTAAAGGGGCAATGTCCCGCCGGAATGACGACTTTCTGCCTACCTAATGTTCTATGGAGCAAAGCGGAAGCAGGATTACAAGGATGGAAGTGGATTACATGTTCTCACCAGGTCGCGGCCTTGCGGGATTCCCGCAAAAAAAATTGAGATGGCGCAACAAAAGCCAAGAAGATGCGCCCAGGAGCAAGCTTCGAGTCATACGGACTTTTGAATGTTTATGAGTAGTTTAATGGTCAATCGAACACCCCAGCATTTTGCTTGTTCAAATAAAAAAAACATTTATCAAAAAATTTAAAGCCTTTAATTTTATTGCCTTTACCCTCGTTGGTCACACGTACGTGGTGAAGGTTTGCGTATGCACCGCCATCAAATCGTAAACATCTTGTCCGCCATGTTGGATCAGGTAGGTACTTCATGTAACAGACCTTTTGGAGTGACTTTGCCCCTCTAATATTCTTATTCAGCAGAGGCCCAAGGCAAAATCCTGGTGAGAACACTGTAATACAGTGCATCAAATTTGATTTTGTGACAGGCGCTCAAGTCATCAAAATTTGATTTTTGAGTTGATTTTCAGCCGTTATGCGTTCATCGCTTTTGCCGATTTTTTTCTTCCTGTTTTAAGATATAAAGCAAACTTAAATAAAGCAAGCTCCTGGCCATAATCATGAAAACACGATACACGTACTTCAGCCGAGGCACTGTCCCTTTTAAGGGAGTTGTTTATTTAGCGCATGTAGTTTCGTTTCCGAGACAGCCAGACGTTGTTACCAAAATATTTTTTAGACGAATTTTTCACTCTATACTGTAGGAAACCAGATATTAATCGACACCTTCGGGAATGCTCTTTCCTTGTTGCTTTAGTGATGAAGGACAAACATGTGCGGATGAACAGCTTAAAATTGCTGGGTCAAACTAGTTACATTGCCAGAAAACTCGGTGTGAATGCTTGAAAGTAAAAAACAGTCTTTGAAAATGGAAGAAAAATGCTAACCAATGACATAACAGACAACATCCATCAAATGTAGTAAACCTGTCTAATGATCTGTGTTAAGAGCAACATTAAGCTATGTACTGCTACCGATGGTGACACTGTGGACAAATCTAACTTAAGCCGTAATATCAACATGTACATTAATTTTCCTTAGTGGTTTCCATTAATTCCTTGATGTTTATCTTGTACAACTCCTCTCCACTAAAAGGTAGGCACTTAAAAAAAGTAAACTCAATGACTTTTTGTTCAACCTTTCTAAGAGGCAATTTTTGACTGGCGAGAGTGACCATTGCAGAACTGTTCATTACTATCATTAATTTTAATGTTAAATTGATTCCAATGCTAGAGAATTTGTCAAATTTTGTATTTTTGGTACTTTTTGATCACTGACAGGGCTGATTAGTGCTGAATGATGATGCAGTCAGTGCTCAAACCTACCTCCAGAGTAAGACCCCGATGAGTAGGGCCTCTCAGCAGGAGCTCCATAGCCTGCTGCCCTGGCACGTTCGGGAGGAGGGCCATACCCACGATCAGGGGGTGGACCATAACCACGGTCTGGTGCTCCATAGCCTCGGTCACTGCTGCTATAACTACCACTGCTGGCTGAATCATATCCACCCCTATCTTGTCGTTCACTGGCATAGCTGGCTCGCTCCTGGGGGTAACGGTCATCCGACACACCGCCAGAGGCTCCACCATATCTGGTGACAAAAAAGCAGGTTACTTTGACTGAACTTGAAAAATTATTGTACATGACTAAAAAAGCTGACCTTTCGAGTGCTAGCCTTTCGTCAGAGTGAACCAAGGAATTGTGGGTTGTGTGTAGTTTATACGGTGAAACCTGTATTAAGCGGACACCCTCGGGACCCTCGGGACCCTCGCTAGTGTCCGTTAAATAGAGGGGTCCACTAAATACAGGTTTGTTTTACATTAAATATGGGAAAAAAATTTGGGGACCCAAGCAGCTAGTGTCCACCTAATAGAGGGCGTCCGCTTAATACAGGTTTCACTGTAAATCAAAAGTGGAGCTGCACTATTGGTGGAAACATTGTAACATGAAAAACAATTTTAAATAAGTTGAATGAAAACCACTCATTAAATTTTTGCTCTAGATTTTTGCAGCTCTCTGTGTTGCCCTGGTGTCGGGAAAAACTGAAGATGTGTTTCTACAATAATTGGGGATTTTAAAGTGTTGGGTGACTGGTTTAGATGAGTCTTTCATTTCTTTCAACATCTCATAGGTGTTCACGATAGATAGGAAGGTATGCTGATACACAGGTAGATACTGATCCCTGCTACTAACACTGATCCCTAATAGCCTTTGAAAACTTCTTGAAAATCAAAAAGTTTATGAACTTCACCTTCACAACAGAAAAAAAAATTACCTGTCACCATAGCCACGGTCACTAGAATATCCCCTGTCGGCAGTGCTGTAGCGATCCGAGCCTCCATAACCTCTATCCATGGGTGGTCCATAGCCTCTGTCACTACTGGAGTAGCTACTACCTCCTGCACTGCCGCCACTACCACGCTCTGGGGGAGGATACCTGAAAACAACAGAAACGCTTTACTTAAAAACTTAAAACTACTGAATCAAAACATCTCCAGAAGGAAATAATAAACAGTTTATGGAAAATCATCTACATAATTTTATGAAGCTAAATGCTTTCCCAGAGTTCATAGACTATTGAGCATTCTTAATTGTGATGTTGTTTTAGTGCAATTTTTCAGCAAGTGGTTGCATGCAGCAGCACATCTCTAGCTAACAAGCTATTATTCCATCACATGCATTTAAGTACAGTTCCGCATTTAAAAATGTAAACTAACAGTCCCTCTCCTCTTGATTCTTTGAACTTAAATGCACATTCAACAAGTCAAGTGACTGTACCTGCTGCCATAATGGTCATTGGCATAACTTGGTGGTCGTTCCCTCTCACGCTCACTGTAGCCACCACGGTCATAATCCCTTGAGGGGTACCCACGATCAGGAGGAGGACCATAATCGTCATATCTAAGGATACAAGGCCAATATATTTATGCAAATTTAGTGATACGTAAATGGCACATTACTTAAAACACTGTTAATTCTTCCTGTCTCAAAGCAATGCCAGAGTTCACAAACATCATCCGCCAAGCTGTGCCATCAAGTTATCAAACTGTATCCCATATCTATGTCTAGATAAGCTTTACCAAAGTGATAATTTCTTCCAGCACAGTGGAGTGTCCTGAACTTATTTTAAAGCCTACTGCAACTTGCATTTTCAGAACCAGCTGTGGCAGATGACAGCCACTTCACATTTGTCATGGCTTTCTTCAGGGCTGTCAATAAGGTCCAAGGGGGGAGGGGAGGGGATTTCCTCCTGCTATTACGCATTTGAGCCCTGGCTATTTTGATGGAAAAACAAAACAATGATAACACCAGAAACCAATTTCTTCACTTCCCCGCCTAGTGAAAACAAGTTAGTGATAGCCCTGTTCCTCAGAGTGGAAACATTTCCCACAGAGCCAACCCTCCCTTAAATAGTTTACTTGTTACATCTTAGATTTTGGGACACGCATGACCATACCAGACTGGGGTCTATTTCTCTTGCTCCAGGGGCTGGGAAGAAGAAAGTCCTTAGGAACTAGATTGTTATGCAGTTTTGTGAAAGCTAAAAACCTTTTTACTAGATAAATGCACAAACTATTTAACAATCAGATTCCAATTTATGAAATACACAATATTCCAGCAATCATATTTTCACATTACCTGTCTGGTGGTGGGGGTCCTCTTCGTGGCTCTGCAGGAGGGCCCCTTGGTGGCCCTCGACTGGGAGGAGGCATATCCCTGCCACGAGGGGGTGGAGGCCCATCTCTTGGCCTATAAAACGAAAATTTAAATTATTATGTCAATAAAATCACCAAACCTACAGACAATTTTCAATTTAATGAGAATGCAATGACAGGCTGAGCTCTGACATTGATTTCAACTTTCACTTTAAACTCATCAACAATAGGTGAGTGTGGGGGATGGTACCTGAAGGTTCAGTGGAGGGGGCCGCCCGCACGCGCAGGAGGTAACCATGACAACCCTGTGAGCAGACACCACCGAAGTTGTACATGTATATCAGATTTCTCAGATAGCAGGAAAACATCCCTAAATGTTATCATTTAAATGGCAGTTATTAAGCAGTATGTTTGTGGTACTGTTTAATATCAAGCCTGTGTTCTACCAGTTGGCAGCAGCACCAGGCATCTTAACTGTTGTATTACGGCAAGAAAAAAGTAAGTTACCCTTTCTACAAACTTCAGTGCTGGGTACCCTGTACGTAGGTTTCATAACTGGGACCTTTTTTAGTTTTGGATTCCCTGTGGTTTTTTTTTAGCAGCACAGCCTTGATTATGCGGTACACATTGGTTCTTATTTTGAGTCAATGGATGAAATTCTAAAGTGTTATTGTTCAAACAAAAGCTGTTGAGCACTACTTTCATGAGGTATTGTTTTTATGCTGTACAAAGCATAACAGCATTGTTCTATCTTTTGAGACAATAGATGATCACAACCAACTGAGCAGTACAGTAGAACTCAAAATGGGTCGTCCACCAGTAATATTATTAAGTGGGGTCATATTAATTTTGTATGTCTTAAATAATATATTTTGTAAAATTCATTAATTATTCATTAAAGCTATGACAAATCAATGGGTGGTATTTGAGTCACATGTACACCTGTAAACCCCAATACAAATTAACCGAGTTGATGCATTATTAAACAGTAGAATTAACTTTTGATACAAACACCTGCTCAGCTAATTAGTATTCATTAACTTTTCATACAGATCTCTCTACTCATTGTTTCATTTCACAAGTACGATAAAATATTTGCGTCCAATCTGTATGGGCTTTACAATGGCTCGCCTTTGGTTCGCAATTGTAAACGTCCATGCAGATCTCCCGCTCATATGTTATCTAGTACTTAAAACATTTGTCAGTGAAAGGGTTAAACTAACCTGCTCGGAGGACCACGTTGAGGTCCAGGGGGAGGTCCTCTGAAGGGTGGGCCACGTGGTGGAGGGCCACGCCCTCTGTCTGAGAAGCCTCCTCTAAATCCCCCTCTTCCTCCTCTCCCTCCTACACCACCCCTTGGGGCACTGGACTCCTTGTCTCTAGCATACTCCAGCGTCATTTCATGATCAAAGAATTTCTACAGAATGAAAAATAATATAACCAATGGAAAAGTGCAATTTATTGAGAAAAACCATATTTTTTTCTCTCTTTATTTTGAACCAACAACAACTTGCAACACACCCTTTTTAAGACAAACCAAATGTTTCAGTTAACAAGTAAGCTGTCAGCACTGCTGGAGTCAAACCTTGAATCATGTGTTGTTGTTCTTCATATTCAGAACTTTCAATATTCTTTAACCCTTTAACTCCCAAGAGTGCCAAAGAACAAAATCCCAAATTTTATTTTGTAAAACATTGAAAAACAAATGGCACCATGAAAAGGTACTGCTAAAGAGGTTTCATTTGAATGGCCACACCATACGATTTCGTCAAAAGTTAAGACTACACTACATGTCTCCAAACTAACTCCTCCAATTTAAACTTGAGTTAAGGGACCACTGCCAGCCTGCCTATAAAACTACTGGTCACTTGGTGCAAAATGACACTATATATAGCAAGGTTCATTAGTTTATTTTTCAACAAAAATGGGCCACTTTCGAGTTGCTTTATGCCTTATCATCAAAGTGAGGCTTAGAGCTACTGTAGACAGCAGTGGAATTGTGTGACAGTAATACAGTTGCTTTTGAGGGAACATGCTATTGCAGGAAATGATCATGACGTTTTAAATTAAAAATTTGGAAGGACTTCGCGTCAAATAATTATGATTTTTTATCATTTAATTTTTGCGAATTCACCCAAGCAAGTCACTTGAAAAGAGAGCAAAACAGATTTAACTGGTAGTTGAACTTGCATCTATACCTTGCCACGCTCTCCTGCCATTGATGACATTGCCTCCTTAGCATCATCCGCATTAGTAAATGTCACATACCCAAAGCCACGACTCTTACGGGTCTCACGGTCTGTAACAAGGATTGCTGAAAGAAAAATGAACTCCAGTTAAGAAGAATATTATTGTTCAACCCTCAATTTAATGTACTGTTTGAAAGAATGCACTTTTATTTACCATAGTTAGAGATGCGTATTTTCATTAAAAAATTGTAATAAAAGATTTAAATTTTATGAAAAAAAATTAACCCTGAGGAAATCTTCAAAGCAGAGAGGACTACGCTCGACTACCAGCCGCTGTTCAGGAAATGAGCCCACGCTCCTGCCCCGAAAAGATGGCTGGATGCATGAACTTGTTATTGTTAATTTCCTCCAATCAGAAGCTTACCTGCTCAAATCGAGCAGGTGAATAATTATTTTTCTAGAGCATAATTTAAAAATGGTGGATGCAAAGGAGTTGTTTGATTTGGCATGCGATCTCAAAGTTTTGCATCGGAAAGTGTTGGAAAAGCTGGTTGATGGTGAAGATTTGTTCGTTATTCAACCTACAGGATCAGGAAAGTCTCTTATTTTCCAATCCACACTGATGATTTTTGATATTGTGAAAGAGACGAGGTTTAAGTCCATTGCTGTCATTACATGTATTACACCCCTGACTTCACTAATGGAAGATCAAGTAAAATTCCTAAAATCAATAGGCATTGCTGCCAAGTTTATTGGTGAAGATCAAAAGGATGAGGATGCGAAAAAAGGCATTGAAAGGGGAGACTGCGAGATCATCTTTGGATCACCGGAGTCATTTTTGTGTTCTGATCGATGGAGGAAGATGCTGTCGAGTGAAGTCTATGAAGAGATTGTGCCTCATTGCTGTGGATGAAGCTCACTGTATTTCACACAACAACATCTGGCACTACATTACATGTGTTTAAGGAGGCTCGTACCCATTTCTCAAGTCCACACCCTTTCAATTTTAATGGGCCATATCTTTTGTTGTAGTGCATAAAAAGACAAGCCACTTTGCATGCAAACACACAATACATTGAACTTTATGGGAGTATAGGATTTGTTTACATCGGTGCTTCCATGGCAACGGAATGGTGATCCTCTGAAATTCAGAAATTGCGGAGTTTCTCTAGATCAAGAGAAATTTTTGTAAAACCCGCTAGTGGACTAATTGATTAGACCATGGGCTTCAACTGGACAAAGTTTGAAAGAAATGTATGAGAGTGTTTTCGAAATTTTTAGGGATGAAGTTTTGGGGATTATAAATACAGTGAAAAACATACTATCAACATAATTGGCTAATATCTAAAGAAAATGATGCGCGATGGGGATGCAGTTTCATCTCATAGTAGTTTGATTCCATTTGAAATGGTGTGTGAAAAAGTGAGGGGGTTGCTTTGGCCGATTGCGAGAAAGAAGGATTTGATTAGCGTGCGTTCAGCTGCTCTTGTTGCCATTTTTGTATGTAATTTGGTCTACGCCTACAAATGTGATGATAATTTGGAAACCGCGAGATAAATTTTTTTAAAAACTTGACAATCTCGAGATTGGTCATCAATTTATATGGCCTGCAAGCTTCAAGGACATTGAAGACATGCAAGGCAGTAAAATAGGGCCTCCAATGAACCAATTTTTTCCCGCAGATTTTGTGTTTACAAGTGAGCGTCCTCATTATTCACGAGTATTGTTTTCGAGTTTCATATGCACGTGCAAAACTTTAGCAAAAAAATTATTTGCATCGGAACAGAACGCTCGATTGCTTTCCGAAGAATTTTCCGAAATATGCTAATAGCTGGATTGAGAATTGTAATAACATTACGCATTCGATGTTGCGTTATTACGCTGTAATGCAGCCATACCAAGGGTGTCTTTAAAATTGCAGGACAAGAAGAACATATCCCAATTTGGAAATTTATAAACGTAATGCAGAAATGTCACACGCAAGAACAGCGTGACAACTTTATATTTTAGCTGAGAATTCTGCTTTGCGCTATTTTATATCTAAATAAGGAACAGATGCTACGCCGATTGCAACAAATAACCAGAGTGAGACAATCATAAATGTGTTATTTCTGCATCCATCACTTGATGAAACGTGACGTTTCCGACGTTGTCTTCATCAGTACTCTTGTCATTGCTATACGTAACGCAAGCCAGTTATTAGCATGTTTCGGAAAATTCTTCGGAAAGCAATCGAGCGTTCTGTTCGATGCAAATAATTTTTTTGCTAAAGTTTTGCACGTGCATATGAAACTCGAAAACAATACTCGTGAATAATGAGGACGCTCACTTGTAAACACAAACTCTGCGGGAAAAAATAGGTACATTGGTAGCCCTATTTTATTGCCTTGCATGTCTTCAATGTCCTTGAAACTTGCAGGCCATATAAATTGATGACCAATCTCGAGATTGTCAAATTTTTAAAAAAATTTATCTCGCGGTTTCCAAATTATCATCACATTTGTAGGCGTAGACCAAATTACATACAAAAATGGCAACAAAAGCAGCTGAACGCACGCTAATCCAATCCTTCTTTCTCGCAATCGGCCAAAGCAACCCCTCAATTTTTCACACACCATTTCAAATGGAATCAAACTACTATGAGATGAAACTGCATCCCCATTGCGCATCATTTTCTTTAGATATTAGCCAATTATGTCGATAGTATGTTTTTCACTGTATTTATAATCCCCAAAACTTCATCCCTAAAAATTTCGAAAACGCTCTCATACATTTCTTTCAAACTTTGTCCAGTTGAAGCCCATGGTCTAATCAATTAGTCCATTAGCGGGTTTTACAAAAATTTCTCTTGATCTAGAGAAACTCCGCAACTTGTGAATTTCAGAGGATCACCATTCCGTTGCCATGGAAGCACCGATGTAAACAAATCCTATACTCCCATAAAGTTCAATGTATTGTGTGTTTGCATGCAAAGTGGCTTGTCTTTTTACGCACTACAACAAAAGATATGGCCCATTAAAATTGAAAGGGTGTGGACTTGAGAAATGGGTACGAGCCTCCTTAACATGTCCAGTGACCAGTAGTAATGAATAAATTAAATTTTGAATTTATGTCACAGACATGAACGGTGGCCCATGCATCCAGCCATTCTGCTCGGGGAGGCTGAAACCGGACGCAAGAAAGTGGCGAAAATACAGCTTACGAGAGGACCAACAAAATAACTACCCATATGCAACACATGATAGTCGTGGCAGGCTTGCATTCCCACCACTCCATAGCCCGAAGACCAGGCATTTTTTGGGGTAGAACAAGCACCAAGTTTCACTAAGTTTTTTTAACTCGTGTGTTTTTTAACTCATTTGTTCAGTTTTGATTACTCAGCCAATTTGATACTTACACCAATAAGTGCAAGCATTGCACCGGTATCACAAGGTCATGGGTTCGAATCCCATTCAAGCCTGAATTTTTTTCAGGTTGCTTTTTCAACTGCTAAAGTTGAGAGCACACTGCAAGGATCATAAATTTCACTCATGTTTATCCGCAGTTCAAATATATGATTTTTATATATTCACATTCAAATAAATGAAAAGAAGGATCCACAAAATTAATGTGAAATACTTTACTTTATCGTTTTCTCACTGGTGGAACCACAATTTTCATTTTTGTTGTAACATTGTTGTATTTTTGGAAATGAAAGACATCGTTCGCTAGCGAACGTCCCCGTCTCCACACTGGGACATTGCAATCATTCTCACGCTAACGTTTGTCACCCCAAAGACGCTCATAGAGCTTATAGCTAATCTAGTGAACGATAGTAAAATTGCTTTTCGTTGACGCTTTGAGAAAAAATAGCACGTTTTTCACAGTCTGTAATATAATAATGTGAGGTTATTTAAATACATGAATTCAGATGAAATAAGCTTACGTGTGCTGGATTGATAATTCGAAGCGCTGTTCGAAGACTTCGAACAATATTATGGCGTTTGTTTAATAGTACCATTGGAAAAGCCTCAACCGACATGGACATGGACACATCTTTGGGTATCAATCCTTTTTGTAGCACGCGTAATCTCTATAGTACTTTCGCGGACTACAGGAAACACCCTAATGCGAACTATACAAATTACAAGCTGATCGAACACAAACCTTCTTCAATGTGCCAGAACCGAGAGAATACATCTCTCAATGCTTTATCGTCAACCTTTGGAGGAAGCCCTCCGACAAATAGTTTCCTCCCACCAAAACCTCCTGTCATTGTAAAAGAAAACTGCTCAAGAAAAGACGCGAGAATTCAAAATCATCAGTTCCTTCCAAGTCCAAGATGTCGTCCTCCTTTGTGCAGACGCAGCGTTCAAGCGGACACGTGCTGAACCCTTGTTGTAACGAACGTTCTGATTGGTTGCCCAGTCAGTTGGGAAAGCGAATCGAAAAGACCGACCGATCAGAAAGTAGACAATTCCTGTCAAACTGGTTTTCCAAGCATATCCCATGATGCCGTGCTGTGCCATACAATGTCGGCCGCTGATAAAGCATTGGCTTGCATGGAATTCAAAACAACTAATAGTTGGCTCTTGCCTAGTTCCTAGGCCTCTTTATTTCGCCGCGGTCGATCCGTTTCGGTCCATCCGTTTCGGGTCACGTGGTGCTAGCGACAGTTCGTCTCGGATACGTCACCGAAACGAATTGACCGTGAAGGACTGGGAGGAAAGCCGTTCAGGAACTAGGCAAAGTTGGCTCCTAATAGTTCAAACATTCCCATCATGATACAGAGATTCAATCACAGCTACACCAGTAAAGTTAAGAGAAAACGTTTAGTACAAGTTTGTAAACACTTAACCAATGAACAATTTTAGGTCGCTACGACATCAAAATTTGTTACCATTGCAACGTCAAAAGAGGCCAAAAAGACCCCATTTTCAACCTTTTGAGGCTAATAACTTCAAAACTGCTCGGTGAGTCGCTTTCCAGAGGTTAAAAGCAATCTATATTGTAGGGTGTTTCTACTGAATCTTACCAGTCACTCTGATTTAATAATCCCAATGAAATGCCTTGTATTCTTTTAGAGAACACAAATTTCGATCGGTCTTCTACTCACGGGGGTGGATAAACGGAGATTAGAAATATTTCTGGAGAAAATCAGTAGACTTTCGCCGGTGAAGAGTGAACACGGGGCGGGGGGACTCCAGTATAAAAATGAAAAAATACACCCTTAAGGCCCGTTTACGCATGAGATTTTTTATGCGATTTTTGTCGCGCTTTCTAATGCAACTTTTGTCCAAGTGTAAACTAGCGGAGATTTCCTGAATCTTAATTCTGATGCCAAATTTGGACATCATTTATGACGTCACAATAGCAGTCAAATGGGATGAAATAATCATCAATTGATGGGTAATTTATCCATCTACTTTCTTCCAAGTTTCGTTAGATTCGATGTATTCTACTTTTGTCTATAGCCTGAAACGCTCAGTTTCGAGAGTTGCGGGAGGAAAAGCCCTAGCAACCGACCACCGTGTTTTGCTTTGAGATTTTTTTAAGACTTTGTGGCCGTATTAAGGGACCGTTCATTTTTTATGAGGTAGGGGGGGCCATGCGAAAAAAATGGATTTAAAGGGGGGCTGTCCACAAAAAATGAAGATAAAGGGGGGATCAGGCAACATTTTGGAGGAAAAAGATTGGTACGGAATTTTAACAAATTGAAGCCAATCTCTTGCTTTATTCACAAACTATAAACATCTGTTAAATGGTAAAACAGTTCCAAACTAACAAGAAAACAAGAATTTTACAGGTGAAGTTTTAAGGTGTTAAAATATATCAAAAACAAAACAATTTTGAAATGTTATTAAAACTTATGTCTACAATACTTGATAAAATAATATTTTGGTCTTAAATGAATTTTACACCATCCAAATACCTTAAGGCCGCCGCACACTAGCCGATTTTTTGTCTTTAGAACGCCGACAAGTTAAGATTTTTTGTCGGCCGACAAAAAAATATCTGGCAGTGCTAGATCTTAAAACGTCTTGTCGGGCATTGTCGGCTAGTGTGCGGTGAACCGAGACAAAAAATCGGCGTTCCAAAGACAAAAAATCGGCCGCGTGCGTAGGTGAAAATCTCAAGGAAATCGCTCCGTTTGAATTTCAGAAATATTGGCTTGAATATGAACTGGCCTGGAGTGTTATTTCGCTTTTATATCAAAAATTGACCCTACACTTATTATAATTGTCACGAATTAAAAAGCGATTGATGAATTTTTTTAAAACTTAGTCCTCATGAAGATTAATTAATGTTTAATACAATCTCCAAGTTTCAAATTCATTGAAACATTCTAAGGCTGTCAATTTTATTAGCGCCAACTCGGGGAAATATTGAGCTGATTTTCGCGCTTGTGGCTTGTTGTTTCATTATGCATCTCCATTGTATGAAATCGCCGTGGAATTGTAGCTTTCAGGACATCATGAATTCATGTATGACACTTAAAACAAAGCAATGAAGTGTTTATGAATTAATTATGTACTGAAATTTACAATTGCATGGCGATTCGGGACAATGGAGACGCATAATGAGGGCAACAAACCACTTTCGTGAAAATCAGCTCAATATTTTCCTACGTTGAGGCTGTAAATTGACAGCCTTAGAACGTTTCAATGAAATTGAAACTTGGCAGTTGCATTGAATATTAATTAATCTTTATGAGGACTAAGTTTTAACAAAATTTATCTATTGCTTTTAAATTCGCGACCATTTTAATAAGTGTATGTAGATTTCCATAAAACTTACCTAATCTGAAATTTTTAATCTTTCTCTAGTACAGCTGTGGCAATCGATTTTCCGTTGGATCGTTTGTGGTGGTACACAAGTTTCTCAAAGTTAAAAGGTATCGTCACTCAAAAACCCAGTCGAGCCACCTTAAAGACATACTCGTTAGAGCGAAACTCTAAAGGCGAGAACAGCGGGAGTCGTGCAGGCCTGTCACTACTTTGTAACCATCGCTGCAGACGAAGAAGAAGTTGACGAGAGGCCTGCCACAACACGCTCAGGACGAGTCATTACTAGGAGATCCGAAATTGACTTTTATTCTTTTAATTTATAAAAAGCAGCTTTCTATGCATATTTAAATATTCATCTCATAACAAGCACATATTTGGCAGTTAAAAAAAGTAACAGTAAAAAATGATTTTTTTTTTTTGGGGGGGGGTCATCCAAAAAGGTTACCTCCATGAGGCGGGGTCATGTGAAAAAACTGGAAAGCTGGGGGGGGGTCTTTCAATTTCCAAATAATACTCCTTCAAATCCCACCAGCCCCCCCCCCCCACCTCATAAAAAAATGAACGGTCCCTAAGTCACGTGACCTAATTTGCATATCATGCATGCGTGTGTCAAAATGACAATAATAGGCCATTTCCCCGATCCGAGTTGCCTTTACCCTCTCTATCAAAGCGAGGCTAGGTGCGAAACCTTTCATATGAAAATGAGTTTTCATTCACATGCAAATAAAACTTCATTTTCATATGAAAGGTTTTGCACCCAGCCTCGCTTTGATAGAGAGGCTAAAGGCAACTCGGAAATGGCCTATTGCAAACTTCTTAGTCTCGCAAAGTTTTACGCTGGAACAAATAAAGCCTCAGAAGATAGACCACCCCCTAACCTTTTTGAGCGAAACAAGTGGTGGCCCATGCCTTAATTTACCTGAGAACAATTTCACTTTGATCAGGCAGCAATTTCTTGTACAGGAGTATCTACCGACAGGTACTGTGGATTCGATTTCGTGTTGCGTTTCGATGTAAATGTAAAATGCCAAAGGCTATCAAAATAATTTTAAAGTAATTATGTAGCCACTGTCTCTTCGTCTGAAAACGCGTTAAACGTTTCTTTTTTATAAAATGCAAATGAAGGGTAACATTACCAAATATTCAAAGATGTTTTATTCTTTTGGAGTAGGTCTTTATCTCATTTTTTGCCGTCGTGAGAGTAGCACCTTGTCAGAAAAAGTGGCTTTTAATTCTTCTAGAGATGTATATACTAGGTAACTGATTAGATATCAAAATAATAGTTAGGAATTGTAGAAAACAATTGGCCATAGAACCGAGTTTTTGAGCTCCTCACTTTTGTTTTATTTGTATTTCAAAATAGGAGAGTCAATGTTTTGCGTTTAGTTAAATTACCTAATATTATGACGTCATAATGATGTAATATGACATTACATGTTTATTTGGAAGTTCCTTTTTTTTGCAAGTGACTTGAAAAACAAGTCACTGAACTGTATTTGCAACGGACCGTAAAGAAATAGAAGCACCGGATCCTGTAGTAAAGGATGTAATCAGCTATAAAATAATGAAACGATTTGATAAAAAAGCAAGGCTGATAAACGGTACGGAAACGACTATATTTGTAAAACATCCAATAATTCGAAAGGCACAGCCTTTCATCTTCAGGGTCTTACAGATAATGACTTGTAAGGTAAAAAAACGTTACAATTTAAATTTGAAAGGTTTTTATAGTATCATTTTAATCCCCCGCCCCCTTTAAAATTTAAATTGTAACGTTTTTTTGCCTTACGAGTCATTATCTGTAAGACCCTGAAGACGAAAGGCTGTGCCTTTCGAAATATTGGATATTTTCAGGAGCTTATATAGTAGTTTCCGTACCGTTTATCAGCCTTGCTTTTTTATCAAATCGAACCTGTAAAACAATTATCAAAACATGTTAAATAGCTTTAGAGATATGGCTATTGAAAAATATAAACTCACTGAAAAGTTTGAAAATTCATGAAAATAAATTTGGTCCGCTAAGGGTGAGAGAGAACGCCGGAATAAGATTGGGCTGCCTGTGGTGAAGACAGCGAAATGCTAAAACCGGTTTTTCCGGTTTCCTTCGCGGTAGCTAAAAAACACGAGGTCAGATCTACAAACGTTCGAGGAAGTCTGCATGGTTCTCTTCGCCTGATCAGCCAAAAGTTAAGTGGCGAACAATACACAAAACAAAATTATGTCCGAAGAAGGCAAGCTATACGTTGGTAACATAAGTTACAACACACGAGATGACTCTCTTAGGCAGAGTTTTGAGAAATTCGGTGAGGTGATTGAAGGTAAGCTAAGTTTAGCTTTCATAAAGCTTTCTTTTTAACTACAGACGCATAAGCATAGCAAGTTAGTGAAGACAAAACCATTTTGGTTTTGTAGTCGACGAATTTTCCGAGCTTAAACTGACCCTACCCTGGTTCCAGAGGACAGTCTCTAAATATCAAGTGAAATAAACTGGGTAAACGGTCAGAAGAAGCTCCAGACGGCGAGCACGCAACCTCATTTCCACGCGAGAAATAAATTCAGAATTTGAATGAGGTCGCTGATTTGTTACTCCTACTTGTTCCCAATTGGTTTTGCGAGAGTTAATGTTGATTGGCTAGACCAGAACATTTCAACACAGGCTAGTTGCATGAAAGCTGTAAGCAGTACCTAACAATATAGCTGTCGTCACACTACAGACTTTTGCCCTAGGGAAACTTGACTTGTTGACTGTTTACTTAGGGAAACTGAATTTTTTAAGTGTGACCAATTTTGCAATAGGTAATTTACCTCAGGAAAATTTTATCAAATGGAGCTTGGATATGTCACAAAAACAATAGTTTCCCTTGACAGCTTAAATTACATATATCTCTTGGTGCCATAAGGCACATAAAGCTTTAAAATTCTCCTTCCATCCCCTTTGATTTGCTGCTAGAGCTGTAACAGTGTCGCCCATGACTGCCATCCAACTGCTTGTCTTTTCTCCTCAACCATTCTCCATGTTGTTTTTGGTCATCCTATGTTTCTCTTTCTCTCAGACCTCCACTCCAATAAACACAGTGCTCCTCTCTGTCCTTCCTCATTATATGACCGATCTTGTTCTATGTCCATCTTCTGATCTTGTCACTTGCTCTGTTAACGCCTATTTCCTTCATTATATGATCGATCTAGTTCCATCTTCATCTTCTGATCTCGTCACTTGCTCTGTTTACGCCTATGATCTCTTGGATTTGTTGGTGAGAGAATGTTTGTTGCCACTTTATTCAGAATATACACTTCATACATTTGTATTGGAAAGCATTCAGTTTCTTTGCTTCTGTTTTTGTAAGTTCCAAGCCTCGCAGCCATTTATCAAGACTGATCTCACTGTTTTAAACAATTGAACTTTAGTCTTCCTGTCAATCTCTCTAGTGTCCCAAATTCTTTGCAGCCTGTAAAAAGCCTGTCTGGCTTTACTTAATCTCTGCTGTATGTCCTTAGTTGCTCCACCTCATTTGTCCAGCAGTGCACCAAAGTACACAAACTCTTCCACCTCATCTGCCTGATCATTGTTTGCTTCTATCCTTTGGTCATTTCTAGTATTCACCTGAATGACTTTTGACTTTTTTGCATTGATCTTTAGATAGACTCTTGCAGTTCCGTTGACCAGCCGTTGACCAGCCTGCTGGTCTTGTCTCAGGGGAGAAAAGGTGGCGCAGTGGTGAGAGCACTCACCTCCCACCAATGTGGCCCGAGTTTGTTGTTGGTTCTCTCCCTGCTCCCAGAGGTTTTTCTCTGGGTACTCCGGTTTTCCCCTCTCTTCAAAAACCAACATTCTAAATTCCAATTCGATCTGGATAGAGGACCTGCATAAAAACAGCTATGGCTGATGTGGCTTTCCTCTCTAAATATAGTTATTTTATTTATTTATTATTTTATGGGGGTATCTGGACGACAACAAGCTAAGGCAATATTGTCTGCCAAGTCTTGATCTTCTAAGACCGAGGCGAACTTCCATCATATGCCAGTTCTCCTACCCTCCGTTGTCCTGCTCAAGACCCAATCAATTCAGAGTAGAAATAGAGAACCAGACATAACACAATGCATCCTTGATTTATTCTTGAGTGGACTACCCCAAATCAGTAGCTAGGGAAAATTCAAATTCCATGGTAGCTAACAAAATTCAGAAGCATTGAGCAACAGTTTCCGATCCCAAAATGTTTATGGAATAGCGCTGCGCACAAATGACATCACATACATTTGACCCCCGTTGTGACTCACACAAACAAACTCCTCCATGCGTTATCTGCATAAGAATATTGTTTGGGAAAGTGGTGTTGGCGAACACTTCGATGCGGCTTTTATCGATAGTTGCGCAAGAAAATCAAACACCCGGGTCAATGTTGAAGAGAAAACCTAAAAATTATTCTTGGAACATATCAAACTTTGGCGAAAATGCAAAGAATCGATACAGAGCAGCAATTATTATTGTCTGAAAGTTTCACTTCAAGATTCGAAGTTCAGTTTGCAGCATATATATCGAGAACCAAGCGGTAAAGTGGTCCATAGCAAAAAAAGGCAGGTTTCAACGATGGTGAAAAAAAACAATCTGTCCATTGCTCCACAGAAAGGATATGTTTATTTTTATGCTAATAAATGTCTCTAAAATGTTCCTCGGGATTTCTCTGTGGTTAAAATGTTTATATAAAACTAAAATGTTTATATAAAACAACGTTTCGATCAGTTTTACTGATCTTCTTCAGGATCTTCTTAAAATGTTTTCAAAATGGCGGATCGCTTTCTTGTTTTTAGCTTGGTAACCGTGCGTGAAAGCGCGGGAACGCAGTAGTGCAGCAGTTGTTCACAGTTAGTCATTGTCTACTACCATTTTTTTTCCTCATCAAAGAACAAGTTTTGAACTGGTCTCCATGTTTCGATATGGTCAAAATTGTTTACGACTTCCATCCCACGATGTTTTTGGCGTAAGGACTCGATTCCCTCTAGAATTTTTCTTTGTTTCAGGCCTCTTTCCCTTGCTATGATCTTCGTGTTTGCCCAATCCACATCGCTTCGGCACTCAACAGCATGTCGTGCTAGGCCCCCATCTTCCTTGCCCATCCGTTTCTCGGCCGACTGAGTGTTTCCTTTGCGAAGGTCTTCATTTGTCAGTTTGACCTTGTTCATATGTTCCTTCTTTCTTGTTTGGAAGAGGCGCCACGTTTCTCCTATATATACAGCATTATGGCAGGTACACGGAATCTTATATACAACGCCTTTTTGCCGTTCACCGAGGGGTTCTTGACATGTATGCTTAATCTCTTTGATCTTTCTTCCAGGTTTAAATGCAACCCGAAAAGAGTGTCGTTTTGCAGTCCTCTTGAACTGCTCAGACAACCCTTTTAAATACGGTATTGTCACAGTTCCACGACATTCCTGTTCTTCTTGTTCTCGTCTGTCTGTCCGGTGAGGTCTTTCTTCCATATACTTTCTCACTGTTTTTCTGGAGTACCCGTTGGCCACAAACACGTCCTCAATGTTGTGTAATTCATCTGCCAGGTGTTTCTCATCACATAAGGCCCTCGCCCTGTCAGCAAAACCTTTCACAATTGCTCTTTTCATGCTTTCTGGGTGATTGGACCTCTCTTTCACGTTTATATTCGTGTGGGTCTTCTTGTAATGGACTGAGTGTACTATTTTCTTGGTCTTTCTGTTTACGGTCTGCTTTAAATCAAGTACTGGTAAAACATCTCCTTCTTGGTCTTCCTTTGTGAACACAATTACTCCTGGTTCAATGGTATTTAGGTGGTCTAGTATCTTCTGAGCTTCTCCTTTCTCACCGGACAGACAGACGAGAACAAGAAGAACAGGAATGTCGTGGAACTGTGACAATACCGTATTTAAAAGGGTTGTCTGAGCAGTTCAAGAGGACTGCAAAACGACACTCTTTTCGGGTTGCATTTAAACCTGGAAGAAAGATCAAAGAGATTAAGCATACATGTCAAGAACCCCTCGGTGAAAGGCACAAAGGTGTTGTATATAAGATTCCGTGTACCTGCCATAATGCTGTATATATAGGAGAAACGTGGCGCCTCTTCCAAACAAGAAAGAAGGAACATATGAACAAGGTCAAACTGACAAATGAAGACCTTCGCAAAGGAAACACTCAGTCGGCCGAGAAACGGATGGGCAAGGAAGATGGGGGCCTAGCACGACATGCTGTTGAGTGCCGAAGCGATGTGGATTGGGCAAACACGAAGATCATAGCAAGGGAAAGAGGCCTGAAACAAAGAAAAATTCTAGAGGGAATCGAGTCCTTACGCCAAAAACATCGTGGGATGGAAGTCGTAAACAATTTTGACCATATCGAAACATGGAGACCAGTTCTAAACTCGTTCTTTGATGAGGAAAAAAAATGGTAGTAGACAATGACTAACTGTGAACAACTGCTGCACTACTGCGTTCCCGCGCTTTCACATCAACATTTACATGTTGTATAATAATCACGAAGTGTCATGCACGGTTACCAAGCTAAAAACAAGAAAGCGATCCGCCATTTTGAAAACATTTTAAGAAGAGCCTGAAGAAGATCAGTAAAACTGATCGAAACGTTGTTTTATATAAACATTTTAGTTTTATATAAACAGTTTAACCTCAGAGAAATCCCGAGGAACATTTTAGAGACATTTATTTGATAAAATGAGAGGTGAAAGTTTCAGAATTACAATTATTTTTATGCTGTTTATGCAAACAAATACTGGAAAGCTGCATGTGGAGAAAAGTTTAAATACCCGTTTTTGGACAATACTCGAGAATAAGCAGCTCTCTGATTTATCAAATAGCAGCCTATAGAGCGTTTTCACTCACGTGACCTTCAGTCCCGTGGGACTCAAATGACAAAGGCCATGGCAGCCATGTTGGTGTTCCTGACAAAAGAAGTTAATTAAAATTCTTTTGTACAGTAACACCAATATGGCGGCTATGACGTCAAGTGAAAACGCTCTATAGACTCTCCAAACTTTACAGCAATATTATCCCTTAGAATATATATATGCAAAGACATGATTTTTGCACAAAAACAAATTCGCGTTAATTGTCATCTTCAGGACCTTTTGTTCTGCTTTGTTCGGTAACACAGGTTGTAAACTTTATTTGTATCAAATACATACTCTGGATCATTTGGAACCTATTTACGCATCTTTTTCCAACTAGCAATGCACACATCTTAGTCGTACAAGAAGAATACAACGACTTACTTTTCTCTTTGGCTTAATTTTGGGTACAAGTCGTGAAATGTCAGGTCACGTTAAATTAACTGCTGATTTCACTGATTTTCCATATTCAAAACACATCCCGCTCATACAAAGCCTTTGAGCTAACAGCAAACTTTGTCTGAGTCACGTAGGGGGTCTATCTACTTTTAGAAATTGCATGCAGCGCTATTGTAGAGAGTTTAAAACTACAGGTACACATATGGGCAAAATTTGGAAGTGCAAGAGCATTTCGTTCAAGAGTTATAGGTGAACGAGTATTAAACATTTTTAGTAAGAAATGTATGGAGCGGCCATCTTGGTGCACCACTTACATACTCGATACTCGACTCGATTCACTCAAAGCGCGACTCGATTCTCGATTCACTCAAAGTGCGACTCGATTCTCGATTATGCAAACGCCATACAAATTTCGAGGAAACAATTTTTTTCTCGAGGAAGGAACAACAAATGCCGATCTACGGATAAAAGTAATCAGGATTTAGTTCAAAGCAAAATGAAAGCGAATGAAAAATATTTGCATTGTAACGGAATTACTGTTGATACATTGTGAATATTTACCAGAATCACAGCTCGGTCGTATGAATTTGACTGTAGGAAAATGCTTGAAAAGTGGCCTGATAAAGAACTTCTTTTCAAAATGTGATGAAAGCGTGCCCCGGGGCTTGACCTTTGACCTTTGCTCATCAAATAAAGTTAATACTGTATTGAAAATCTAAGTCTGTTGAGAGTAAAGCAAATCAATTTGTTTTCACCGGAGAGAAACAACAGCCGTAATCGTCTGCGTTCGCTTGCCATTGAACCATATTGACAATGTGTGACGCAATGACTTTGATATAAACATCTCACTCGTTATAGATTATAACAGTGCCGTTCAGGGTAGGTGACACTTTTCCCACTATTATGTATCTTTGGAAGTAAAAGGCACAATCTGTGGTGATGAAAATTTCCAAGATGTGCTGAGTATTTCTCGTTTACTTTAGTGCGAGCAAATTTTCATTTTAGTAAACATAGAAGCGTGTGCCAATTTGTCAGTGCGGCCGCATTGATTTGCATTGAATATCGTGGATTCTACAACGTGTATAAAGTTACAATTGAAACAGTAAAAATACTCTGCCTTCGAAGGTACAGTACAGTAGTCATTAATTATGATATCAGTAGACTTTGAACTTGTGAGTTTTTTTGGCATGGTTCTAGACTTTAATGTCAAATCTTGCTTTCTTTTAAATTCTTTGCAGGGGTGGAAATAACGGCCGGTCAACGGACAATGTCCGGCCTAATTGGGGCTTTGACCCGTCAAACGTTCGTTTTGCCGGTCATGTTGACTGGTCACATCCATAGTGATCCTTTCAAAACTTTAGAAATACAATAAAATAGCTGTTGTTTACTATGCACTATGACTTTAATAAATATCGCAAAGTTATCCTATAGTTATCTTAAAGTTACCCGTAACGCTACCGTAAAATTATCGCAAAGCGGCTACCGTAACGTTAGATTAACCGTAATTTTCCCTCGAAACTACCGTAAAGTTATAGCAAAGGTACTGTAATGTTATTGTAAAGTTCCCGTAAAACTACCGTATAGTTATGAAAGCTACTGTAAAGTTATCGTAAACGGTTACGGTTACTGTGACATTATCATAAAGTTCCCGTAAAACTACCGTATAGTTATGAAAGCTAATGTAAAGTTATCTTAAACGGTTACGGTTACTGTAACATAGTTATGAAAAGCTACCGTATAGTTATCGCAAAGCTACCAAGCCGTTATCGTAAAGTTTCCGTAACGTTATATCATAAAGTTGCTGTAAACTACCGTAAAGTTATCGCAAAGCCATCGTAATGTTATCGTAAAGTGCTGGTAAAACTACCGTAAGGCTACGGTAAGCTACCACAAATGTTTACCACTGAGGTTGGGGTGGGGGGTGGAAGTTGGGGGGGGGGGGGGGGGTGTCGTATTGTGTACTTGTGGAAAATTAAATTCGTTATACTTGACCGGCCAGAAATGAAATATGACCGAGCTAAAATTTATTTGGCCGGTCATCTTGACCGGTGGACGTCCCAAAATTATTTCCAGCCCTGCTTTGCCTCACGCTTAATCGCAAGTTGTGTCACAGTCATAAAGGCACGAGCATCAAATTTCATTTGTTTGCGTTTTCACTTTCACCGACTAAATTAATCACTGTCAAAGATCGAAACATTTTCGGGAAACTTGTTGAATAAAACTTATAGTCTTCTTGAATAAAACGTGTATCAATAATCAAATGTTATGAAAGTGAAGATGGCCAAGGAGCAAAAAACAGAGCCACGACTAATTCGTGAGGGTGTTTGTAAACAACACATTTGCAAAATTCGTAATGTGACCGCCTGCGAATACCAGGCTTTTTCATTTGACAAGTCGGTTTTGATTTGACAAGAACGGCTGGATAATTTTTTTGCAACGGATAGTGCTAGCTCAAATGGCTGACAATTTTTGAGCGGATAGCCCGAGTTGTTTCAACGGCTGGTAAATTGTTTTTGAACGGCAGTCCGCGCCGCTCCAACGGCTGACAATTATTTTTGAACAGATTAAGCTCAAGCCGTTCAATCGGCTGACGATTTTTTTGGAACAGATACCTAGAGCCTAACCGTTCGAACGGCTGACAATCTTTTTTAACTGATCACGTGAGCTGTTTGAACGGCTATGCAATAACAACAGCAACAGAAATACCGACTACTTATAAATGTTGCCTTTCTAAAACCGGCGATTTTGCAACTCATTTAGACCATCGTACTTGCCAAGAAAGGAATACTGAAGGTGGTTTGCTATTTGTTTAACCACGTGGTTCTTTTTAACAGAGATCATCATTTGCTCTTTCAAGAACAATGCGCTCGAGAAATGCACCAATGGCAAAGGTTTTTACATCGTGGCCACTGCCCAGTTTTTCGCAACATTAATTTAAGAACGCCTGGTAGTTTTGGGACGTTGTTTACCCGTTGCAGTGACGAAGTTTCAAGATAAATTTGCAAGTTTACGGCAAGTAAACAGCGCCAATAGCCAAGATAAGTTTTGATATGTTGTACCAACATGTATTTGGTAAGATTTCTAGCGAATTTCATGGTATTTCGTGTGTTTTTGTGAATTTCGCGGATTTACCTGAATTTTGCGGCTCCGTGACCTCGCAAAATATCAGAAGCCCTGATTGTCATAGCTTCGCCACTCACATGCCGGTTTTCTTTAAAACAATCAAACCTCTTGAAGCCAGACCAGACCAGACCATAAAATAGCTGTGTTCTTGACACTTAGAAATAACTAATTTATTATTACAACATCGGCAGACCTACTCAGGGGACACCTCCATAAAGGGGACGCTTTTCCTTATCCCAAAATGGAGGTTACGTTGTGATTAGATAGATACATAGATAACCTTTATTTTGGCACAATAAAAATTTAGGCTACAGAGTTTATGGAGTCGTTTTTTTTTAATAAATACCGGTAGTAAAATGATACAATATAAAAAGTAATAAGTTACTGTTTTTTTTTACCACATTTGTTTTCAGCTAAAGTGATAATGGACCGAGACACTGGAAGGTCAAGAGGGTTTGGCTTTGTCACATTCTCCAGTCCAAACGATGCTCAAGCAGCAATAGCTGAAATGGATGGGGCGGTAAAGTTAAACAACAACTTTATACATTTAAGGTGGTACTTACCAGTCAAATACGTCCTAAATGGGCCCTTTGTTAAATATTTTATCCACTTAATTTCAATTGCTGATTGCACTTCCCCTAAGTTAATTGTACCGTAGAATCCGACTTTGAAATAAAAATTTTCAATTTCCTGTCAAAAAGGTGTGAAAATTAGCACCTGAAACTGTCACTCAAATCAATATTTATTTTAATTTCTCCCTTGCTTTTCTTTTAAAAGCTTTCTTCTTTTTGTTATTGAATACATATAATAAAAGGAATCTTCTGTGACTTAGCCGATGTCAAAATGTAAATCCTGCAAGAAATAATTGAACTTCTCTAAACCATTCACGTGACATACCGTAATATCGATCCGAAGTAGCGATACATGTCGGCTAAGTCAGGAAAGATAGCCCCATTTGTGTTTGTTAAGTCTGCCAAATTTCAGCAGCTTTGTGTTAAAGCTCTTGGAAATATCTTGATTTTTGTCTTGTGCATGCTGGGAATCCGTCCAATTTTGCAAGCTATAAAACAGCAAAGAAATCGCTCTGAAAGCTGACATCGAACTGTTTTCAATGGCAGCCATATTGTTGGTGTCTACAATAATAGTTTCCAGCGGTAAAACGTCGAAAATGGCTCAATTTTGGGCCCTTCTTTCCTTTTATGGGGTGCTATTTTTCCCGTGAAACCAATTAAAAGAGGCGATTGTAAACAATGACACATCTGCATAGCAACAGAAGCCGCAACAGAACCCCAACAGTGTGATGGCATGAAATGTGAGAAATCAAACAGTAAAAAATAAAAATAATAATAAAAATAACAAGAGGCTACACTTAGCCTATACTTGTGCGTATGAGACTCTAAGACGCATTGATTGAAGTTACCAATTTTTCTGTACTCGCTTTTAATATTTAATTTATTGATTCCCGATCAAATCCACACTTGTCTATTACTTTCCAAGCCGTGAATTATTTCTGTTACATTTGAAAAGACTGCTTAAAAAAATAGGCAGTCGAGGACTGCATGTGGCCCGCATGCTGTAAAAAGAAAATTGATATTCAATATAAAGACTTAGTTTTCCTGTGTTACTAAATTGCATGCAACCGGTGTAAAATGGGTTATTCCAGACCCCCTCCTGACGGATGCAATATTTTTTACCCCTCCCCCGCCCGGAATTCCCGGCCAGGTCGACCCACCCTCGCACCTTGATTTTTAACCCAGATACCACCTCTTGCCCGGATTGCCATTAACTTTTTGTAGGCCCGAAATAAACAGGAAATCGCATTCAGGAGTTCCGGGATTTTTTTAAAGTTTTCAAATGTTTGGTGATAATTGCTATGAATGGTCAAACATTTCGTAAATAAACGTTGCGTGACGCATTCACTAAAATCTCTCCGTGATTTTAAGACCAAATCGAAATGAAATGTATCCATAACTTAAAGCTGGTTCTTTTAAAAAAATGCTTTGATTTTGCTATCTATGATAAGTTTTTGCCAGGCTTCACAGTTTCTTTAAAGTGTTGTCGCAAATACACAGTTTTGATTTATGCAAATTTCACAAGAAACGGTAATTTGATAGCAAGCTGTTTATATGACCACGGCTGAGTCCAAAATATATTTTCTATAAAAGGTCGAAACTTTTGAATGAAACTCATATTTCCTTGAATGAAAATGCCTTTCCTTTGATTAAAAGAGTCAAACACTTTAACCTTTCTGAATTTACCGTATTTACCTGTGTATAAGTCGACCTTTCACAACCTAAAAATCAGTCCAAAAAATCACCCTCGACTTATACATGGGTCAAAAGTTTAGATCCCAGCACCAGTGAAATAAATTATTCACAATTAGCATAATAATTGTCTTTATTTGTTAACAAACATCTAATAAACAACAGTACAGATTACAATGTCCTTTCGCTAAGCGATCTGTGTCTTTAAATTAGAAGTTCAAGTTGAAACGCATAAAGATTTATCTGCTTAATATAAACCTGAATGTTGTAAATACTCACTGGCACAATTTTGGAATAAAGAGCCGACATTTCCTGCTAAAAAAGCCACAAATCCGCTTGAAGAAAAACATCTTTCTCGCTTCGAACTTGCTGCTTAGTAACCTGGCTTAGTAAGCACGTGAATCAGTTACCAGTACTCAACTGATTTTGTAGCTTGGTTACCAAGTTCCCCGAGCAAGCTTGGCAATTTGTTTATCAAGCGTTTTCAAAGATTCTTGAGCTTATTTGATGTTTTGCCTGCCTTGTAAAGCCGCTTTCCACCACTCCACAATCAGAAAGGTTCGTTTTGAATTAGTATGTTAAGCTATTTCAAAAATAATGGACAAAATGCGCTCATATACGCGTGTTGCTAAAAACCGCTAAAACGCTCACGTGCATGCAATAATAAACTTCACGTTAAAACTTGCTTTGATTCTTTCATATATCCATAGCACCTGAGAGAAAATTCTAAGAAATATAAGATTAGTTTTCCAAGAAAAATATTTACCCAGAAATGAAGAAAACTTAGTTTTTGGTCTCAAAAATAGGGGGTCGACTTATACACGGGATCGACTAATACACGGGTAAATACGGTAGTGATTTTCTGCTTCTGGAAGTCTTGGCGATTTATTGTATCCTAATTTAATACTGCATGCAACCGGCTAGCATCTGCGAAAATATAATAAACATCACAAAATAATTCAATTCAGCAACCTATTTTTAGTATGCTTTCTAAAATTGCCGACTTTTCCAGTGTAATAGAATGCCAATCTTATCCAGAAAAATAATTTGCATAATGCTTTAGCTAACCAAAAAAGCAGTTCTGAATGGTCAAAGGTACAGGAATAAAATGCTGGCGGCGTTTGAATCATAATTTCAGATAGCTCATGGTCTGCAAACTAACACTTCGATTCACAGCTTGATTTTTCACTAAAACCTTTTTCCAAACCACCTAAAATAATCTTTGAAAACAATACTTGGCCACATTTGGTGAAACCTGTGCTTAGTAAAGCAGTAAAAAGAACGAGGAAGCTCCATTTACCTTTCCCACGGACCCAAAGCGTGCACATACAAACAGAACTGCCTTGACAATCGAGTCGTCCAATCTGAAACTATCAGAACTGTCTCATCGTACAGCAATCAATTAAACTCGGCACAACTTCACGCTTCTGAAAGTCAGACTTACTTACACAGGTGACAACATAGTGGTTACTAGTAACCTAGTAACCTATCTATCTGAAATTATGATTCAATTAACGCCGCCAGCATTTTATTCCTGTACCTTTGACCATTCAGAACTGCAATAAAAAGCAATAAAGTCAGTAAAAATCGACATTAATATGACACGCATTCCCTAGTCCATAATCCACAGAAGTCCAGTCCCGAAGTCCAAATTTTTTATTAAATCTGAGGGGCTGAAGTAACGACGCTGTTTTGCCGTGTGTTTCTATTGTTTTTTCTTTAAAAAAGTCTTGAAATAACTCACCACAGGCAGCGAGGACTGCTCCGACACAGGCATTGTAAAGAGTCGGCAGTAAAAAGGGGAATAAATTGACAATATGTTTACCAGCAGGAGAGATCGATCTTTGTCATTTTTGCCTCGGAAGAACTCTGAATAAAAATAGCTCTTTAGTTTTTCAGAATCGCGACAAATTCGACCTCAAGTTGTATGCTGTGTATAAAAACAACGTTCACCTCGACGGGAGAAATGCAGGACTGACTTATACACCAATAAGACCAAATGACGGAAAATGTTTGTCATGCGCATGCGTAAGAAACATTGGTCTTATATTTCAACGTATCATAAGAAAAGAAGAAATTTATATTTAAATATTTTAAACAAGATAAAAAGATGTCCGACATGGAGAAGAATTACTCCTTTCATTCAGTCATCGCACCTGCAAACCACGTTACTATTGAATGTTTTATAAATGAAGGCCGTACCACAATGAAGACAGTCTTTACTGTGAGTTTAATATATACGTGACATGAACATTACTAATGTGAGTAGGGTTGTAGGAGACATTGTCATGACACTTCAGTAACGATGTTTTGCCGGAAGTCACCAAACCGAAAGTGAAAAGGGGCAAAGCTACGAACCGGAAGTGCACAATTTAAAATATGCGTGCATAAATTTGCATGCAAAATCGTGACACAAAAAATAATAATAATGATAAAAAAGAAAAACAGAGGGCATTTTATAACTCATGCCGCTACGCGCATGAGTAATAAACTAATTTTAAACAGTAAGAATTTTTTTATTGTAAGCTGTCATTTGTGCAAGTTCATGAGAAAATCTAATGACTGGATTTTACATAAACCTTATAAAAGTGAAATTTGAGGGTTGTTTTCGATCATCCACATTGCCATGGAAAAAGTCCAAAGCGCAAATTTTAGCCATTAATTAAAATCTTCCATCACTATATTTTCCTTTTGCCAAGTTTCTGCTTCTAAGCTGCAACCTTTCTTACATAATGCCCCAATGAATGACATATACTCACAACCTATCAAAACTGTGTTTGGCCACCTTAAACTTTCTTCTGTATTGTCTCTGAAGGATTTAGATGGCCGGACAATCAAAGTATCAGAAGCACGCTCTGGTGGCGGTGGAGGTGGTGGTGGGTTTGGCGGCAGAGGAGGGCGAGGTGGAGGAAGAGGTGGAGGAAGAAGTGGTTTTGGGAGGGGAGGAGGTAAGTTCATAAACCCATTCTGTCAAGTTTCTATTATTTTTCTTCTTTTCTGATACCTTCTTGTTTTTTCCCCACTATTTTTTAATGAAAATGTTGTTTTTTCGTTTTAATGAAGGGCTTTCAAGTGCAACTAACCCTAATTTTTTTCTTTTGTTGAATAAAATCTCATGTTTGTCCTGATTACTTGTGCGAAAAAATTATCGTAATTGATAAAATCCCCACGTTTCTACAACTGTTTGAAGTTAGGTGCTTCTGCCCATTGCCGAGCATTTGTGGGAGCTGGGTACAAACTTTGCTGTGACGTCATCGAAAGAAGACCATTTGCCGCGTTCTCTTAAGCGTATCACCGCAAAGCAACAAAGGAGAAGGCATTTCAACACGAATGGTACTCAAAAGCCAAAAAAGGGATTTTGTGCATTTATTTTGTGTTTGCCCACGGTTCCTTTGCTCGTCGCATCATGAAAATCAATCTCCTTCGATGACGTCACAAGATGTCAATGCCAAACTCGGACCCATTCTTCACATTGCTTGGTACTGGCCGAAAGAACTGCTAGAAAAAATGCTAACAATAAAAAAATTTCGCACAGGTAATCAGGACAATTAGGAGATTTAGTTTGGCGAAAAACATTATTGGTGGTTAGTTGCACTTTAAATCATGATTCAGTATTAAAACCTAGTATGTAATGTTTTAGGCAACTGAAAGATGCTGCTTTGTTTGCTTCAAAATGCGGAACAAAGAATCTCTGCAAGTCCAAGACTTATCAATTTTCCATGCTGCCAGAATCCCCTAGTGGCAAGCACCTCTGATCTGGCCTTTGAAAATACTCAAACTAAAATTAGAGTATACTGTATCTCTATTTCAAATCATATTCTTAATCTATTAGTAATACAATGAGTTCTGACTAAGCCGGACACCTTCAGGATCAGCTCTCACTGCGATGATTTCAATAAAAAAAAAACGGAAGGCAAAAACATGATTTTGTTTCTATTCTATGATGTTAAAAACGGTCGTTTTTGTTCTTGTCCAAATTCAAATGCCGACATTCTGCAAAAATGGCTGACTTTTTTGTGTTTATTGGGTATCTCAATTTGAGGGACTTTCTAGTCAATGCTCACAACTGCTAGTTAAGGCAGTGTTCGCACGATTGAGAAAGTTGCAATTGTTTAAAGCAGTGAAGTCTTGTACGGGCGGTTTGGGGCGTTTCAGGAGTCAATGGGTTATAAAGAGGATACCATTAAAAATGCATACAACTGTAGCATTATTAACCCCAAGGCTCTTCAAAGATCCATGTTATTGTGTTGTTAACCCTTTATAGCCTTTGGGGGGGGGGGGGAGGGGAGGGGCATGAAAAAGTGCTTGCAAACTTTCAACATTCCTAACTTCTTTTAATTAATATTAAAGCAAATGCCAGCAAACCCTGTGACTTTTCTTAAAACTTATCTGGCAACCATTTGGTATAATATTACTGTCATTGTTCATGTGACATAATGTTTCCATGGCAATAAGATTTTGACAGCAGTGTTCTTCAAAATTTGAATTTGTTTACCTTTATAAAAAAAATAAAGTTTGTTGTTGTAACTTTTGCATTTTTATGCCATTTTAGTCTTTTAAGCCAATTTGGACAATTTTCTAAGGTTTTGGAGAAATCCAGAAAGCCAAGATGGGCTGCGTGGCAGAATGAAATCAATTATGTACATGTAATTTTCATGTCATAAGATGTCATTGTCCTATTTTGCAGACCGCAAAGGAAAAAGATTTGGATGTACCATACATACCCTCCAAGTTTCATTGTCATCGGGGCTCTAAGTAATGTTAATACCTTGAATCATCTTCATTGTGGAGGTGGCATTTCATCCAGAACCTAAAACACTCCCTTACATGTAGTTCCCACACAGTCCTTTAGCTGGACACACTGGCCTACTCTTTAATGGGTACTTGAAAAACAAATCCTGATCCAAGATGTACTGTAAACACTGGTGTATAAGCCGCACTTTTTTGCCCAAATTTTTTGCTCAAAATAGAGGGTGTGGCTTATCTACGGGAACATCTGCAAAAGGTTATTGAACTTTCCGCTTATATAAGTTGACCAGACTTTTTGAGCCTCAAAATTAAGATTTTATTTATTAGACGTGTATAATGTGGAACAAGATTCTTTAACTTTAGATGATGTAGAAAAGTTACTCTTGTCTGCCTAACAGAGCGGCCAGAGCACCTCCGAGACCATGCAAAAATCAAATTTGACCGAAAAGCCCAGTTGAAGGGAATCTCAATAAAGTATGTATGTATGTATGTAAATTGAACAATCTGCATCAAACACGTAACGCACAAACGTGAGCTTTGTGTTTATAAATTGTAAAATGTAGCTTCAAATTTTCAAAATACCTGTGTTAAAACAGTGCTTACTATCTTTGTCAGACATTTCAAAGCTTTTAGCAATGAAGGAACACCGAAGACGAACGAAAGAAGCCAAAAAAAAAAGAATCTGTAAATAAGCGGCCATCTTGGTTAACCTTAGTAACCAGGCTGGATAAAAACATGTGCTCGAGAAATTTGCACGGTTACCAAGTTTGTTTTGGCCTGAACGAACGGTGGGCAAATGAACATAGCAGCACTGAAAACTGCTGAAACTGTGTTTTTTTTTTCAATACACAATGATTCGATGGATAGAAGCAAAGTCTAGCTCATGTTTTGTGAAGCCAATTTATTTTAAAAAACTTTTTTTCCAAAATTTGAGCTTCAAAACTCAGGGTGTGGCTTATCTACGAGTGCGGCTTATACACCTGTCCAGTGTTTCGGTATTTGTAACACTGCTCCATCCTTAGATTTTAGAAACCTTCCTAATACACCACTGTTTAATTAATACAACAAAACAAGTTAAGTTCAGACCTCACTCTTAATTTGCAGGTTATGGTGGTGGTGCACAGCACTATGGTGGAGATCACTATGACCAAGGATACTAATTTGAAGGTAAAGTTAATTTAATTAATTAAGTATCACTGGACCTTAACCCTCTAACTCCCATGAGTGCCAAAAATCAAAATTCGAAAACAAAGAGTACCATGCAAAAGTACTGCTAAAGAGATTGTATTTAAATAGTCATGCATATGTTTTCATCAACAGACTCAAAAGTTAGAACGTTTTGAGAGGTGACCAATGTAGGGAGGTGACCTTTGTAGAAAGGTGGCCTAATTTATAGGGAGGTGGGGGTGCCACTATGAGAGGTTCAACAGTATTTACATTTGCATTTTGTTAAGCGTCTTCCCACCTGATATTTGTGAATATTTAATATCTGATTTAGACTCGCTGTCTTATTTGTTTGCATTCAATAGTACATTTTACTCAAGGGTACATATAATACCAGAAACCCATAAGTGGGTTGAAACGTGTAACTGTCTTTTGTGCGCTTCAAAACAAGCTTCCACTTCCTATTATTCAATTTGCTAAGAAGTTGTTACAGCGATATTTGGAAAATCAAGATAAAAATATTAACCAATCAATTCGCTAGTCAAGAACAACTTGCTTCCAATCTCGAGGGACCGAGGGGTTTCTTTTAAGTAAAAAATGAATATTCTGAAGCTGTGAATGCGTGTTACACGTTTCAACCCCCTTATGGGTTTCTGATAATACTTATTTCCCTTGAGGCGGTATCCTTATAGTCCCCATGTATAAGTATACAATACTTACAGTATAAATATGCAGTGTGTTTAGAGAAAAATCTCATCCCCTTTTATAGTGTCACTATGTTAAAATTGTGTGGAAGCAGCGAGAAAGGTCTAAAAGAAAAAGAAGTTAACTATTTTTATCCCCACTGCCCTCACCTTCACTGACAAGCAAAACAGGGAACATGTTTCCTCTGCTTTTTATCTGCCACATTCTGTTTGCTTTTCTTTATGTTGGGAGCCAAGACAGGATAGTTGCATTGCTAAGTTTTCATGTACCCTCCAAAGCCGAGTGCAAAGTGCATTAGTTGTGCTTATCACTGCAATATTATAAACTCTGCCATCTGTCTGTCCATCTATTTTCTTTTGCAGAATAAATTGTCATTTGCAATTTGCAATATTATAACTATGCACTATCTTTAAGGCAAGTTCACATGTGCAAGTTAAGAGATCCTGCAATGGTCTTAGTGAAATACAACTGGGAAGGGTGTTGTTTTGTTGCAATATCTCCTAACAATTCCATTTGTTCTGTTTGTCATTCTCACAAAAGGCCGTGGCTGGAAATCATCTGTACTACTCCATGATTCAACCATGTTCCTGACAGTTTAACGCATACACCTAATAGAAGAAACGTTGTCAGAAAAATAAACATAAACCATGAACAATACGACAGCAAATAAGGCTTGCTAACATTCCATTTATTGATGTTTAAGATTTATTTCCACCTAAAACTAGGTTTTCAGTGGATGATTTGGAGCAATCTTTGTAATAATTAGTGTAGTTTATCTGCAAACACATTTTTTTTTTATTTCCCAGAAAACCATTCGATCGTATCGTTCATTATTATAGTTTATACTTTTTACCCGACAACGCTTTTTCAATCAGGTGTACATTGTATATTGACGAGCTGGGTGTTTGTAACAAGAGGAAAATATTGAGGGTGCTGTCCTGAAACACAATGAATGAAAATCCTCAGCTTATGACGTTCGATGCTCTGAAGTTAACTTCCTGTTACATTGATTCATGTGCTCTGAAAACCTCAGCTTATGATGTTTGGCTCTCTGATGTTCCACTGACTTACGGTTTCTGCAGAAATGGCTCACCATAGATAGTTTATAATTAATTTTATTGATTATTATAGCTAGAGACATTTTATAATGTTAATTTTTTATGTTTAGTTTTCTGTTTGCCCAGCACAGTTGGAGATCAAAATACTGTACTTCATTAAAAGATAACGTTTTACTGTGTGTCGATCCGCTGAAAATAATAAAAATTTGAGTAAAAATATAATGCCGTATTTCCTTGAATAATAGCAGGGGACAATTGTTAATTTTTTCACTCCAAAGGGGGGCGATTATTCAAGGGGACATGATTTGTGGGTGGGGGGATTATTTCAAATATTGCTTGCTATTATTCCAGGAAATATGGTACCTCGCTTACAACACAGTTGAACCTCTCCAATATGGCCACTGAAGGAACAGGTGAGTGTCCATATTAGGAAGGTGTGTGTATTAGAGAAGTCATGATTGGGGTATATTGAAAATGTTTTTGAAGTTAGAGTGGTTTTACTAAACCTGTGAAACACTATCTAACAATTAGTGTGTGATAGTCCAAATTAAACAAAAGAAAACAATGGTATTATAGTATCATAGTACGTACTATTCTACTAACTATTTCACGGGTTAAGTAAAATCACTCTAAAGAAACTTGTGACAATACACCATTTTACAGTTGTGTGCTTAGTACCCTGGCCTTTGAGTGAAAGTGAGGCTGGAGTTGACTTTGTTTCAATAGAAACCTATCTGCTTTTCATATGTCAATCATGGTCAACAAAAACTTCCGGTTGTTACTGTTAGCATCAGAACAACATGATTTACATATGAAAAGCAGCAAAGTTTGTATCAAAACAAGGTCAACTTCAGCCTCGCTCTCGCTCAAAGGCCAGGTCACTAAGTACACAACTATAAATTCTCAATAATATGTTGGATGTGTGATGAAAATACATACAGCTTCTAATTAACAAAAACTGGGAAAATTCTTTCATTTCGGTCTCTTATCACAAAAATAAAAAAAGAATTCAACTTGATGTGACAGTTAATAAGTTTTAACGACATTGCAAATTGTATTATATTCTTTTGGGACTGTGATGACTTTAGTGCCCACAATAAAAAGGTTTAAGTATGTATGAATTTACTCTCTGGCCGAAATTTAGTGTTTGTGTCCCTATAACATAGGGTGCGTATTATACACCGAATGCGAATATGGCCGTCAGGCAGTTTTTTGTTTGGCCAAGTTTTCAGAGAAATTAATGATATCACGTAGGCAAGTGCTGCCAAGTATACCATCTTGCAAAGTTTGAGTGTTTTTGGTTAAACGGTTGCAAAGTTATGGCTCACTGAAATTTTAAGCATTTGTATGAGAACAGACATTCTAGCCTCACTAGCCTCGCTTTCATGTTTTTCCTAAAATTTGATTGCCTATAACTTCTCCTAAAATAAGAATATGGCCTTGAAAATGCACACAATGACTTATTTTGACCCGATCTTTATCGTTATCCAATTGCTTTTCTTTTCTTGAGAACCTGTTCAAACAAAAAATTGTTGGTCGGCCATATTTGCATTCGGTGTATAGAGGTTATCTAATGAAACCTTCCTTTTTTGCCATGGACCACTTTAACGCTTGGTTCTCGATATGCTACGTTTCTTACGGCTCAGCTGTATATGCTGCAAACTGAACCTCAAATCTCGAGAGTGAAATCTTTCAGACAATAATAATTGCTGCTCTGTATCAATTCTTTTCATTTTCGCCAAAGTTTGAGATGTTCCAAGAACAATTTGTAGGTTTTCTCTTGAACATTGATCCGGGTGTTCGATTTCCTTGCGCAAATATCGATAAAAGCTGCATCACAGTGTTCGCCACACCATTTTCCCATACAATATTCTTATGCAGACAACACATGGAGGAGTTTGTCTGAGAATGTGACGTCATTTTTGCGCAGCGCTATTCATTTGAGGAATCCTGATGTACACCAGAGATGACGGGTTTGGTGGAGGAGTGCGTGCCATTAACAGAGACAAGCTGAGAGCGGTTTGAAAGGAATGCTCTTGTCCAATGAAGAGTCTTTCCACTGATCCCATAATAGTCAAGTTTGGTTAGTAGACGCTCATGGGGCT